>SJYV01021171.1:135460-304835 GCA_006410875.1 Neotragus pygmaeus
GAGTTGACTCATTGGAAAAGACTCTGATGCTGGGAGGGATTGGGGGCAGGAGGAGAAGGGGGGACAACTGAGGATGAGGTGGCTGGATGGCATCACGGACTCGAGGGACATGAGTCTGAGTGAAATCCAAGAGATGGTGATGAACAGGGAGGCCTGGCGTGCTGCAGTTCATGGGGTCGCAAAGAGTCAGACACGCCTGAACGACTGAACTGAACTGAAATGAACAAAGATCCGTGTAGTCAAAGGTATGGTTTTTCCAGTAGTCATGTATGGATGTGAGAGGTGGACTGTAAAGAAACCTGAGTGCAGAAGAATTGATGCTTTTGAACTGTGGTGTTGGAGAAATTCTTGAGAGTCCGTTGGACTGCAAGAAGATCCAACCAGTCCATCCTAAAGGAAATCAGTCCTGAATATTCATTGGAAGGACTTATGTTGAAGCTGAAACTCCAATACTTTGGCCACCTGATGAGAAAAACTGACTCATTGCAAAAGACCCTGATGCTGGGAAAGATTAAATGCGGGAGGGAGGAGATGGGGATGGCAGAATGGAGAATGAAATAGTTGGATGGTATCACCAACTCAATGAACATGAGCTTGAGTAAACTCTAGCAGTTGGTGATGGACAGGGAAGCCTGGTTTACTGCAGTCCATGGGGTTGCAAAGAGTCGAATATGACTTAGCAACTGAACTGAACTAATAATATTACAAGTATAGAAAGACCAATTCTAAATTAAAAGTTCCTTGTTTTTGAATGTAATATCTGAATTTAGGAATGATTGTGAAGTTTTCATTAGAAAAAATTATGAACATGAATATTTGAGTTTTCTTATCACTATCTTCTTATGTAAAATACTATGGAGCATATGGATACAAAATAGAAGAGAAAATAAAACAGACAGAAGCATGGACGTGACAGTTAAATTCAATTATCTTTTTGAAAAACAGTTTATTTAATACACACATTTTCTCTCCTCAAAATAAATTTTGAAATAATAAAAATATTAACATCACTGGAACATAAGAGGGAGCATCTTCAGTAAACCAGAATTGTGTGGAATTTTTGGAAGACATGAAGCAGATGGGACAGATGGAGAGCAAAGCTGGTCATTGTAGAATAGCCTTTGATTCAAAGCAGGCAAAAGGGGAAAACATGGAGGAATAAATGAGCAGATTTTCTAAACTGAGCCCTGAGAACAATCAAAGCTCAGAACAGAAGGGACTGGAAATAAGGCAAGCTGGGTAATAAGGCAGAAACTGGAGGGACTTAGAATCTGAGCTAGCTTTTCCCACACAAGTTGCCTGGTACAATCCCAGGTGTCAGGGACTGTTTAAAAATGAACTGAGAGTTATAGCATTGAAATCTGTTAATATGGGCAGCAGAAGCAAAGAGGGGAAGAGATTTAACACTGCAAACAATTCAGTTCCATTAATAAAATATGAAAGAAAACATTTTTAGCATATTTGGAAGGGATACTGAATATTCTGATGTTTTCTTTCCTATTGGGCTCTGGATCTAAGACTCTAACTGGACATAAATACTTCACAAAGTATGAAACACTGGGCAGCTTAGAAAATAGTTTTGCGTGTGTGTGTGTGTGTGTGTGTGTGCATGCACACGCTCGTGCTCAGCCACTCAGCTATGTCCAGATTTTTGTAACCCTATGGGCTGCAGCCTGCCAGGTTGCTTTGTCCAGAGATTCTTGAGGCAAGAATACTGGAGTAAGCTGCCATTTCCTTCTCTAGGAGATATTCCTGACCTAGGGATTGAACCCACTTCTCCTGAGCCTCCTAAACTGGCAGGTGAATTGTTTACCACTCCATCATCTAGGAAGCCCTTGGAAAATAAGGAGACAAAATGTAGTACATAAGCTAACCATAAGCTATATATACACAGAGGCTTCATTTGATGTAAAAAGCAATGTAAAACAGAATCATGCCGTTTAAAGAACTCCATAATACTTGAAGAGAGAAGTTCCCCATCTGCTAGAAGGCTTCCAAATAGATCAATTCTCATATCAAACATTCATAAAATAAACCAACAGACACATTAAAGTCCCACTGGAAAATCCCATGGACAGGGGAGCCTAGACAGCTACAATCCATGGGGTTTCAAAGAGTTGGATACAGCTTAGCAACTAAACAACAACAAAAAACCTCAATATATACAAGACTGACTAAGCATCTGAGAAAAAGGCACTTGTTTCAGAAGAAAAAATTTTGGCACAAAGACCAGTAATGGTGGAATAGGCTTATTAAACATTCTGCTTATTTTCATTATGTCCTTTAGAATTAGTATGTCATCTTTTCTTTCTGAGAACAAACACACCTAACAGACATACAAAATGACGTCAACATATGTCATCCATGATGTGAAATTAACTTTCTAACTGTTGATATTCTCAATCATCCAAATAAAAATACCAGGACCATGAGAGTGTCCTGCCTTAGTGACTAAGATGGGACATCAACCCAGTAAATGTTTACCACTATAGCTTTGCTCACTTTGCCACTAGTAGTTAATAGGTTTAATCAACAGTTATTAATTACTTTATGTTAAGCATGTTCTATTTACTTTTCTCTTAAGGATTTGGGGAGATAAAAATAAGATTTCTTCATTATTTTTTTCAGCTTACACCTGAACCAAGTGATTCAGCTTAGACATGAACCAACTGAAATAGAAAATGTATTCCCATCTCTCAGAAAACTGAACCAAAATATGATTCTTGAAGGATGCTAAACAAGTCATCAGTACATATCATTCTAGGCTTTTATTTTCCTAAAGGGAATTGATTTTTAATAATAATAATCAAATATATAAAGAAAAACAGAAAATTTTCAAAAGAGTTGTCATATGAAGTGTTCTTTTTTTTTTAAAATTAATTTATTTATTTAGTTTTAAATTTAACTTTACAATACTCTATTGGGTTTGCCATACATCGACATGGATCCACCACAGGTACACACAAGCTCCCAATCCCGAATCTCCCTCCCACCTCCCACCCCCCAACGTCTCTCTGGATCATCCCCGTACACCAGCCCCAAGCATCCTGCATCCTGTATCAAATAGAGACTGGTGATTCGTTTCTTACATAACAGTATATATGCTTCAGTGCCATTCTCCCAGATCATCCCGCCCTCTCCTACTCCCTCTGAGGCCAAAAGTCCATTGTCTATGTCTGTGTCCTTTTGTTGTCANCGTCTCTCTGGATCATCCCCGTACACCAGCCCCAAGCATCCTGCATCCTGTATCAAATAGAGACTGGTGATTCGTTTCTTACATAACAGTATATATGCTTCAGTGCCATTCTCCCAGATCATCCCGCCCTCTCCTACTCCCTCTTAATTAGGGCAATTAGCCATAGATTAAAAAAAAAAAAAACTGAATACAGAAAATAATGCATAACAGTGATTTTAAAAACTCTTAGAACTTTTCTAAAGAAGCAATTAATAAAGAAGCTTGGAGAAACATGATATTTGAGGAATAAAATCCACAATGGTCAAAATAATGGAAAAACTGGGAAACTGAACAGATAATATCAAATATTGACTGTGATTCAGAAGATCAATTTTAGATATCCCACTGGAATGCAAAACTAGCACACAGAGAAGAGATTAAAGTATTGAGTACAAAAATGTTACACAGGGGACTCAAAACATTTAAGTCCAGAGGAATATAATTTCAAGGGTACAAAATTGAGTGGACAGGAGGAAAAAAGAAAAGAATAAAAATAATGGTGAAAAGTGAAAAATAGTTAACTTTTTATGCCAAAAAAAAAACCACTGGACAAGGACAAAAATTTTGAAAAGAAAATAAAACATTACTCAGTGAAAGTTATATATTCTAAGGATAAAATAAAAGTGTGTAAACTCATTTTGTGGAGATGATCACATGGGAAAGAGAATCAGCTTAGTGCTAGAAAGATCCTCCAGAACATTAAGTTCTGGAAGACCATGTAGAAGAAAAATCTTTATATCTTTAATAGAAAAGCATTGTGATTTTTGCATTCCATATTTAAGTAAGTGGAACGGGGTTTTAAAAATATCTGATATGCAAAAGCTAAAATATACAAGATCTATAAGTACAGTTTTTACCCTGTTCTACCTTAAAACTAGTTATTCTGGCAGAATTTTGGAAAGAGGAAAGTTGCTCTGTTCTACTTCAGCCATTGCTATAAAAGTTTCTCAGGAAGGCCAAATAGATGTTATAGGGATGAATATGGATCAAGCTGAGCTAATTAGATCCCCTCTCCTGTACCTTTCTCATTGGAGTTGACAGGAAGTTTGTCTTTTAATTTGTGTCCACAATATAATACTGCCAACACAGAAATCATGGTTCTAATCTGTGGTCAATCTTCATTTGAAATAATAAATCCAACACATAAAGAGAAATAGAAAAGAAAGAAACATTAATAGGCAGATGATAGATTAAATACTTTCTGTGAAATGCTTCATCTCTGATATTTGAAATAATAACATAACACAACCATCTTTTTTCTGCTATCTCTTTCTCCATGTTCAATTTTTCACCCCTTGCAACTGAAATACTATTGACATGTCCAAAAATAATTTAAAAATAAATTTAGTAAAACAAAAAGTAAATAATAAGATGCAAATCAAGAAGTGGAATACATAATATGCAGGAAGAATTGAGAATAGAGAAGCCAAAAATATTGCTCTAGTTGATATAATTTTTAATTTAATGTAAAAAATACAAGTAAATTGTAAATGAGATATAATTGATATATTTTAAAGCAGTTTTATACTAATATAAATATTAATATCCTATATAATGTTTGAAATGCAATTATTTAATGATTATTTGAAGATTATGATCAAATATGACTGATAAATTCTTTTGAGTAACTGACATTGGAAAATATAATTAGATGAAATATTCAAAGCAATAAAATAAACAAAAACATTTAATTAGTAAAAAAATCAAGTAAATTAAAAGTTAAAATATATAAAAATTAGCGATTGCAAGAATAAAGCCAAATATTTATAAATATATTTATTATAAATGAATTAAATCCACAAGTTAAATGACAAAATTCATGAATTGCATAAGCAAATAAAATACAGACAAACTAAACATGAGTAATAAATTAATATTAAATTCCATAAACAATTGAAAATGATGGAGTGGACCAGGATACACAAAGCAAATGTAAGGCAACAAAAAGCAGAAAAAGAAATAATAATATTCAAAAATTATTTCAAGAAAAAATTGGCTATCTTTGGAAAATTTTAAAAATCTCTTAAGAAAAGTACACTAACTAGAAGATGAAACAGGGACTTTCCTGGTGGTGTAGTGGCTGCAACACTGTGCTGCCCATGCAGGGGTACAGGTTCAATTCCTGGTCAGGGAACTAAGATCCTAAATGCTGCATGGTGTGGCAAAAAAAAAAAAAAAAAAATAAAACAATAACTGATCTATATAATACTGTATTAAAATAAATTTTAATGTATCAATTTAGGGATTTTGACAAAGCATTAAAAATTATTTCACTTATTAGCAAATCAAGAGATTAATTTCATGGGAGTTGATAAAAAGTAGTAAATAGAATAATGAACAAATAAGCATAAAGACATAATAGATTCAAATTTAAATGTTTAAATGAAAAGATGATTTAAGTTTTGCTTGTGCTGTATTAAATACATGGTTCCATTACTTAGCTTGTCTGTTTAGTTACTCAAGCTTTAAAACTGTTAACACAATGTTGTTGATGCAGAAAGGAGACATTGATAATAATGCACTGTCCCTCAAATAATCTACCTTGAAGTAATGAACTTCATTTTCATTCATATTTTATTGTTTAAAAGCAATTTCCATGCCACAGCTAATTCCAAAAAAGGCACAAATATTTAATTTGTTCTGAAGGTAGCAAGTCAGAAGTAATCCATAACCAACAGTAAGGACGAACACGCTTTATTTTTTAGTTACTAGCAAACAAACGTTTGTTTTACTAATTCTTTAAATTTTGGAGTAATTTGTTACCCATTTGATAGATAATATATTACATGCTTATTTTCCTGCAAATGTGTCAAAAAAAAAGTTTTTCTGCATTGTTTCTAATAGTACATATCCATCAGTTTGTCTACAGACCAATCTTCAACATTAAGTAGGTGAATAAACTAATATATTTTTCATTGAACAAGCATATGTTTCAAAAGAGAACACACATACATGAAATGATTACATTTAAATAATTATACATAGGTTGGGAATTATTTTAATTGTAATATTTTAATGAATAACTTTTTATTTTTATGTTATCCATGAAACACTTTTTAATTCTGATTCAAATTCTAATTCAATGAAAATTGATTTAGAAACATGAAATGCTTCAAATGCAAAAAATAAAAACAAAATGTATTTGAATTATACAATTTAATTCTTAAAACTAAATGAAAAATCTATAAAAATAAGATAAATTCTAATTAACCCTGCAGACTGATAGCTACTTTGCAGTATGGGAGCTTGTGTACACCTGTGGTGGATTCATGTCGATGTATGGCAAACCCAATAGAGTATTGTAAAGTTAAATTTAAAAATAAATAAATTAATAAATTAAAAAAAACTAAATGAAAAATCTATAAAAATAAGATAAATTCTAATTAGCCCTGCAGACTGATAGCTACTTTGCAGTATGAGTATTAAATAAATAATTCCCTGATAACTCAGTTGGTAAAGAATCCACCTGCAATGCAGGAGACCCTGGTTCTATTCCTGGGTTGGGAAGATCTGCTGAAGAAGGGATAGGATACTCACACCAGTATTCTTGAGGTTTGCTTGTGGCTCAGCTGGTAAAGAATCCGCCTGCACTGCAGGAAACCTGGGTTTGATCTCTGGACTGGGAAGATCCCCAGAGAAGGGAAAGGAAGGGAACGGCTACCGAATCCAGTATTCTGGCCTAGATAATTCCATGGACCATATAGTCTATGGGGTTGCAAAGAGTTGGAGACGACTGAGAGAATTTCACTTTCTTTCAAGGGAATAATATTTCCTTATAAGAATGCATTATATTTACCCTAGATTCAGTCATTGAAACTGGTTTACTATATAAAGAATTATCTCAGCCCTGGTTAGGTTTATTTCATGCTATTAAACACTTGTGCTGATTTCATCTGACATTTAATTCTGTGCAAGCTCTAACAGCTTCTCAGTAACTCATATGAAAAGTGCATTTACAATTGCAAACATTTAACGAGTGGAATTTGTCATGATTCATAAGAGCAAATATCGTATACCACTCAATATACAAGAACATTGCCAAAACAATACAGTTGATGATAACTCTTATTTCTGTCTCCTACTAAACTGCCTACTAAAAGAATTACTAAAAACATTCACATATTATATGTAGTGAATATTATTGTGTAAAGTTCAAGAACTGGTAACTGTTCAGAAGTAAAAAAGATGCAACCAAGCATAAATATTATAAAGCACTGTTTGTGAAATTACAGGGAAGATTTCATACAAAATCATATTCATAAGAAAAAATAATAGGAAACTATTCTATACTTAATGTCAATCCATATTGAAAACACATTTTGCCATATTCCATGTATCTGTTTGACAATATGCAAAAGATTGCTATATATAATATGGATATATATATATATATATATATATACACACCTATTGAGAATTCCTTAAATATATTAATATATATTCAGTACACTAAATAATATATTTGTTATATTCAAGAAGATGACACACAACATGAGAGGTATATTTTTATGCTATCTACTTAATGTATTGTGTATGGTTATATACATTATATTTTTATCCATGATTTGCTTTATAAAATCATAAATTAATATTCATGAGGTCCTTCATTTCTAATAACCTTTATCTGCTTCAAATGATGATTACAGAAAGTAACATGGGAATACATTCTAGTGTACTTTCTTCCAAAATGTTTAATACAATCTAAGTTTAAAAATGTATCCTGACAAAGTATGGTTTTGTAGATTTTCACAGGAAAATATAGAATGCTTCATTTTCAGATGTTAAACCTATTTGTTAAAGCCTGTCTAGGTTATGTATAAATATTGATCTTTTAAAATGATGTAATATATTATAATGATGAGATGAAAGATGATTGGAGATGAAGGTGAAATTATGTAAACAGTTAAAATTCAGAAGTTAATTATGAATTCAAAAGTTAAAGTTCAAAGGCATATTATGATTATAAATATCAATTCAGTTCAGTTCAGTCTCTCAGTTGTGTCCAACTCTGTGATCCCATGAATCGCAGCACGCCAGGCCTCTGTCCATCACTCCCACAGTTCACTCAGACTCACGTCCATCGAGTCAGTGATGCCGTCCAGCCATCTCATCCTCTGTTGTCCCCTTCTTCTCCTGCGTCCAGTCCCTCCCAACATCAGAGTCTTTTCCAATGAGACAACTCTTTGCATGAGGTGGCCAAAGCACTGGAGTTTCAGCTTTAGCATCATTGCTTCAAAGAACACCCAGGGCTGATCTCCTTTAGAATGGACTGGTTTGTCTCATTCTGAATGCTGTCTTCTCACCTTGCTTATAGTTTCCTTTGTTATGCAGAAGCTTTTAAGTTTAATTAGGCCCCATTTGTTTATTTTTGCTTTTATTTTGAATATTCTGGGAGATGGGTTATAGAGGATTCTGCTGTGATGTATGTTGGAGAGTGTTTTGCCTATGTTCTCTTCTATGAGTTTTATAGTTTCTGGTTTTACATTTAGATCTTTAATCCACTTAGAGTTTATTTTTATGTATGGTGTTAGAAAGTGTTCTAGTTTCATTATTTTACAAGTGGTTGACCAATTTTCCCAGCAACACTTGTTAAAGAGATTGTCTTTAATCCATTGTATATTCTTGCTTCTTTTGTCAAAGATAAGGTGTCCATACGTGCATGGATTTATCTCTGGGCTTTCTAAATTGTACAAGCAACTCCTATAGCTCAATTCCAGAAAAAAAAAAAATGACCCAATCAAAAAATGGGCCAAAGGACTAAATAGACATTTCTCCAAAGAAGACATACAGATGACTAACAAACACATGAAAAGATGCTCAACATCACTCATTATCAGAGAAATGCAAATCAAAACCACAAAGAGGTACCATTTCACGCCAGTCAGAATGGCTGTGATCCAAAAGTCTACAAGCAATAAATGCTGGAGAGGGTGTGGAGAAAAGGGAACCCTCTTACACTATTGGTGGGAATTCAATCTAGTACAGCCACTATGGAGAACAGTGTGGTGATTCCTTAAAAAACTGGAAATACAACTGCCTTATGATCCAGCAATCCCATTGCTGGGCATACACACCAAGGAAACCAGTACTGAAAGAGACACATGTACCCCAAATGTTCACCGCAGCACTGTTTATAATAGCCACAACATGGAAGCAACCTAGATGTCCATCAGCAGATGAATGGATAAGAAAGCAGTGGTACATATACACAATGGAGTATTACTCAGCCATTAGAAAGAATACATTTGATTCAGTTCTAATGAGGTCGATGAAACTGGAGCCTATTATACAGAGTGAAATAAGCCAGAAAGAGAAACACCAATGCAGTATACTAACGCATATATACAGAATTTAGAAAAATGGTAATGATAACCCTGTATGTGAGACAGCAAAAGCGACACAGATGTATAGAATAGTCTTTTGGACTCTGTGGGAGAGGGACAGGTGGGATTATTTGGGAGAATGACATTGAATCATGTATAATATCATATATGAAACGAATCGCCAGCCCAGGTTCAATGCCTGATACTGGATGTTTGGGTCTGGTGCACTGGGACGACCCAGAGGGATGGTACAGGGAGGGAGGAGGGAGGGGGGTTCGATGGGAAACACATGTATACCTATGGCAGATACATGTTGATGTATGGCAAAACCAATACAATATTGTAAAGTATGGACTTTTGGACTTTGAGGGAGAGGACGAGGGTGGAATGATTTGGGAAAATGGCATTGAAACATGTATACTATCATGTAATAAATGAAGTGCCAGTCTATGTCCGATACAGGATATAGGATTCTTGGGGCTTGTGCACAGGGATGATCCAGAGAGATGATATGGGGTGGGAAGTGGGAGGGGGNCAGTATAAGACACAGGATGCTTGGGGCTGGTGCACTGGGATGACCCAGAGAGATGATATGGGGAGGGTGGTGAGAAGGGGGTGCAGGACTGGGAACTCATGTACACCCGTGGTGGATTCATGTCAATGTATGGCAAAACCAATGCAGTATTGTAAGTTTAAAAAAATAAATAATAAAAAATAACAAAAATATTATTTGGATTTATTATTTCATTACTGCTTTTTCATCAAATTGTTTGGTGCCTTACTGTGAATAGTGCATTTAGTGCCTCATATATTGGATGCAAACACGTTGTTCCTTTTAAGACTACCTCAATGATCTTCTTTCTTTTTCTGCACTCTCCTCCTTCCCAGGATAAACTAAATAATATTGTTCTTTACAATAGAAAAATTGACATGTATGGTGAAGGGGGAAAAAAGAAACTGGTAAATGTTACATGATTGATGTGACTGATGAGGCCTTTCCTTGTAGCTCAGATAGTACAGAGTCTGCCTGCAATGCAGGAGACCTGGGTTTCATCCCTGGGTTAGATGACCCTTGGAGAAGAGAATGGCTACACAACCAATATTCTTGCCTAGAGAAGTCCATGGACAAAGGAGCCTTCAGGCTAAAGTTCATGGAGTCGCATAGAGTCAGACACTACTAAGCAACTAACACTTGTACATGATTGATGTTGGTGACAAGTGAAAACTATGGTGAAATTTAAAGACATAGAATGCTTCTCTTCAAGTATACTAGTGAGAAATTACCACAGAAGGAGAACTTGTAAAATATTGGACTTCTTTTTTAACATAATTAAATTATATATATATATATATATATATATATATATATGGCCAAGGTTGGTGGTTGAAAAACAGTAAAAACAGAATTAGTAATGAGAGGGAAGACTGAAAGATTATAAAGTACTTACAAGCTTGTTTATAGACTGTAATATGCATTATAAAGTAGAATTTGGCTTAAACAAGATGGTTCAATTACATCAGTGAGTGCACAAAGAAACAAAAGATTATGTCATGTTGGCATGAGGACTGTGTGTGAGGGCAGTTCAGCACTGAGGAAAGTGACTTGGCTTCAGAGTCTGGATATGCTCTTGGATCATGGCCATTCAGACTGAGTGATTAAGGGGTAAAGCAAAATATACATGCTTGATAAGTAAATGTGAATTCTGGACAAGCTCTCTCTGAGTATCTTATATTTCATATACTCTAAATTTAGATTCTAAAAGAAACTTTTATTTCTGTGTCTCATTGTGAATTTTTGTTTTCATTATTTAAAAGAGGAATAGGCATGATGCAATTATACAGACTATAAAAGTTCCAGGTATTTTGTGTATTTTTTTTTAAGTTTTAATACTTCTTGTGGTAAATGTAGGGCATTTGTAAAGCAAAACATTGCCTGAACATTATATCCATCCACTCATTCACTTAGTTCAGTCAGTAAGCATTTATTAAACCCCTCCTTTCTTTCAGGTGCCTGAAATGAAGGGTTAGATTAGACCCAGTCCCTGGTTCCAGAATTCACAACTTTGTTAAAGAAGCTAATAAATGAAGAGAAAAACAGCAATNTTATATCCATCCACTCATTCACTTAGTTCAGTCAGTAAGCATTTATTAAACCCCTCCTTTCTTTCAGGTGCCTGAAATGAAGGGTTAGATTAGACCCAGTCCCTGGTTCCAGAATTCACAACTTTGTTAAAGAAGCTAATAAATGAAGAGAAAAACAGCAATGAACTGTTAACATTGTGTTCATATGAATAATTATGTCAGATAAAATTAGAATCAAATAAATTCTTTCTATCTCCTACAATAGCTCTCACTTTATTAAAAAACAATATGGTATAATTGTATTAATACACCATATGAAAAATTAGTGTTTCCATTCTGTTCTTTATATATTTTTACAATAAATATGTGTTTTAAATTATATTTTTAAAGATTCAGTAGTGATCCCAGGAATCATAATTCAAACAGAGAGAAAGGGTTATGTGCTGTTTAGAATAGTACATAAAATTAAACACATATCTAAGATATAAGTATATTTATATCATACAATTCTATGTAGAAAATGTTACTACATAGTGTTAGTTAGTTTTGATTCATTCACAAAGAAAGTTTTTTGAATAATAAATACTCAAAAGTGTTTCCAATAAGAGTTACAGATGTAGAGGTATAGAAAACCTGAGTCAACAGTCTAGCTAGGGTTTAACGCAAATGAAACCTGATTGAGTGTAATATAGTATATTGACACATATATATGGAATTTAGAAAGATGGTAATGATGACCCTGTATGTGAGACAACAGAAGAGATATAGATGTATAGAACGAACTTTTGGCCTCTGAAGGAGAGGGAGAGGGTGGGATGATTTGGGAGAATGGCATTGAAGCATGTATACTATCATGTAAGAAACGAGGCATTGGTCTATGTTTGATGCAGGATGCAGGATGCTTGGGGCTGGTGCACGGGGATGATCCAGAGAGACGATGTGGGGTGGGAGATGGGAGGAGGATCCAGGATTGGGAGCTCATATACACCTGTGGCAGATTCATGTCGATGTATGGCAAAGTCAATACAGTATTGTAAAGTAGAATAAAGTAAAAATAAAATTAAAAAAAAACACACAAAAAAAAACAAAAAAATTATTTAAAGTCTTCTTTGATACTGCCATGAAAGTAAATTAAATGTAACATTTAGCACTAATGTGGAGGTTCAGATAAGTGCTATACATGAAGAATGTTTATAAAATCACATTAACAGTGTTGTCTCTAATATAATTATCCAAGAGAGCTTTCAGGTTGTCTCAGAAAGAAAAGACATGTTACATAAGGCAACAATGGGCTTATGGGGACACAGCAAAATTTCTAAGTAAAATGTATGTCTGCTGAGTCAGTAAACTTTTGCATTAATTATCTTATACAATTTGAGATTTAAAAAATTTGAGATAAATTCTCCTGGCAAACAATAAGGACACATTTTGCTTTTAAGTCATACAAGAATTCAGCATAGTTTTAAAAATCACATAAATAAATAGAAAGAACTAAAATATCTTATTTATAAATCAGTAGCAATACAAGGAGATCCAACCAATCCATTCTGAAGGAGATCAGCCCTGACATTTTTTAGAAGGAATGATGCTAAAGCTGAAACTGCAGTTCTTTGGCCACCTCATGCAAAGAGTTGACTCATTGAAAAAGACTCTGATGCTAGGAGGGATTGGGGACAGGAGAAGGGGATGACAGAGGATGAGATGGCTACATGGCATCACTGACTCTATGGCCGTGAATCTGAGTAAACTCCATGAGTTGGTGATGGACAGGGAAGCCTGGCGTGCTGCGATTCATGGGGTCGCAAACAGTTGGACACAACTGAGCGACTGAACTGAACTGAACTGAACTAAATAATACAAGGAAGATAATAGCTATAACAATAGATACCATTTAACGGGCACTTACTATATATTGGACAGTGATNCGTGCTGCGATTCATGGGGTCGCAAACAGTTGGACACAACTGAGCGACTGAACTGAACTGAACTGAACTAAATAATACAAGGAAGATAATAGCTATAACAATAGATACCATTTAACGGGCACTTACTATATATTGGACAGTGATTTTTACTCCACATGTAATTTCCCTTCATTATTCTCACAACCATTTTATGGAATACCTATGACTTATCTCAATTTGTTTTCCTATATAAGCCAAAAAGCTGAAGAGATTAAATCATTTGCTTAAAATCAAATAAACTGTGATGGTAATTTAGTCATCACCGATCTGTTTTAACGTTAAAAATATTGAACTAGTTAATCTGTAAATAATGACATGGGAGTCCACTGATCACTGATTGTTGAATTTAAATTATTTAATACTAAAGAGTATAAACATATACAACACAGTGTCTTCAATATTTTTTGTTTCAACAAGACCTTGTAAAGAGCTTCAGTTCTCAAAATATATTAATTAAAAAATTAAGCATATATTTTCATCATATATGGATGCCCAGTTATTTTAGGTAATCAGATTGTATTTTATCATTAGTGAGTGAGTGGGTGAGTGAAGTCGCTCAGTCTTGTCCGACTCTTTGCGACCCTGTGGACTACCAGGCTCCTCCATCCATGGGATTCTCCAGGCAAGAATACTGGAGTGGGTTACCATTTCCTTCTCCAGGGGATCTTCCCAACCCAGGGATCGAACCCAGGTCTCCTGCACTGGAGGCAGACGCTTTAACCTCTGAGCCACCAGGGAAGCCCCATAAGCATGTTCAATCCCTAGGTCAGGAAGATACCCTAGAGAAGGAAATGACAACGCACTCCAGCATTCTTGCCTGGAAAATCCCGTGGACAGAGGATCCTGAGGGTTACAGTCTGTAGGGTCCCAAGAGTCAGACACGACTTAGAGAATAAAACCATCACGGTAAAATGTGTACTTTAACTGTACGGTTTATTTCCTTGGGTGTTTGGGGGACTGTTCTTTTCTCTATTTGCATTTTTCTGTTACTTTTGAAAATTAATAAGGTCAGAAACAATATGATAATTTTATATGTATTTGAGACCTAGAAAAATATGAAACACAAGTGAAAATAAAATATATTTTCAAAAATCTCAACCTCATGTTCTGAAGTTCTCAAGTTCAAAGAGAAATTCCAGAAAATCTGGAGAAAAAAAAGAATGACTTATTCATGGATCTGAGGGTTGGTTTGTTTTTTTTTAATTCTAAGAAAACAGTTTTGCTTCGCCTCCTTCCCCTATTCATGCTATGTGCATAACTCTATTTTTAGCTTGCTGTATAGAGATGATGGTAAAGGATCTGCCTGCAGTGCAGGAAGCCTGGATTTGGATCTTTGGGCTGAGAAGTTCCTCCGGAGAAGGGTATGGCAACCTACTCCAGTATTCTTGGCTAGAGAATTCCATGGACAGAGGAATCTGGCAGGTTACAGTCTTACAGAGTTGCAAAGAGTCAGATACAATAGAGTGACTAATACTCTCACCTTTTTTCATAGTGATATTTATGTTAATTAGCAATTTATATTTTGCTTTCTATAGTTGTAATTTATTTTATAAAGCTGGTAAAAATGGTTATTTCACATAAGCAAACTGGACAGTTGAAATACTATGCCTGAAATTATTCCATGTGGCTTCATAATATACACTTATTTTGTAGATCTAACAGCTTTAATTTTATATATCTCAAATTAGATATTGATAAAGTAGTTAGCATATATCATAACTGTCTTAAAATTTTCCCTGTTACCATCACACAAATAATATTCAATTTTGCTATGATTTGGAAATTTATCTTAAACAATGCTGTCATGATTTTAAAATACATTTAAAGAAATTTTGACTTTTCAAATATATATTCCAATGTATAAAATTGTATTTCATCCCACTCCATGATACTTTTGATTATGTGTCATTTATTTTGAGTATGTGTGTCATTTATTTTGAGCATATATGTACCATTTATTTTTAGTAGTTTTAATTAAAACTAATGTTAATGAATAGATAAGTGTTTATTATCTTTTAATAACTATGCTCCTTAAAAAATACATCTCCATGCATTTATAAATGTCACCTTTTCCAATTTATTTTTAAAAGTGAAGAGAATGTATGTGCGATCACTGGAAACCTTAACTGAGGCCCCTTGTCTGTAGGACTTAACATTTATCCTCTATGTCCTGTTTCTTTCATCTGCACCGAAATTTCAGAACATTAGCTAATCAATACCCACAACTCACCTCTAGATAAGGTCTTTATTGCTTGAGATGAGAAAACTTAAGGAGAGTTAAGTAACTTGTACAAGGTCAGTGTGAATTGGTGTCTTCTGAGCTAGGCTTAGAATACAGATTGACTATCTCCATAGCAATTTCTACATTCTCTGGGCATAGTAGCTTCAGACAGGCCTGCGAGAAAGAATCTCCTTTAAATGTGGGTCTTAATTACAATGTTTAAACATAGCTGTTAACATATTTCCAGTTGAGCATTTCCACATATTAACCAACACTTTTCTCAGGCAGATCTAGGCTTTTAAAAATTAAATATTGATTTTTCAGATTCATATTTTATAAACTATATATTGTTGGCTTAAATGTTTATTTACTAAGTTCATTCTATTCCAAAAGTCAACTCATTACCATATTTGACCATTATATCATTTATTGAAGACATTAGTATTAGAACTCATCTTGTTTTTGCAATGTAAAAACATTCTTAGTTGTGGGTCTTAATTCAACAGATTGCTTTTTTAAATGATTCCAAATTATTAATTTCTCTGGATAGCTTTATAATTATTTTAAATATGTTTATATAACACTCCTGATATTTTAAAAAATCTAGTTATTTGTTTTTAATATATTAGATATTTATTAACAAATTATAATTTTATAACATATGGTCTAGTTTCAATAGGTTTTTTTCTGTTTCAACGCATCTACTGTATCTTTATTTTTCTGAAAGCTGGAGATGCTATTTTCAGTATCATCTCAGTGGCATTATTTCTATGCCTAGCACATCGTATCTTCACTTCAGTCTTGTGTACTTTCTTGTCTCTACATTTTTATACTGACTCTGATTTATGGCTCCAGTCAAATCTGTGAGTATCTGAGCTCCTTGGATGTCACCTACATTATTATTTTGCCATGGGTTCTTATGACCACTTTGAACCAAGTTTCTGAAGCAGTCAACATTCAGACAACCCACAAGTATTTAGCGGTACTGCTGTCAGGGACACTCAGTAATGCTTTTCTACTTATCTTATTGATCTGTCCTTAATCTTTGTTTTTTCTTTCAGCCTGAATTTCTCTCTCATCCTGTTTCCTGAACTAATATTTAAATCATGCCTTTGTTCTATGCTATTTTTAGCTTAATTTTATGCCCTTTTCATTTTTTTTTCTTTTTGTTAACAACACTCCTTTCCTTTATCTTGTGCTAAATAAGTTGTGTGTGTGCGTGTGTTTGTGTGTGTGTGTATGATCTCTATAATTCCATTACTGGATATTATAGCTCTTTTTTACTTATTCAGTGTACTCACCTAAACTTAACCTTAAACTCTGTGAGGTAATTCACATTATTCACCTTATATGATCACTTATTCACAATAAGCTATCTGTTCCAAATATAAAAAGGGAACATATTTTTCCATTTGACATCAATTACATTTGTTTCACTTACTTCACTCAATACATATGCCAGCTTCAAGTTAATTTTCCCTACTAATATTGAAAGTTATATATTCTGTGAAAGTATAAATTCATATCGGTCATCCTGAAAATTACATGACCACAATGTGAATTTTGGGATCATTACCTTGTCATTCATTAGTTGTTATTTTAGGAAAGGTAGTTGCCACTTGCTGGTTACTTTAAAAGAAAACCTTCTATACATAGCAAAGTATCAAATATGGTGAAACTAACATACATGGAAAGTAGCTGATACTGGATGAATATTGAAAAATGCTATTTTCTTTTTCATTTTCTTCACATAGATGTTGTAACTGCAATTACTCCAGCATTGTGCTGATGGCTAGCACAGTTTTAAATGAGAGTCATGGTCAGAGAGCTAAGTTAACAACCAAGCACTACATCTCATAAAGAAGTCTCCCCATGAGTAAACAGTTTAGAGTTTCATATCTTTATGATAAACTTATGTGTGTGTACGTATGTCCAGCTATTGGCGACCCCATGGACTGTAGCACACCAGGCTCTTCTATTTTCCACTATCTCCAGGCGTTTGCTCAAATTCATGTCTGTTGAGTCAGTGATGCTGTTAATATCTAACCATCTCCTCTATCACCCTTTCCTTCTATTGCCTTCAGTCTTTCCCAGAATTGGGGTCTTTCCAGTGGGTAGGCTTTTCACACCAGGTAGCCACAGTATTTCAGCTTCAGCAACAGTCCTTCCAATGAATTCAGGGTTGATTTCCCTTATGATTGATTAGCTTGATCTCCTTGCAGTCCACGGTAATCTCAAGAGTCTTCTCCAGCACCAAAATCTGAAAGGATCAAAAAAGCATTCAACCTGTTTTTCGGTTCAACTCTCACAACCAAACATGACAGCTGGAAAAAACCACAGCTTTGCCTACACAAATGTTTATTGTCAAAGTGATATCTCTACTTTTTAATACACTAACTAGATTTGTCATCACTTTCCTTTCAAGAGCATGGATCTTTTAATTTCATGGCTGCAGTCACTGTCTGCAGTGATTTTGGAGCACAAGAAAATAAAATCTGTCACTGCTTCCACTTTTTCCACTTCTATTTGTCATGAAGTGATAGGACCATTTGTCACAATCTTATTTCTTTTTATTTAATTTATTTTTAATTGAAGCATAACTGCTTTACAATATTGTATAGGGTTCTACCATACATCAACATGAATCAGCCATAGGTCCCCTCTGTCTTGGACATCCCTCCCACCTGCCAACCTATTACATCCCTCTAAGTTGTTACAGAGTGTTGGTTTGGTTTCCCTCAGTCATACAACAAATCTCCATTGGCTATTTTACATATAGTAATATATATGTTTCTATGTTGCTCTCTCCATCCGTCCCACCCTCTCCTTCCTCTCCTACCAACCTGTCCATAATTCTGTTCTCTATGTTTGCCTCTTAATTTTTGCCCCACAAATAGGTCCATTAGTACCACTTTTCTAGATTCCATATATATGTTAATTTAACATATTTGTTTTTCTCATTCTGACTTACTTCACTCTGCATAATAGACTTGAGGTTCATTCATCCTAAACTGACTCAAATACATTCCTTTTTAGAGGTGAGTAATATTCCATTGTGTGTGTGTGTGTGTGTATATATATATATAATGTACCACAGCTTCTTTATCCATTCATCTGTTGCTGGACATCCAGCAATACTCCCCCCCCCCACCAGTAGGCATATATCCTGAGGAAACCAAAATTGAAAAAAGGCACATGCACCCTAATATTCATTACAGCACTATTTACAATAGGTAGGACATAGAAGCAATCTTAGTGTTTTTTCTTTTTTTTAATACTGAGTTTCAAGTCAGCTTTTTCACTCTTTTCTTTCACCCTCATCAGGAGGCTTTTGTTCCTCTTCACTTTCTGTCATTAGAGTGGTATCATCTGGATATTTGAGGTTGCTGATATTTCTCCTGGAAATCTTGATTCCAGCTTGTGATTCCTCCAGGCAGGCATTTCACATGATGTACTCTGCATATAAGTTGAATAAGCAGGGTAACAATATACAGTCTTGCAATACTCCTTTCCCCATTTTTTTTGATTTTTTTTTTACTTTAATTTACAATACTCTATTGGCTTTGCCATACATGGACATGAATCCACCACAGGTGTACACAAGAGCAAATGAAGCAACTGACAAACAACTAATCTCAAAAATATACAAGCAACTTATGTAGCTCAACTCCAGAAAAATAAATGACCCAATAAAAAATGGGCCAAAGAACTAAATAGGCATCTCTCCAAAGAAGGCATACGGAAGGCTAACAAACACATGAAAAGATGCTCAATATCACTCATCGTCAGAAATCCTTTCCCCATTTTTAACCAGTGCCATGTCTTTAAGAATTTTCCATGGTTTGTTGTGATCTACACAGTATAATAAGTTTAACTATAGACACAGATTATTTGGAAGATTGAGTGGCAAATTATGCACTTCACATTTCCATGGTGTGGCATTGCTCTCTCAGGATGTATCTTTAGCTCTGGTGGCAAACTCCTTGCTCTCTTATTGGTGATGATTCCACATCCTTTTAAATGGGATGTGTTCAGGATATTTCAAACCTAACACAGGCTTGGGTTGACTAAAAAGATGCACACACCCTTAGACATACCAGTAGCAGAAGTGCATAACACTCTCTGCCTTTTGTGGCATTATAGGTTATTCAAGCCAACATCCTGTCCTCTAAAATTTTCAAGAAAAAGAGCATATCACTTATTTCGCAAACTTCAGGGGAAATTCTTTTTCTTCATCATGTATCATTATTTTATCTCTGCACTGAGCAAATATCTATTCAAGGAGTAAGATAATAGCCATCTTTTCCTGAAAGAATGTTCTGTCACTCCAAGTGGTTCTTATGGAAAAGTCATCTAATCTTGACATTATCCATCTATCTTTACTATGCAGTCGGACTTCACAAAATGTCCTTACCTCAATAAACTTTCCTAAAATATCTAGTCTACTTTTTTTTAATACAGAGTGGTTGGTGTAACTATTTTTTAATTAATTAATTTTAATTGGAAGCTAATTACTTTACAATATTGTGGTGGTTTTTTAGCCACACATTGACATGAATCAGTCACAGGTGTACATGTGTCCCCCATCCTGAATCCCCTCACCCACCTCCCTCCCAATCCCATCCCTCTGGGTTGTCCTAGTGTGCCAGTTCTGAGTGTCCTGTTTCATGCATTGAACTTGGACTGGTAATCTATTTCACATATGGTAATATACATGTTTCAATACTATTCTCCCAAATCATCCCACAGAGTCCAAAAGTCTGTTCTTTATATCTGTGTCTCTTTTGCTGTCTCACATATAAGGTCGTCATTACTATCTTTCTAAATTCCATATATATGTGTTAATATACTGCATTGGTGCTTTTCTTTCTGACTTACTTCACTCTATAAATAGGCTCCAGTTTCATCCACCTCATTAGACTTCACTCGTGGCTAAGATGGTAAAGTATCTGCCTACAATGCAGGAGATCCAGGTTCGATCCCTGCATTTAGATTTGGGATTAGATCTGTGAATTTTATTATGTTGAGGTATATTCCTTCTATGCTTGCTTTCTGAAGAGTTTTTATTATAAATGGGTGTTGAATTTTGTCAAAAGCTTTCTCTGCATCTATTGAGATAATCATATGGTTTTTATGTTTCAATTTGTTAATGTGGTATATCACATTGGTTGATTTGTGAAATTGCAGTATCCTTGCATCTCTGCAATAAAACCCACTTGATCATGATATATGGTCTTTTTAATATGTTGTTGGTTTCTGTTTGCTATAATTTGTTAAGGATATTTGCATCTATGTTCATCAGTGATATTGGCCTATAGTTTTCTTTCTTTGTGGCATCTTTGTCTGATTTTGGTATTAGCATGATGATGGCCTCACAGAATGAGTTTGAGAGTTTATCTCCCTCTGCAGTTTTTTGGAAGAGTTTGAGTAGGATAGGTGTTAGCCCTTCTCTAAATTTTTGGTAAAATTCATCTGTGAAGCCATCTGGTCCTGGGTTTTTATTTGGTGGAAGATTTTTGATTACAGTTTCTATTTCTGTGCTTGTGATGGGTCTGTTAAGATTTTCTATTTCTCCTTTGTTCAGTTTTGGAAGATTATACTTTAATAAGAATTCATCCATTTCTTCCAAGTTGTCCATTTTATTGGCATATAGTTGCTGATAGTAGTCTTTTATGATCCTTTGCATTTCTGTGTTGTTTGTTGTGATTTCTCTTTTAAATTGTTGACTTGATTCTTCTCCCTTTTCTCCTTGATAAGTCTGGCTAATGGTTTGTCTATTTATTTTTCTTCTCAAATAACCAGTTGTTGATTTTTGATATAGTCTCTTATTTTCTTTTTCATTTATTTCTGCCCTAATTTTTATGATGACTTTCCTTCCACTAACCCTGGATTTCCTCATTTCTTCTTTTTCTAGTTGCTTTAGGCATAAAGTTAGATTATTTATTTGATTTTTCTCTTGTTTCCTGACGTAAGCTCGTATTGCTATGAACCTTTCCCTTAGCGCTGCTTTTACAGAATCCCATAGGTTTTGGGTTGTCATGTTTTCATTTGCATTTGTTTCATGCATATTTTTATTTCCTTTTTATTTCTTCCAAGATTTTTTGGTTATTCAGAAGTGTGCTGTTTAGCCTCCATAAGCTCATATTTTTAATAGATTTTTTTCTCCTGTAGTTGGCATCTAATCTTACCACATTATGATCAGAAAAGATGCCTGAAGTGATTCCAATTTTTTTTGAATTTATCAAGGCTAGATTTATGGACCCAGATGTGATTTGTCCTGGAGAATGGGTGTAACTATTTTGCATAGAGTTTAAAAGGTATGCATTATATTTTTACAAAACCTGAAAGAGCTACCAGAAATCTCAGTGTTACTCTCATAGCATTTATGACTTGTTTCCAACTTTAGAGCTTTAGGATCACAGATAAAATTATGTTTAATACTGTTACATATATTTTTTACCAGGTATCAATTTTGTTACATATATCAATGTTGCATATATCAATATGAGTTATTGAATTTACCAATTCAATTTTTGTATCAGTGTATTAAAAAATGATTCAACATAAAAATAATGCTTGTTTAAACTTTCAGAGTTAAACAAACTTACTCAGAGGTTAAAGCATCTGCCTGGAATGCTGGAGACCTGCGTTCGATCCCTGGGTCAGGAAGATCTCCTGGAAAAGGAAATGGCAACCCACTCCAGTATTCTTGCCTGGAGAATCCTATGGAGGGAGGAGCCTGTTAGGCTACAGTCCATGGGGTCACAAAGAGTCGGACACGACTGAGCGACTTCACTTTCTCTTTCACTTTCCTTATATCTAACAACAGTCTTAATTGTACAACCTGTATATATCAACATTTAAAAGGAATATTACCAGCTGCTAAAAGGAATATTACCAGTTCAAAAAAATGTGGAACTAAATTTATTGTTACTTAGGCACATATGGGACAAAACATATAGCCAAAAATATTGCTACCAGAATAAAAAAACTTTTATTTTATCATAGCTTCTTCAAAAATAATTTGAAAGGATATTTCACTGCTGCCTGACATTATAAATAATAAATATTGCTAAGAGGGCTTTAAAAATATAAGAAATTGTACAATATTGAAATGAGTTTAATATAATACCAGAAAGAACAATTTAAATTTTAATATTCAAAAGTCCAAGTCTACTCAAATAACAGTTTATTAGTAAATATCTAACACTTTCTCCAGAGAAACAGTTTATTTCCCACAAAGAAAGCAACATATAAACAAAAACCTTACTGAAGACTCAATCTGATTCTAAGGAGCAGATGCTAATCAATAATTTGATATCTAAAATCAAACAATAATGGATTAATGGAAAACATTTCTTCATAAAAGAGTAATTTGAATCATTATATTTCATGTTTGTAAATTAGAAAAACTTTACAATATAAATTATGTTTCTCAAACTTTCATATAATGGGTATGCTTTAAAAATTAGCGAGTAATTGTCAACAAATAAATAAATTAAGGTATCTATTATTCACCATGGGTGATATTTTCATTAAGAGGAGACTCAATCATTACTTCTAAATTCCAATGACTCTTTGTGGAGAAATGATTTATCTAATAAATGCCACATGGTAATAAATAGGTAAAATCAGAGGATCAAAGGAATAAATAGAAAATTATAATTACATCTTAAATTTTATCTTTCTGGAATAATGCTGCTAATATAAGCATTGATAATATAGATGATATAGTTCCATTACTTTTCACCTAATTTGTCTCAGTTTACATCTTATAATTGGATAGAATTATTTAAAATCATGACCTTAACTTTTTCTAACACAGTAAGTGAATAAAAATGCAAGATGAAAGCAATGGCACCCCACTCCAGTACTCTTGCCTGGAAAATCCCATGGACTGAGGAGCCTAGTAGGCTGCAGTCCATGGAGTCTCCAAGAGTCGGACATGACTGGGCGACTTCATTTTTACTTTTCAGTTTCATGCATTGGAGAAGGAAATGGCAACCCACTCCAGTGTTCTTGCCAGGAGAATCCCAAGGATGGGGGAGCCTGGTGGGCTGCCATCTATGGGGTCTCACAGAGTCGGACACTACTGAAGCTACTTAGCAGCAGCAGCAGCAGCAGCCTTGAGTTTATGATTGATTTCAAGATATTTTCAATAGCCTACTGGTGTAATTCTATCTTTGNATGGGGGAGCCTGGTGGGCTGCCATCTATGGGGTCTCACAGAGTCGGACACTACTGAAGCTACTTAGCAGCAGCAGCAGCAGCAGCCTTGAGTTTATGATTGATTTCAAGATATTTTCAATAGCCTACTGGTGTAATTCTATCTTTGTATCACACAGATATGTCCATCTCAACATAGCTTGTAATGAATTCTTTATCTTTGAACTCAAACATTTTCCCCTATTATATTCTCCATATAAGTGAATTATACATCCATGTACACCATCGTTAAGGTGTTTTAACTTCATATTCTGCTCTCTAGTACAAAGGCAGTAAATGATATTTCATTAGACTTCTAATTTTGACTTCCAGTACTTCAATTTCTTTATTTCTTTCCAGGTAATTAAGGGTGATATTAGGTGTGACCATTACATTCTTT
The DNA here is from genome assembly GCA_006410875.1 of Neotragus pygmaeus. NCBI lineage: Eukaryota > Metazoa > Chordata > Mammalia > Artiodactyla > Bovidae > Neotragus > Neotragus pygmaeus. The sequence goes on from SJYV01021171.1 coordinate 159,890, forward strand.
GAACAATGAAAGATAAACAGAAATGATAAGTATTATTTCCAGGATTAAAACTGTGTTTTCTCTTGTGTAATTTTCTATGCACGATTTCTCTGTCATGACAAATGTGGATGTTAATTTTGGAAGCTAGGACGATATTAACCCACCTCATAGTGTCATGAAGAAGATTTTGTATTTACAAATCAATGTTAATTCTGCTTTAAGACATCACAACCTAGACTATCCTTGTAAATACTCTATTACATGTATTAAAACATAATGATTAAATATTTTGAATTAAATTTATTTTGAAATTCTAGTATCCTTCCCTCTTCCATCACATAGGCTTCTAATAATTGTTGAGTTATCGTTCACTTATCTTTCCCCCCAGAACTGTTTTTATTGCTGTACAACATTTATTTATTTTTAATGGGAGGATAATTGTTTTATATGTCATGTTGGTTTCTGCCATAAAACAACATGAATCAGTCATAAGTATACGGATATCCAGGCTTCCCTGTTAGCTAAGATGATAAAGAATCCACCTCCATTGCAGGAGACCCAGGTTCCATTCCTGGGTTGGGAATATCCCCTGGAGAAAGCAATGGCTACCCACTTTAGTATTCTTACTTGGAAAATCCCATAGACAAAGAAGCCTGGTGGGCTACAGTCCATGGGGCCACAAAGAGTTGGACATTACTAAGTGACAAAGCACAGCACAATAGAATTTTTATTAGATATGAAGTGTGAGAGAATAGTCAATGAACCCCAGTTTCTTTTCTAAGCAATTAGATGGAATAATATGCTATCATCTATGTTAGGGGAAAGTCTGGGATTCAAATTTTAACATTTTAAATTTGATATTAACATGAAAATGTTGAGTAGCTATTTGAATATGTGTGTCAGGAGCTAAAAAATATTCTGGAGTATTTCTTTAAGAACAGGAATTTCCCTTGATTGCCCTTATATATGCTTATTTTTTAAACCAGGTATTCTGTTAATAGTGCAAGTCAGTGTCTTAGTCAAATATTGACATTTTTGATATATTATTCTTGACAAAAATAATGAAAATTAATTATATAAAGCCATGCATCTTATTTACTTATATGCTAACTAAGACCCAGAACAAACTTATACAAAAGATGTCTAACTATTGAGAATATCCTTACTGGAATAGGAGTTTTATCACTTTTTTCCTCCATAAGTTTTTATTCTACCACAAAGTCACTCTCAATTATTCAATAATTTCAAGTTAAACATAGTTCTATTGAATTTTACTAGTACATGAGGATTTTTTTCTTCCAAAGATGTCATTTATTGCTGTTCCTTTGTGATTTAGCTATCTTTTCCAAGTAAATTCACAAATATTTATATGTTTGTGCACTACAATCATAGATGTTTAGAGTGTCATTTATCATTTAATTCTGCCATGCCCAGCATCATTGATTGCTCTTTGAAGCAGAATGGTTTCAAGAAATGTCTGCGTCCTTTGCAAAATAAATCAATCAAACTTCCCAACACATATGAGCCTTACAAAAAATTACACAAGTTGAGTTTGGTGATTGTTGGCTTTAAGCATAATAAAATTAGATATTCTTACGTAGGATTCAGTTTTGTTCTCATTATGATTCTTTAGTCTTCATTGTATTTTAACACTAAGTTTCTAGTAAATACATTAAAGTAATAACTAAACACATATCTGAATAAATGCAATGGGGATATCTATGAATATATGTGTACATTTCTGCATTACTGTACATCAACTTATTACATTAAGCAAGAGTTCACTTGGGCTTCCCAGGTGGCTCAGGATATAAAGAATCCACCTGCAATGCAGGAGATGTGGATTCAATCCCTGTGTTGGAAAGATTCCCTGGAGGAAGAGACATGGTAACCCTCTCCAGTTTTCTTGCCTGGAGAATCCCATGGACAGAGAAGTCTGTCAGGCTACACTCCATAGGGTCACAAAAAGTCAGATATGACAGAAGTGACAGAGCACGCTTTTACAAGATCCCACTATAGTTGTGTTCTTGCATTATTTATTGGCTCAAACATATATGCAAAAGTGTATGCAAGTATGTTAGCTTAAAATTTACATCAGATATTAAAATCTCTAAATATGTAAATTGCATTTAATTCAAAATTGACTTTTGTCTACAGATCCTAAAATGACAAATCCAAAGATGCTTAAAAGGCAATACCAAAATGACAGGATATCTTCAGCCCTTAGCAGACTACCTTACACATAATGGCCACTCAGTGGAAGTGCATCCAATCACTGAAATCATGAAAAAAGTATTTTTAAAAGTTAATACTGGGGATTGTTAGAACTACAATATTTATTCTATCTAGATTTTCCAAAGTTTATATATTTTCCAATTGTTATTAATAGAAACTATTATTTTTCAATATATGAAAACAAACCTTTTAACAATTTTTCAATTGACCATTTTACTGCAAAGTATTTTATAGTTAGCAAAATACCATCCAGTAAAATGCTTTGTTGGTTATTTGTCAGAGGGAGAAGAGTAATGCATAATATTAGTATTAATGTAATGAAGATAAACTGTATGATATACATCTAGAACCTAGTTAAATTTGAAATGGGTCAGACAACCTCACATATTGTTACTTCTCATGGTGAGTAAATAAACTAAAATTATGCATTCATCCAGAATGGGAAGATTTAAGAAAAAAATTCAGTGTAATTCCTTAAACAAAGATAGTTTCAAGCTAAATAAAATGTGTAATTTTACATATGAATATTGTTTATGAAAGCAACCTATTTGTCTTTATCTGAAAATAAATAAATTTATATTAATAAAAATAAAAAAGCTAATGTGATGAATATTAATACAGATTTTAAATATATGTATGCATTTATATGAATGATTTTGTCTGTCAGGTATTGGATTAATCTTGTCAGTCTTTAAGAAAATGAACACGTTGTCCTATTAAAAAAAAAAGAAAACAACCTATTTGTCTTTATCTTTTGGTGATTCAATGAGTTTCTGAATAAGACAGTTTCTGTTTAAAGTTGTATTTTTCGAAGCATATAGAAATGTCAGTTCATATCACTGGGACAATTAAAGAAATGAAAACTAAAACACACTGAAGCTTAGGCTGTATTTGGTACTAATCAATGAAGAAGGCTGAACACCGAAAAATCGATGCCTTTGAACTGTGGTGTTGGAGAAGACTCTTGAGAGTCCCTTGGACTGCAAGGAGATCAAACCAATNTAAAACTTTATTAACATTATTTTGCTCAATAGCTTTATGATGAATCAATTAAAATTCTTTTCTGTATTATTTTTCTAGTCTCTTAGTTGAATGTACTGATTTTCATTTTAGTTTGTGGTTATAAAAATAGTACATGTTCTTTATAAAAAAATTGTATCTACACAACAACCTGCACAGATACTTATAGCAGCTGTTGACCTAAAACATATAGACTGCCACTTATCTTTCTAGCGAAAATGAGTTTATTCAACATCAGCAAAGAATTACACTTCAGGGTCTGCAGCTATATTGACCATGTTCAAGTCCTCAGCAAAAACATGGAGAAAACTCTTAAAAGAGAGAAAGAGGAAGTTGGGAGGGCAATAGTAAACAGTCCTGCACTTGGCATTGGGTGAGTTGTGACCGTGTCTCATTGGCTGAGCTGTTGCTAGGTGAGAAAGTCCGCTTCTTATTGGGCTCTGCTGTCTTCATAGGGCATGCATGAGAGCTCCCCCTTCTAATCTTGCAACTTTATTTCTTTAATAGTAATTTTATTTTGATTAGAAGTTTGTTTCCAAAATAAATTTTATTTTTGTCACACAAAAGTATCTGAAAAAAATTCTAAAATAATCTACACATTGATAACGTCATTCAGTCAGTTCAGTCAGTTGCTCAGTCGTGTCCAACTCTTTGTGACCCCATGAACTGCAGCATCCCAGGCCTCCCTGTTTATCACCAACTCCCAGAGTTGACTCAAACTCATGTCCATCAAATCAGCGATGCCATCCAGCCATCTCATCCTCTGTCGTCCCCTTCTCCTGCCCCTAATCTCTCCCAGCATCGGAGTCTTTTCCAGTGAGTCAACTCTTCGCATGAGGTGGCCAAAGTTTTGGAGGTTCAGCTTTAACATCCGTCCTTCCAATGAACATCCAGGACTGATCTCCTTTAGAATGGACTGGTTGGATCTCCTTGTAGTCCAACGGACTCTCAAGACTTCTCCAGCACCACAGTACAAAAGCGTCAGTTCTTTGGTGTTCAGCTTTCTTCACAGTCCAACTCTCATATCCATACATGACCACTGGAAAAACCATAGCCTTGACTATACAGACCGTTGTTAACAAAGTAATGTCTCTGCTTTTGAATATGCTATCTAGGTTGGTAATAACTTTCCTTCCAAGTAGTAAGTGTCTTTTAATTTCANAACACTGGAGTGGGTTGCCATTTCCTTCCCCAGTGCATGAAAGTGAAAAGTGAAAGTGAAGTCGCTCAGGCGTGTCTGACTAATAGCAATCCCATGGACTGCAGCTTACCCGGCTCCTCCGTCCATGGGATTTTCCAGGCAAGAGTGGTGGAGTGGGTTGCCATTGCCTTCTCCGTGTTAGTGTTTATAACTTCTATAAAATATAGTTTTATTTTATTAAAAGTGCATTCAGAACCATCTGTGAGAATAATGGAGTTTTTTCACCCATATAGTTAAGGATTACGTATCTCCGTCCAAACTTGAAGAGGAGCTTCTGGTGAGTCCTGCTGTCAGCACCGTTGTGTTTGGTCCTGTTTTCATGCAATCTAAAGGTTCTATGTAAAGTCATCTGCTCATTTTGTACCCAAAACTTTCTCTTGAGGGTTTTGCATCACACAGAGGGATGCATGTTAACGAGCCCAAGGGATATAATATTTAATCTTTACTATAGAACATATTTTGTAGGAGAGAGGATTACTATTGACTAGTATATGAATCTCAGATGGAACCAGCTGATATATTCAAAAGAGTAGTTATTATTTGTCAATGCTCTTTAATTTCTCTCATAAAGTTAACAGTAATACTATTGTAAGAAATCTCTTTGACTGTGATAGAATCGTTGTCCATAATGGAAAGTGCATAATGAAACTGTTTTTGTATTAGTCACATTTCCTATTTCAAGATGGTGAATTGTATAGGTGGAAGTAGATGCAAGATAAAAATGCTTCCCTAATTTTTTTTATCTTTGAGTAAGAAACAGTATTTTAATTGAGAATGTAGAGCCTGGCAATTCCTTCAGATAAATGTGTAAGTTTATTTAAAACTCTTCATAAAATAGAAATAAAATAGAACAGCTTCTTTTAGTTAGCTTCCAAGTATTATTAGAGCTGCTAATCACTTAAAAATAGGTGAAGTTAAGGTGAGTCCCTGATACTGCTCTTCAAAATATTATTTCTGTCTCAGATAGTAAATATAAGGAAAATGAACCCTCATAGCTTAAGAGAAAGAGCATTTGATTGCTAGTGTTTCTTATAGCTTGAATGCAAAATTCTAAATTGACTCCCATTATTCATTGATTTGGACTTCTAATAAATATAAATAGTCAATGTTCTATGACAACTTGGAATGGTGAAATGGAATGGGAAATGGGAGAGAGGTTCAGGAAGAAGGAGACATATGTATACCTATGGCTGATTCATGTTGCTGTATAGCAGAAACCAACACAATATTATAAAGTGATTACCCTCCAATTAAAAATAAATTGAAATGTAAGACTATAGATATAAAAAGCTATTTTTCTAAGTGCAAATGTTTTCACTTAAAATAGTTTTATTTTTATTTTTTAATATAAATTTATTTATTTTTATTGGAGGCTAATTACAATATTGTATTGGTTTTGCCACACATCGACATGAATCCGCCATGGGATTCATGTGTTCCCCATCTTGAACTCTCCTCCCACATCCCTCCCCATACCCTCCATCTGGATTATCCCAATGCACCAATCCTGAGCATCTTGTATCATGCATCAAACCTGAACTGGCGATCCGTTTCACATATGATAATATACATGTTTNAATCCGCCATGGGATTCATGTGTTCCCCATCTTGAACTCTCCTCCCACATCCCTCCCCATACCCTCCATCTGGATTATCCCAATGCACCAATCCTGAGCATCTTGTATCATGCATCAAACCTGAACTGGCGATCCGTTTCACATATGATAATATACATGTTTCAATGCCATTCTCCCAAACCATCCCACCCTCTCCCTCTCCCAAAGAGTCCAAAGACTGTTCTATACATCTGTGTCTCTTTTGCTGTCTCACATAAAGAGTTATTATTATCATCTTTCTAAATTCCGTATGTATGTACTAGTATACTGTATTGGTGTTTTTCTTTCTGGCTTACTTCACTCTGTATAATAGGCTCCAGTTTCATCTGCCTCATTAGAACTGCTTCAAATGTATTCTTTTTAATGGCTGAATAAATATATTCTTAATGGAAATTTCTGATGTTTTGTTAGTTGAGTAGTGTTCATCACTTAAGTTCAATTCCAATTGACATAACTGATTTCATATAAACACAAAATACCATACTTAGGCTACTAGATCATATACTACTTCTTTTTATTTCTTAAACTATGCTCTAGGAATAATCATTTAAATAGTGATATAAAGATGCAATCCATTTATTCTTTAAATTTCTTAAACACTCAGACTTAGCTAGAAAGTGTGTTTAACTTATCACATACAGTTTGGAGTTATTTTGAAAAAATCTTGACCAACTGCATGGCTGAAAAAGTGTAGAATCTCTCTACATATTAAAACAGTACTTTTACCTACCTCAGAAAAAAAACTTAAATCAAGCAAATATATTGTAGGAGTAGAAACATATCAGCAAAGGAGTTTATACATTATCTTCCATCAGAAGATAGAGTCATGGCTCAACAAATTAACATTATTAACAACAAAATTTTAGGTAATACAAATGTATATCAGCAAGTACTTTGACCACCATGATGCTCATCACACATTCAAGGCTTCTAAGTGAATTTAGTCATAATTTGCAACTCCAATATCCCACTCCCCCCCTTTGAAAATGTAAGGTAGGTCCAGGGCAGTGAGTAGCTGAAAGAACTGGGAGCAACCAGGAAGATGAGCATTGATATAAGATTAGATACTTTCAACACCTAAAGCATTTACTTTATATATAATTTTTTCTAGTTTTATAGTGAGTTTGTCAAGTTTCAATTACTTTGCTATCCTTAGAACTATCCTTAGAACTGGAAGTTCATGGTATAACTATAATTTTAACTGGTTTGTCTTCTTTCTTCTATTTCTCCATACTATCATATTCCTCTTAGATTTCAGGTTTTACTTTACTATAGTATATCCAATGACATTAAAATTATAGCAGATGCATTGATTTTATGCATAATTTAATTTATTTACAATATATTTATTAAGAACCCCATGTAATAATTTGCAACCTCAGTTGTAGTTCGTATTTCCTCAGAACTCTGAAGTTCATTCAAATCTAGAGTTGAAGAAACAAACTCTTGTGGATGGATAGTTTTCAAATATACTCCAAAAGTCTCTCTAATTTTTCCAAACTTTGTCCAAACTTGTCTCTTAAATTTTATATATCTGTTTCTTTGACAATTAAATCTGGAAGAATTACTTGGCTCTGTATTTATGGTCATTAGTACAAAAGTAATTAATGTTTATTCTGTTTTGTTTTTCAATTCTGTTTTGTTTTAAATTCACATTCAAATATCAATTTATAGAATTCTTATACCAGAAATTTATAGTTTAACTCATCAGAATTGTCTTTACTATTTATCACTGAAAAAAACTCCTTTGAGCCCTCTCCTACCTCTTACAAACTTTGAATTTGTTTGTTGTACCCATATAGGGAATCTTTCTTTTAAAAGTGTTATCATACATGCTTTTTGAGTTACTGTTTATTTGAGTTTTGTTTCTCTATACACACACAAAACCTTTGCCTTTCTGTCATTGAAAAATTGTACAAAATATTTACTCATTAACAGAGCTTACTTTTCTCCTCAAACTGCTACATATTTGCATTTTTTGTATTTTTTTCTGTTATCTTATGTACTCTATCATCTGGGTCTATATTATCAGATGTTACTTTAGTGATTATTTGACTTTTTATTTATGTATTTATTTATTGTTTTGTTCAGGATTCTATAACTTCAGTACTCAATATTGGGCATTTATGATTTACTAAAGGGCTTCCCTGGTGGTTTAGACAGTAAAGAATCTAACTATAATGTGGGAGACTGGGGCTTGATCCCTGGGTTGGGAAGATACCCTGAAGAAGGGAATGGCTACCCACTCCAGTATTCTTGCCTAGTGAATTCAATGGACAGAGGAGTGTGGCAAGCTACAGTCCATGGGATGGCAAAGAGTCGAACATGACTGAGTGATTTTCACTTTCACAACACAAACAATTCTACTTAAAGAAAATTTCTAACTTATTGACCTATTCCTTCAGCAAAAAGAAACACATTATACTTTTTCTAATGTAAGTCTTTTGATGGTAAATTATCTTTATTGTTGCTTTTCTTAATGAGTTTTAATTCACTTTCATTTCTAGAGGATTGATTGTAATAAATATTTAATTTGAGTTTGAAAATAACCATCTTTGAAATGTTTGAATACATAATTCCATTACCTTTTGTTTCCCTTTATTTCATTTGATATACCTTATTGTGTTTCCTTTAAAGGAAATATATCTTTTTCCTCCCTTCCCCAGTATTTTTTCATTGTCTCCCTCTCCCTGCCTCTAGCAACATTCTTATGATTCCTAGAGTTGTATGTGTATGCACTATGTTTTGCAGTATATAGTGAAATACTTCCTGGGTCCTATTATTTCTTTCATTCTTGTGAGGCTTTCTCTATGTTCACTTCATCTGTAACACTGACCTTAAATGTAACAGTCTTATTTGAAGCCTTGCATGTTGACCTCTATTTTGCATGATATCAACTTTGATTTTGTTCCACTGGCTCAATTAATGCATTGTAGTTTACTCAGTATCTGGAGTGAGAACAATTTGAATGCTGTGTGTTTGTGGGGGTGGGGTTGGGGGGAATGCTGCTAATTTGGTTTTATTTCTATTGGCTCTTCTCCTTTCTCAGATTTTGCCCCATAAATTCTGCAATGCCTTGGAAGTTTTCAATTTATTCTTTTAGCACATATTTTTCAAATCTAATATTCTCTAGATCATATTATAAGCTTGTCATCATGGAATACTCATTATATGGCAATTTCCCTATTGCAAATAACGTATAATGCTAAATAAGTTAGAGAAATGTAGTGAAAGTTTCCTGAAATGACAGAACACAGGGGACCAAATTAAGCCTGATGCATCAGCAAAAATTGGAGTTCTAGACACCATCACTGCCCCCTACACACACACATGCACAGAGAAAGAGAGCAGGCAGGGAGGAGGGGAGAATGAGGTCAAGAGAGGTAAGAAACAAATAAGCCAGAATGTTAATGGCCCCATGGTTGAATCTGGGTCAAAGTCACATGAATATCTATTATGTACTTTTCTATATTTGAACTCTTTCAACATTTACCAAACAATTACAGAAAATAAAATAGTTATAAAAGAAAATAAAATAGTTATAAAAGACCTAATTCACATGTCACTGTTTCTGAGAAATTTTTATAATATATCGGGATAAAATTATTCTCTACCTTTGCTCCAATATTTTAACATTTTCTTAAATTCCTCTTCTGCTACTTAATACATTTCATCTTGTATTACTATTATTTGTACATATCTCAATTTCATAGAGATGTGAGTAAAAAATCCAAGTCAAGGACAATGAGAAAGTCATCTTTGTATTCTCCTATGAGATTAATAGCGGTACTTTACACATGTAAGAATTCAGGACATAATTAGTTACTTAAATATAATTAACACTTTCAGAGTGGAGTGTGGTAGACACAAAGATCTTTCCCCCTGAGATCCAGCTTCAAGAGAAAATGATTCTCACACAGAGGAAGTGTGGTTAGCTCCTTTACAGTCAGCCTCAGTAGTGGGCAAGTACCAATTTTGGAGATAGGGACTCTATCCCTATGACATCCCTAGCAAAATAATACACATCTCTAACTCTGTCTCAGAATCTTTTTTAAAAAAAATTCAACTTGTGGCATTTAGAACCAAAAATGGTCCAAGAATATAGTCAATAAGATGGAATGGAATTTCAGAACTAGATTAGCCTCTGTGATTGCTTGGTTGTTGATAAACATTCCATCACTGTTAATACATACAGCAAACTTCTGACACAGGCTCTCAATTCAGTTCTTAAAACTTTCATCATTGAATGAATTAGGATTGTGTGTAGATAGAAGGGGCTGCAAAGTTGATGTACAAATCATTTGGGATGTATGAAACTAAAAATACCTGTAAGGCTAATGGCCTTAGGTATCTATTGCTAAGTGTTTCCAATAACAGAAAATAATGAAGAACTAAGGGCTGATTACAGTGAATTTAAACACAGATGTGAAAATCAGATACAATTTTTGGTTGTGTATAAAGAATCTTTCATCTTCTGCAAAGGGAGAATGGGAGAATGGAGATAATGAAGGCAAACTAAGTACTTAAGAGTCAAATGTGTTAAAATTCAAACTGTTAATTGTCCAACAAAAGCAGGTAGTTATACCAGAATCTGGTCCTGATTTTGAAAACCTGACACTATGACATGAAATGGAGGCACCTGGGTGAGCACTCCCAAATGTTTTAAATCTCTGACACATTTTAAAGTTCTAAGGTGAAGAGGCTCCTCTCTCCACTGAGATAGCACTTCACCTATTCTAAAAGATAACACAAACCCCTCTACACCCTCAGGCAGCAATGCAACAGATGCCCCTCTCAGAATTTTCTACCACCTCACTTCATGGTCACTGGAAATATAAGGATCTGAAAGCAAGCTGGAGCTAATTATAGAATATGGGGACTGTATAACTCAAAAGAGCTGCCAAGATCTAACGAGAATGTACTAAAGGGAGCTAACTCATGTGACAAATTATGAAGGCACTAGATCAGAGGGGCGAAATTCAAAAAATTAAGAGTAGGAAAAATTATTAGGCACAAGCTCTGCAATTGAAATATCAAAATTATTCTGGAAGGTAGGATGGAAAAAATGAAAGGTTCAGAAAGTTGCGCATATTGGAATAGATATACTCTTTACAAACAGAATGCTCATCAGTCAATTATGTTCAACAAGAAAGCTGAAAGACACATCTTATCAAGGCTTTAAGGAAAATTCTCCTAAGAGTGACACACTAGCATCACTAGATCACTTGTGGTTTTTCTTTGTAGGCCAGGTCTAACAAAAGGAGAAGCTTACATAAAACTTGACTCACTGATGATGATACAGTCCTGCAACTATTGAAAGACAGTGATATTTAGCCTAGGAGTTAGGGGTCATGATGATCATATTGGGTATTAAAGTAAGAACGACAGCAATGTGCTCAGAGATATTGACTATATATGACCCAAACATGACCTCCACTTTTCAGAGTGATCTAGCTTCTGCCGTTGCTAAATATACAACCTGTAAATAACAGAGACCATTCTGAGTTCCACAACATGGCATCACTTCTCTGGGCCATGAATTGTCCACTTGATTACAAACGTACACAGTGGGGTTATCTCAGTCGGTTAGAATGCAAACTTATGGCTATGGATTTGTCTTTTCTGCCCACAGAGATTCAGCAAACATCCCCCAGCACTAGATCTCAAATTAAAACAGACAAGGGCAACTACTAAAGAGTAAAGGAGTTGCAGTCATTGATGAGTAACTATAGATTTCAGTGGTCATATCATATAGGATATCCAGAAGCTTCCGCATGATAGAACATTAGATAATCTCCTGAAGAAACAGCTGAAGCAAGTGAGTAAATAAAACTCAGTTATTTGTACCAATGTGGGAAAATAATGAGGATATTGTGTGCAAATAAATTTTCAGAACTACATGTCAGTCAATGTCTGTTTTTAATTTTTTTTCTGTTTAATCCTTCTCTCATTTCTTTTAACAGATGTTAATCATCAATAAATGTCTTATAGTTGAAACTCTGAGTCAGTGTCTGCTTTCAGAAAGTATGTAGTACACTTATGCAGAGATAATCAAATGAAAGTGCAGAAATGCAAGGAGGAAAATTAGAACTTTCATATATCTTCAACTCAAAAATCCCTTTTTCTCTCTCTCTGTCTCTCTCTCTCTATCTCTCTCTCTATATATATATATATGAAACCATGAACATCCATCTAGGCAGTTATACTCTTCAAATTCAATTACGGTTTATAAATCATCAGTGGGCCAACTAGGTCACAAATGCCATGTATAAGGCAGAGTCTAAGGGAATGGATGTGCAGTTGCAAATAACCAAATTACAATGTTTTAGTACCTAATCCATACAAAGATATAAGACTCTTCTAACTTTATCAATTTATCTACATATCCACACAAATACACTTGCATACTTGCTCTCATAAATAAAAGCATATTCAATCTCATTTTAAAACACTAGATATACATATGTTAGAAATAAGTAAGCATGTATAATTTATTAAAGTTAATTAATTAAAATACCTTATTTACTGTAAGATATGTGTAAATTAAGAAAGATTTTGTTTGTGATAAAAATCTTTGGGATTCTAGATTTCTTGTGAAAAGAATAGATCAAAAGTGACATGGCAGCCTCAAGAAAATTTTTTTAAATATTACGTTTTTTACATTTATTATGTTATGATTTTATTTCATCCTTATACCAATTTTTACCACTGGATAATTTAAATGTTACTTTAAAAAGCATTTTTGAGAATCACAGAAAATACATTTTCCAGTGACATGTCATATGATCAACTACATGTCTTATTCATGGAAATGAAGTAAACATTTGATTCTTTAAATGACCTTGAAAAAAATCTTGCTCTTTGAACACCTCCTGTACTAATAAAACAGAATTGAAATGTTTTAATAAAAATCATATACATAAATATAGCCTGTAATTAAAAATAAATGTGAAATGAACATCTAATGCACTTTTTTTTTTTGTTAAGCGAACAGATTATTTTATTTTATTTTATTTTAACTTTATTTTACTTTATAATACTCCATTGGCTTTGCCATACATCGACATGAATCAGCCACAGGTGTACACGAGCTCCCAGTCCTGAATCCCCCTCCCACCTCCCACCCCACAACATCTCTCTGGATCATCCCCGTGCACCAGCCCCAAGCATCCTGCATACTGCACCAAACATAGGCCGGCGCCTCATTTTTTACATGATAGTATACATGATTCAGTGCCATTCTCCCAGATCATCCCACCCTCTCCCTCTCCCTCAGAGGCCAAAAGTCCGTTCTATATGTCTGTGTCTCTTTTGTTGTCTCACATACAGAGTCATCATTACTATCTTTCTAAATTCCATATATATGTGTCAGTATACTGTATTGNTTGGTCATAACTTTTCTTTCAAGGAGTAAGCATCTTTTAATTTCATGGCTGCAGTCACCATCTGCAGTGATTTTGGAGCCCCCCAAAATAAAGTCTGACACTGTTTCCACTGTTTCCCCATCTATTTCCCATGAAGTGATGGGACCAGTTTCACGAATTCTTAATACAACTATCATGTAAACAACTTAGTTGAGACTTTCCTGGTAGTTCAGATGGTAAAAAATTCACCTTCAGTGCAGGAGACCTGGTTTCAATCCCTGGATCAGGAAGATCCCCTGGAGAAGTTTGAGTTCAGTTCAGTTCAATTGCTCAGTCATGTCCGACTCTTTGAGACCCCATGAATCGCAGCACACCAGGCCTCCTGTCCATCACCAACTCCCGGAGTTCACTCAAACTCACGTCCATTGAGTCAGTGATGCCATCCAGCCATCTCATCCTCTGTTGTCCCCTTCTCCTCCTGCCCCCAATCCCTCCCAGAATCAAAGTCTTTTCCAATGAGTCAACTCTTTGTATGAGGTGGCCAAAGTACTGGAGTTTCAGCTTTAGCAGCATTCCTTCCAAAGAACACCCAGGACTGATCTCCTTTAGAATGTACTGGTTGGATCTTCTTGCAGTCCAAGAAGTTAGATATTACTAAAGTACAATGAAGTGCAGTTGTTTAAAGTGTACAATTTGATCCTTTTTAATACTTGTATATTGTTGTTAAACCATCGTCACAATCAAGATAANCCTTCCAAAGAACACCCAGGACTGATCTCCTTTAGAATGTACTGGTTGGATCTTCTTGCAGTCCAAGAAGTTAGATATTACTAAAGTACAATGAAGTGCAGTTGTTTAAAGTGTACAATTTGATCCTTTTTAATACTTGTATATTGTTGTTAAACCATCGTCACAATCAAGATAACAAATGTATCCGTCACTCCCAAAAGGTTCTTTGTTTCCAGAGTCTACCCTGTCCCTAGGCAGTCTTTGTTTTGTTTGTTTACTTTGTTAGTTTGTATATTCAAAAATATTATATAAGTGAAATCATAAATATGCAATGAGAACTTTTTAAGGAGAGGGCTTGGTTTCTTTTACTCTGCCCAGTAGGTTTGCAATTCATCCATGTTGTTGTGTACATCAGTTGTCCATTTTTTATTGTTATACCTTGTAGATAAACCAGAATTTTTCTGTCAGTTCATCCGTTGGTGGACTTGTGGGTCGTTTTTGGGTTTTTTTTTTAGTGAGTTCAGTTCAGTCGCTCAGTCATGTCTGACTCTTTGCGACCCCATGAATCGCAGCACGCCAGGCCTCACTGTCCATCACCAACCCCCGGAGTTNATGGCCACTACATACTAATGGATAAAAATGATATAAACTAGCATGCAATAATCTATTTTTATAGAATTAATAATAAGCTAAGAATTTAACATGTTCTCTATGTGTAGGGAATTTTTCTTTTTCACATATATATGTTTCTAAAATATACCTTACTTTATTAGATAAATATATAAATATACTTTTAAAAATATAATAGCTTCCAATTTATTGTGCATTCCTGCATAAACATAGACACACAGAGAGACACAGACCACCAAATTTTTCTCTGTTTCATTAAAAATCTTGTTTTTAACCACAAGTTTAGTTCTTTTTCATCTGTATGCAGGTTGGGAAGCAACAGTTAGAAGTTGGACATGGAACAACAGACTGGTGCCAAATGGGAAAATTAGTACATCAAGGCTGTATGCTGTCACCCTGCTTATTTAATTTATATGCAGAGTACATCATGAGAAACACTGGGCTAAAAGAAGCACAACCTGGAATCAAGATTGCCATGAGAAATATCAATAACCTCAGATATGCAGATGACAGCATCCTTATGTCAGAAAGTGAAGAACTAAAAAGCCTCTTGATGAAAGTGAAAGAGGAGAGTGAAAAATTTGGCTTAAAGCTCAACATCCAGAAAACGAAAATCATGGCATCCAGTCCCATCCCTTCATGGCAAATAGATGGAGAAACAGTGGAAACAGTTGCTGACTTTATTTTTCTTGGCTCCAAAATCATTGCAGATAGTGATTGCAGCCATGAAATTAAATGACCCTTACTCCTTGGAAGGAAAGTTATGACCAGACTTCCCTGGTGGCTCAGATGGCAAAGCATCTGCCTACAATGTGGGAGACTCAGGTTCACTCCCTGGGTCGAAAGATACCCTGGAGGAGCCGATGGCACCCTACTCCAGTACTCTTGCCTGGAAAATCCCATGGATGAAGGAGCTTTGTTGGTTACAGTCCATGGGATTGCAAAGAGTCAAACATGACTGAGCGACTTCACTTCACTACTCCTTGGAAGGAAATTTATGACCAACCTGGATAGCATATTAAAAAGCAGAGACATTATTTTGTCAATGAAGATCCATCTAGTCAAGGCTATGGTTTTTCCAGTAGTCATGTATGGATATGAGAGTTGGATATCAAGAAAGCTGAGCACAGAAGAATTGATGCTTTTGAACTTTGGTGTTGGAGAAAGCTCTTGAGAGTGCCTTAGACTGCAAGGAGATCAACCAGTCCATTCTAAAGGATATGAGTCTTGGGTGTTCATTTGAAGGACTGATGTTGAAGCTGAAACTCCAATACTTGGCCACCTGATGCTAAGAACTGCCTCATTGGAAAAGACCCTCATGTTGAGAAAGATTGATGGCAGGAGGAGAAGAGGATGAAAGAGGATAAGATGGTTGAAAGGCATCACCGACTTGATGGACATGGGTTTGGATTGACTCCGGGAGCTGGTGATGGACAGGGAAGCCTGGCGTGCTGTGGTTCATGGGGTTACAAAGAGTCGGACACGACTGAGCTGAACTTAGTTGTTTTTCTTATGTTGTCTTTACAAACTACAAACTCTAATTAGTGCTGAATTCATGATAAAAGACTCTGATGCCGGAAAGATTGAAGAGAGGAGGAGATGGGGACAACGGAGGACGAGACAGTTGCATGGTATCACTGACTCAACAGACAAGAGTTTGATCAAGCTCCAGGAGATGGTGAAGGACAGGGAAGCCTGGTGTGCTAGAGTCCATTGGGTCTCAAAGTGTTGCCCGTAATTAGTGCTGCACTTACAAAGAAAACTATGAAGGCAGAGACCCACATTTTTATGATCCCTTAGTGTATTATATGAAACTTTTAATAGCTATTTCCAACAATAAAGAGTTTCTACTCATTACCAAACTGAAATTAAGTTATTTCTAATACTTTGTGAAAATGCAAGTAAAATATGGTAAAAAGAGGAGAATAATAATTTTAAAACATTTTTAATACCAGTAATGCTGGATTAATCTGTTTTTTTTTTTCCCCTCATACTAAAAGACAGCTAGAGACAAGCTGCATTATACAGAAAGGCTCAGAATAAATGGGATTCTGAGTTAAACCTATTGAGATGAATAATGCATTTTAGTGGAAGTGATTTTGTAAAGTGTTTGACCTTAAAAAATACTCCGTGTTTGACTTCATTTCACCTTTTCTTTCTTTTTTTCTCTTTAGTTACTTCTTTAACTAATCAAATGCAATTGCTAATGAACGAAAATCATTTTAAAGCATGGGTAATTAACATGGACAATGTGTTAACAGGAAGAAATAAATATCATATACATGCTTGCTTCTCCAAAAGGGGAGGTGAAGTTGAGTTCCTCTAAAACTGAGTTCTATGACCAAGTTAATGATTGACCTCTCTATACAAAACGTTATTCTCTTTCTTATCCTTTACCTGTGCCCCTAAAGATTGAGAAATATCTTTTAAAAAAGGGTGTATCGAAAACAAACATGGCCCAGTAGGGCTCTCCCACATGCAAAAGTATCCCCCTAGTAAAGTAATGCTCAAAATTCTCCAAGCCAGGCTTCAGCAATACGTGAACCGTGAACTTCCAGATGTTCAAGCTGGTTTTAGAAAAGGCACAGGAACCAGAGATCAAATTGCCAACATTCACTGGATCATCAAAAAAGCAACAGAGTTCCAGAAAACATCTATTTCTGCTTTATTGACTATGGCAAAGCTTTTGACTGTGTGGATCACAATAGACTGTGGCAATTTCTGAAAAAGATGGGAATACCAGACCACCTGATCTGCCTCTTGAGAAACCTGTATGCATATCAGGAAGCAACAGTTAGAACTGGACATGGAACAACAGACTGGTTCCAAATAGGAAAAGGAATACGTCAAGGCTGTATATTGTCACCTTGCTTATTTAACTTATATGCAGAGTACATGATGAGAAATGCTGGACTGGAAGAAGCACAAGCTGGAATCAAGATTGCCGGGAGAAATATCAATAACCTCAGATATGCAGATGATACTACCCTTATGGCAGAAAGCAAAGAAGAATTAAAGAGCCTCTTGATGAAAGTGAAAGAGGGGAGTGAAAAAGTTTATTTAAAGCTCAACATCCAGAAAACGAAGATCATGGCATCTGGTCCCATCACTTCATGGCAAACAGATGGGGAAACAGTGGCTGACTTTATTTTTCTGGGCTCCAAAATCACTGCAGATGGTGATTGCAGCCATGAAATTAAAAGACGCTTACTCTTTGAAAGGAAAGTCATGATCAACCTAAACAGCATATTAAAAAGCAGAGACTTTACTTTATCAACAAAGGTCTATCTGGTCTAGACTGTGGTTTTTCCTGTGGTTATGTATGGGTGTGAGAGTTGGACTATAAAGAGGGCTGAGTGCATAAGATTTGATGCTTTTGAACTGTGGTGTTGAAGAAGACTCTTGAGAGCCCCTTGGACTGCAAGGAGATCCAACACTCCATCCTAAGGGAAATCAGTCCTGAGTGTTCATTGGAACGACTGATGTTAAAGCTGAAACTCCAGTATTTTGGCCACCTGATGAGAAGAGCTGACTCATTGGAAAAGACCCTGATGTTGGGAAAGATTTATGGCAGGAGGAGAAGGGGACGACAGAGGATGAGATGGTTAGATGGTATCACCAACTCAATGGACATGAGTTTGGGTAAATTCCGGAAGTTGATGATGGACAGGGAGGCCTGGCATGCTACCACTCATGGGATCACATAGAGTTGGACACGACTGAGTGAATGAACTGAACTGAACTGAACTAATAGGTCCTGTTCCTTGTTCAGAGAAAACAGCTTTAGTTTCCAAGGCCTTCCTGAAATTCAAAAGAGCAGACTCATGAAGTTACTAATTGGGAACGTGAGGGAATGAAGAAAGTAAGAAAAAGCAGTTGAAGAAAATCAATTGCAATAGTTCAATAATAAAACATTCCTAATTCCTCTTCAGGAGATATACAACAATGTGACACATATGGGGCTTGCCTGATAACTCAGTTGATAAAGAATCCACCTGCAATGCAGGAGACCCTGGTTCCATTTTTGAGTCAGGAAGATCTGCTGGAGAAGTGATAGACTACCCACTCCAATTTTCTTGGGCTCCCTGTGGCTCAGCTGGTAAAGAATCCACCTGCAATGTGGGAGACCTGGGTTCAATCCCTGGGTTGAGAAAATTCCCTGGAGAAGGGAAAGGTTACCCACTCCAGTATTCTGGCCTGGAGAATTCCATGGACTATATAGCCCATGGGGTTGCAAAGAGTTGGACACGACTAAGGGACTTTCACTGACACATATCTTCACCCTCTTCTTCCCCAGCCACCTGTGAGGGACAGTGAATAATAATCACATGTGAGCACAAGCACAAAGATTCCAGACTGGTTTCAATCAGAAGGTTGATAATTAAGATTTCTGAAACGCCACCCTGTTACCTCACCTCCAGTTAATCAGAAGAAAGTCATACATTCTGCTGCCCATACACACAAATGTTGCTTTTATTTATTTATTTTAATTAATTTATTTATTTTATTTGGAGGCTAATTACTTTACAATATTGTAGTGTTTTTTGCAAAACATAGACATGAATCAGCCATGGGCACACATGTGTTCCCCATCCAGAACCCTACTCCTACCCCACTTCCCATCTCATCCGCCAGGGTCATCCCAGTGCACCACCCCTGAGCACCCTGTCTCATGCATCGAACCTGGGCTGACGATCCACTTCACATGCAATAATATACATGTTTCAATGCTACCCTCTCAAATCATCCCACCCTTGCCTTCTCCCACAAACACGTCCCTGAAAACCATCCAATAGTTCAGGACTTTTGAAGATGAGCTGCCCATACTCTGTGCTTAACACCTGTAATAAATGCCATACTTTGCTGTGATAAAGGAAAGTTGGCTTTGCTGCTTGATGGTTGAGAAGGCCCAACATTTGGTCCCTTGTCCCAGGATCTTGAATTTGAAAGATTAACCTTATATTTCTTATTTAGCTTGTAGTTCTGGTAGAGAAGCAATATTTTGCTATAGAGAAACAATGGTTCCTTAAATCTAAACACTGTTTTTGCTCATGCAATTGATATATCCATTTTGATTGAAAAAATAATGGGCAGAATCAAGTGTTTCCTCTTCACTGATATTTGACAAGAGCCTATTAATAACATAAACTACTTTCATAACTGTAGTACACATCAGCACCATTTTAAAAGCAGTGTTGCATAAATTATTGATATAGAACAATTGAACAAATGAAACATTCAATAATTAATATTCCTGTATTGCAAATTATGGTTCTTATTAAAAGCGACTTGTTTGAGATTGTAAAATCCAGAGTACCTGTGGTGGTGGTGGTAGTTGCTAAGTCGTATCTGACTTTTGGCAACCCTATGGACTGTAGCCTGCCAGGATCCTCTATCCNATAGAACAATTGAACAAATGAAACATTCAATAATTAATATTCCTGTATTGCAAATTATGGTTCTTATTAAAAGCGACTTGTTTGAGATTGTAAAATCCAGAGTACCTGTGGTGGTGGTGGTAGTTGCTAAGTCGTATCTGACTTTTGGCAACCCTATGGACATGGGATTCTCCAGGCAAAAATAATGGAGTGGGTTTCCATTGCATTCTACAGGGGATTTTCCTGAGCAACGGATGGAACTCAGGTCTTGTGCATTGCAGGCAACCTCCTGCACTGCAGGCAGATTCTTTACCAACTGGGCCCCCAGGGAAACCCTGTTGAGGAATTTAAACCCATGATTTTTAAGTTCCAAGTAATTTCTATTTTTCCATATATAAAGCTGCTACATTATTGATCTCTTCCACTCATTTTCAAATGAATAATTTTATTAATATTTACACTATGTATAGTAACCTTTTAAAACTAAAATCTTTAGAAATTAGGATTTTAGTAAACAAAGATAATTTAGTGAATAAAAGTTATGAAGCCAAATGTATCCCAAAATGTAGAGTTGTCAATAAAGAAAAACTATTAACTGATTTTTTACAAAATGATGTTTAATAGTGTAAAATTTTTATCACAGTAAATTTATTTAAATTTATTTATGAATAAGGTATCATAAATAACATTAAATATCATTCTATCTGAGCTAGGGTCATTGTTTTGACAGTTTAGTGAATTATCCACTGACTTTCTACACTTATTTAAAATTAAAGCATCAAAGAGTAAAAATGTTATTTTGAGACACCTTCAATACACATTGAACTATATTTAAAACAGTCATTCTAAACGTTTTATAACATTGCATTCTATCATTTTTAGGTCTATTCTGATTATTTTTCAAATTATTAGTCAATCTTCAAAAGTTAATTTATATGCTGAAATATTCTTGTTATGCTAAATAAATGTGTAATAATATATACAAAGTATAATACATATTTTTCCACTTATATGTCAACATTTATGATATATTGTGTTAGATTGTTATCTGGGAATTTATGATAAAAGGTATGAATGAGTAATAACAATGGTTAAACAACTTATTAAGCATTTACTTCCTGCCTTACTGGATCAATTTTGGTAGTTACCATTAATGACATTTTTCATATTNCTCTTGAAGAATTTTCCACAGTTTATTGTGATCCACACAGTCAAAGGCTTAGGTAATCAGAATTTATCTGTTCAACTAGAAGATGGAGAATTAACACAGGAAAGATTGTATTTTTTCCAGAAGTTTTCAAAGATTATAGCTGGAGATGCTACATTATGACTTCCTAAATTCTATACAAAATATTTAGTCATATGACCTCTCTGCCTACAGGGGTGCATAAAGTCTAGTTCTATGCCATTCACTTTCATTATTTTTCATTCTATTTCAGTTATCACTGCCTTAAAAATGCCCTTCATAAACAGTACACTTAATATAGCCACAGTTTACCATTTACTTTCTCTCTCTATTTTATTTATAACACTTACCACTAAACTAAATTAAATTAATTTCATCTACTTTATTTCAGTTATCTCTTGCCATATATGTGTGCATGCATGTGCATATACTTGTGTCTCTGTGTATGCAAGAACTGGAACAAAATAATAAATATATAACCTTTTGTTGAATTTTTATTATAAATTTTATATTTCCTTGTTTATAACACATTTAGTACTCTTGTACTACAATATGAACATTTTCCCATTCGTAACACATTCATGAATGTTTTAAATGAGTTTATATAGAAATAAATTTTGGTTGCTTTATTAATTTCTGCTTTTAAAGTGTAATATATATTTATTTTCCAGATTCTCTTTAATGATTTTGTATGTCTCAAGAATGCGTGTGTGTGTGTGTGTGTGTGTATAGCATATGCATAATCTCAATGGTTAACATTCATAAGTGGGAATTTCAGCATTTTTCTTTTGCCAGTTTCAGTCATTATGAAGGTAGTTTAATTTTTCAGTGTGAGTTATCAGACAAATATGAGTAGTGAAAATCAGAAGTCTGAGTCCACAACTTCCCCTTTTGTGAGATTCTTTTTAGATGAGACTCCTTCTCTTGATTTTTGGAATTTTGCCAGTTTATTCACTGTTCCTCACATTTATAGTTGAGTTGACCTAGTGCCCATTTTACATCAGTGACTAACTGTGCATCTGAGTTTAATCAGGGAGCTCTTTTTCTCATTCACCATGATGAATAAGCATGAAGTCTCAATTTATATCATCAGAGAGACTAAAACTAATCCTTTCTTATATATATAGCCCCTTATTTTAAGCTCCCTCAGTTCTGAATTCAGTTATGGTTCACCTCATAGTCTCGTGTTCTCTCTGTATCTGCCATATAGCTATGCCCTTCTCACAACTTCAAGTCCAGCTTTGTATTTAGAGATTAACTTGATCATGTTACCCAATATTCTGATAGTAGTGAGAACTTTATCACTTCAGCCTCTACCCAGATTTTTTATAATTCTAATTTTTCAAGGCAAATATTAATGAACATTCAAGGCTGTGACATTCTCAACAGTTTCTGTGGATAACAATGATATACTAAGTCAGTATACAAGTAACTAAAAATCCTTTTATATTTGCCTATTTCTCCTTACAGTAAATCTCAACAACTTTTAGCATTCTCTCAATATAGTGTATTTCAAAAAGAATTACTGTGTGAAGATATTTCTGTTTTCTTCCTTGTTAGAAACACTTAACAGAAAGTGAGTACTGTCAGATGGCCCCCCAGAGTGATTTCAAAACTGTATTATTGACAAAACTGTTATATCACTACTGTGTTAAAAAGCAGTGATACCAAAAATCAACTACCAAAACACACACACGCACACACACACACACACACAAACATGGGGAAGCTAAATATATAGTATAAAACAACCAATGGATCACTGAGTAAATAAAAGAGAAAATTTAAAAAATATGTAGAGAGAAATAAAAATGAAAACCTGATGATTCAAAACTTATGGGACACAGCAAAAGCAGTTCTAAGAGGACAGTTAGTAATGATACAAGCTTACCACAGGCTGTAAGAAAAAGCTCAAATAAGTCACCTAACCTTATACCTAAAGCAACTTCTTTCTAGAGAAAGAAGAAAAGCAAACCACATAGTTAGTAGAAGGAAAAAAAATCATAAACCCAGAGCAGAAATAAATGATAGAGATGAAGAAAGCAAGAGAAAAATCAATAAAGTAAAAGCTGATTTTTTAAAAAAATAAAATTGACAAACCTTTAGCCAGACTTGACACAAAAAAGGAAGAAGGCCAAAATCAATACAATCAGAAATTAAAAAAAAAAAAAAAGCTACAACCAACACCACAGAAATACAAAGGATCATAATAGACCACTAAAAGCAGAGACTCTGCTCATTTGCTCATTCATGTCTGACTCTCTGTGGCCCCATGGACTGTAAACTGCCAGTCTCCTCTGCCCATGGAATTATCCAGGCAAAAATAGTGGAGTGGGGAGCCATTTCTTACCCCAGGGGATCTTCCCAACCCAGGGATCAAACCTACGTCTTGTTCATCTTTTGCATGGGCAAGCACATTCTTTACCACTAGTGCCACCTTGGAAGCCCACCACAAGCAACTATGCATCAATAAAATGGACGCCATAGAAGAGAAGGACAAAGTCCTAGAAAAATATAATCTCCCAAGACTGAACCAGGAAGAAATAGAAAATGTGAACAGACCAAATATAAGTACTGAAATTGAATCAGTAATTTAAAAACTCCCAACAAACAAAAGTGCAGATGCCATCACAGGTAAAGTCCACTAAACACTTGGAGAAGAGTTAACACATAAGTCTGACATTATTCCAAAAATTTGCAAAGGAAGGAAGGCTACTGAGCTTATTCAGTGATGTCAGCACCATCCTGATACCAATGCCAGACAAAGGTATCACAGAAAAAGAAAACTACAGGCCAAAATCGATGATAAACATAGATGCACAAATCCTCAACAAAATATGAGCAAGCCAACTCCAATAGAACATTAAAAGGATCATACACCATGCTTTAGTGGGATTTATCTCAGTGATATATGTATGTATAGATTATATCCACAAATCAAGCAATGTGATATATCACATCAACAAACGGAATAACAATGTGATCACACAAATAGATATAGAAAAAGCTTTTCATAAAATTTAGCATTTGTTTATGAAAAAAACTCTCCAGAAATTATGCATAAATGTAATGCACCTCAACAACCAAAGGCCATACACAACAAACTCACAGCTAGCATCACATTCAATGGTGAAAAACCATAAGCATTCTTTCTTAGAGTATGAATGATAAAATAATGTCCACCTTTGATACTTTTACTCAACATAGTATGGAAAGTTCTAGCCACAGCAATCAGAAAAGGAAAAGAAATAAAGTGATCCATAGTGGAAAAAAAGTTAAACTGTCACTGTTTGCAGATGACATGATACTATACATAGAAAATCCTAAAGAAGCTACCAGAAAATGACTAGAGCTTATAATGAATTTTGTAGATTGAAGGATACAAAAATTTTACGCAGAAATCTGTTGCAATATACAATAAAAATCAAAGATCAGAAGTGGAAATTAAAAAAAAAATAAATATGATCACATCAAAAAGAATTAAATACCTATAATAAATATGCATAAGGATGCAAAAGACTTGTACTTTGGAAAAATATATGATGCTTATGAAAGGAAATGAAGATAACCCCAAAAGATAGAAAAATATACAACTTGTACAGTCCATGTATATGTATATGTATATGTATAAGTGAATCACTGTTGCTCCTGCTGCTAAGTCACTTCAATCGTGTCCATCTCTGTGCGACCCCATGGACGGCAGCCCACCAGGCTCCCACGTCCCTGGGATTCTCCAGGCAAGAACACTGGAGTGAGTTGCCATTTCCGTCTCCAATGCAGGAAAGTGAAAAGTAAAAGTGACGTCACTCAGTCGTGTCTGACTCTTAACGACCCCATGGACTGTAGCCCACCAGGCTCCTCCATCCATGGGATTTTCCAGGCAAGAGTACTGGACTGGGGTGCCATTGCTTTTTCCAAGTGAATCACTATATATCTAAAATTAAATATATTTTAATAAAAATAAATATATAAAAGCACTGATACCATAAACAAACAAACAAAAAAAGGATTGATTGTAATATATAGCATTGAATTTTTTGTCTTATTTAGTTACTAAGTCATATCTGGCTCTTTTGTAAGCGCATGGACTATTGCTTGCCAGGCTCCTCTGTCCATGGGGTTTCCCAGGCAAGAATACTGGAACGGGTTGCCATTTCCTTCTGCTGACAGGTTGATTTTTTATCACTGAGCCACCTAGAAAACTCAGCACTAAATAATGGGCTCAATTAATATTCTTTTCAAAAACATGGTTTTAAAACATGAAATAATTTTAAGAGTTTTTGGATAACATTAATATTTATAGATACATTTTTCCTTTGATAATCATTCAGTTCAGTTCAGTTCATCTCAATCACTCAGTCATATCTGACTGTGACCCCATGGACTGCAGCACTCCAGGCCTCCCTGTCCATCACCAACTCCTGGACCCTACTCAAACTCATGTCTATTGCATTGGTGAGGCCATCCAACTGTCTTATCCTCTATCATCCTCTTCTCATCCCACCTTCAATCTTTCTCAGCATCAGGATCTTTTCCAATAAGTCAGTTCTTCGCATCAGGTGGCCAAAATGTTGGATTTTCAGCTTCAGCATCAGTCCTTCCAATGAGTATTCAGGACTGATTTCCTTTAGGATGGACTAGAGGAATCTCCTTGCTGTTCAAGGGACTCTCAAGAGTCTTCTCCAACACGACACTTCAGAAGCATTAATTTTTTGAGCTCAGATTTCTGTATAGTTCAACTCTCATATGCTGTCTAGTTTGGCCAAGCTTTTCTTCCAAGGAGCAAGCATCTTTTAATTTCATGGCTGCAGTCACCATGTGCAGTGATTTTGCAGCCCCCCAAAATAAAGTCTGTCACTGTTTCCACTATTTCCCCATCTGTTTGCCATAAAGTGATGGAANTTCTAAAACCAGCTAAACATCTGGAAGTTCATGGTTCACCTATCATTGAAGCCTAGCTTGGAGAATTTTGCGCATTACTTTACTAGTGTGTGAGATGAGTGCAAATGTGCAGTAGTTTGAACATTCTTTAGCATTTCCTTTCTTTGGGATTGAAATGAAAACTGAATTTTTCTAGTCCGGTGGCCACTGCTGAGTTTTCCAAATGTTCTGACATATTGAGTGCAGCACTTTCACAGAATCATCTTTCAAGGTTTTGAAATAGCTAAACTGGAATTCCATCACCTCGACTTCGTAGTCATGCATTCTAAGGTGCACTTAACTTCACATTCCAAGATGTTTGGCTCTAGGTGAATGATCACAGAATTGTGATTATCTGAGTCATGAAGATCATTTTTGTACAGTTCGACTGTGTATTCTTGCCACCTCTTCTTAATAACTTCTGCTTCTGTTAGGTCCCTACCATTTGTGTCCTTTATTGTGCCCATCTTTACATGAAATATTCCCTTGATATTATTAATTTTCTTTAAGGGATCTCTAGTCTTTCCCATTCTATTGTTTTCCTCTATTTATTTGCATTGATCGCTGAGGAAAGTTTTCTTATCTCTCCTTGCTATTCTTTGGAACTCTGCCTTCAAATGGGTATATCTTATCTTTATTCCTTTGCTTTTATCTTCTCTTTTTTTCACAACTATTTGTAAAGCCCCCTACAACAGCCATTTTGACTTTTTGCATTTCTCTTTCTTGAGGGTGTCTTTGATCCCTGTTTCCTGTACAATATCACGAACCTCATTCCATAGTTCATCATGCACTCTATCAGATCTTGTATCTTAAATCTATTTCTACTTCCAGTGTACAATCATAAGGGGTTTGATTCAGGTCATACCTGAATTGTCTAGTGGTTTTCCCTACTTTCTTTAATTTAAGTCTGTATTTGGCAATAAGGAGTTCATGATCTGAGCAACAGTCAGCCCCTGGTCTTGTTTATTCTGACTGTATAGAGCTTCTCCATCTTTGGATGCAAAGAATATAATCAATCCGATTTTGGTGTTGACCATCAGATGATGTCCATGTGTAGAGTATTCTCTTGTGTTGTTGGAAGAGGGTATTTGCTATGACCAGTGTATTCTCTTGACAGAACTCTATTAGCCTTTGCCCTGCTTCATTTTGTACTCCAAGCTGACATTTGCCTGTTACTCCAGGTTTCTTGACTTCCTATTTTTTCATTCCAGGCCCCTATAATTGGATGTTTGTTCTAGAAAGTCTGGTAGGTCATCATAGAACCATTCAACTTCAGCTTTTTTAGCATTACTGATCGGGGCATAGACTTGGATTACCATGATATACAATGGTTTGCCTTGGAAATGAATAGAGATCATTCTGTCGTTTTTGAGACTGCATCCAAGTACTGCATTTCAGACTCTTGTTGACTATGATGGCGATTTCATTTCTTCTAAGGAATTCTTGCCCACAGTAGTAGATATAATGGTCATCTGACTTAAATTCACACATTCCAATCCATTTTAGTTCTCTCATTCCTAAAATGTCAGCGTTCACTCTTGCCATCTCTTGTTTGACCACTTCCAATTTGCCTTGATTCATGGACCTAACATTCCAGGTTCCTATGCAGTATTGCTCTTTATAGCACCCAAACCTTGCTTTCATCACCAGTCACATCCACAACTAATTTTTTTTTCCCTTTGTTTCTGTCTCTTCATTCTTTCTGGAGTTATTTCTCCACTGATCTCTAGTAGCAAATTGGGCACCTATCAACCTGGGGAGTTCCTCTTTCAGTATCCTATCTTTTTGCCTTTTCATACTGTTCATGGGGTTCTCAAGGCAAGAATACTGAATTGGTTGCCCATTCCCTTCTCCAATGGACCACATTTTGTCAGAACTCTCCAACATGACCCATCCATCTCTGACTTTTGAAACAAATAAAACCCAAAGCTCCCATTCCAGTTAATCTTGAAATACTGAATTTTTTCACCATAGGATTGCAAACAAGGTGAATAGACTCACACATATTATTTATAATTAATGCTTAATCTGAGATATTAACCACTGTAATAGAGGAAAAAATAAACAAAAAGAATAAACTAAAAAAAAAGGAGAAAATAGTGTCCTTAACTATAGGTGGTATGATGATTAATATAGTAAATGATAAGGAAAATACAAAGTAGCTAATAAAATAAGTCAGTTTAGCAAGGCCACAGAATTCGAGGTTAACGTGCAAAAGCTGATAATACTTATAAATTCTAGCAATGAATCATTATAAATAAAATTTAAAATTCTATTTATAATGGTATCAAAACATAACATATTCATAGATAATTATAAACAAATTTTCTAAAATAATATGTGGATTAAGGATATAAAAAATCATAAAACTATGTTAAACTTCTTTAAAATTAAAGCCTTTTGCATGTGAAAAAATTTGTAAATTTACATATATATTTTTCATCTTACAGTTTATGATTTTTTTATTCTCCCTATGAAATCTTTTTGTACCCACCANGTGGATTAAGGATATAAAAAATCATAAAACTATGTTAAACTTCTTTAAAATTAAAGCCTTTTGCATGTGAAAAAATTTGTAAATTTACATATATATTTTTCATCTTACAGTTTATGATTTTTTTATTCTCCCTATGAAATCTTTTTGTACCCACCATAACATAGATGCCTGATATCAGACTGAGAAAATCTCTTTACACTCCCCAGTTCACTAGAATTTTACTATAAATGAATGTTATTGTTGTTCAGTTACCCAGTCATATCTGACTCTGAACCCCATGAGCTGCAGCACACCAGGCCATCCTGTCCCTCACCATCTTCCAAAGTTTGCCCAATTTCATGCATCAGTGAACCCATCAAGCCATCTCATCCTCTGATGTCCTTTTAATGTTCTTAACTTAAATCTATCTTCACAAACAAACTGAGGATTTTATTAGATAGTAGTTAATCTTAACAAGTTTGTGCTGTATTAACATTGAATTTTTTGAAGTAATTATGTTATGAAAACTGCTGAAGAAAACTGCTTAGAAGTAAGAGCAAGCAAAAGAAAAGAAAAGATTAATGCAAATACCACATGTATGTAATCGTTTTAGGTAAGTGAGAAGTTGAGAAACTTAGAAATAGGGTGCTATATTAGGTGAGCAGTTTCTTATCCACCACAAGATAGTGAAAGAAAGATCTGCTCTTTACAGGAGACAGATTCATCCCAAACTGGATGGAAAATCTATTCTTATCTAAGAATCTTCTTTAGGAAGAAGTATTGTAAATTGAAGTTGGCCTTTTCAGCCAGATTATAAGACCACAACCCAAATGGAATTATTGATCAATCACCATCAGGTAAATTCACTTTGAATCACAAGAGGTAATAATGCTCAAATAGGGGTTGCAAAATAAAATAAAATCACATCAGAAAAGAGAAACATCAGTGTAAATAATGAAGACAATCATTGATTATGACATAAATACTAAGTGTACACATAAATAAATGCACATAAGCACAAACAGAACATATTGTTACATTTAATATAAATATTAACATTATGACATCTAGTAGTAGTGTGAAATAAAATGTGAAAATTTTATGTTCTCTTTTATATTCCATTTTTTAAAATGTGTGTGTTATTAAAGCATCTAATAACTAAAGAGATGATATTTTCAATTTCGAAGTAAAACATTTATTTTAACCCCTTTAAAATACAAAAACGACTTGTCCAACCCATTATCATATTAAACAATAATCCATTAACAGGCTAAAAATGAATTCTGATTATTTTGCTATAATATCAGCATTTTCAATTCATTCTTAATACCAATGAACACATTTTACATGAAAGCAAAAATCTATTTATTTTAAGGAATTAAAAAGCAGTTGTGATTCTCCAAATCCAAAATTATAGTGTATGTGAGATACTAAGAAATATGTCAGGGTGGCAAAGTTTATTTCAATTTTCAAAACCCTGTACACCGCTATTGTTAAATACATAAACCTACATGAAGGGAATGACAAATGATGCAAGGAATCTAACAGCTAAAATTAAAATGCAGATTTCTTCTTGATGATGTGCTCTACTTGCCTCTGATTTCAAGACAGTAAAACTAGTTGATGAGAAGAATTTAAATTTTGGCTCTATAAAGTCTGAAAAGTGAGGATAGCTAGAGGTCTCCCCTCCTTTTATCAGTTTGATTTCTCTTGAGTCAATGCTATTCTATGCTCTTCCTCTTCAGCATCTGCATTTGAAGATTAGATTTTTTCAGTTATCTTTGAATTTTATAATAAAGGAACAGATGTTTTCTAAAAGTGGTATTCACATGATTTAATTTATTATAGTAGTAGAAAAAGGTATGGCTGCCACCTGAACCTTGTTCTTAGAAATCTGCACTCTGACATTAACATGTCACACAGTTGTGTGTGAAAGATTACCATAATCATTACACACATTATACAAAAGTTGTATCTCAAAATGTAAGCCATATGGGTACAACTAGATGCTAATGAGTAGTGTCTACAAAGGTTAAATATAAATACACATAATTATAGCTTTCTTGTGACAAGAAATTATTACTTTCTTTCTTACTCACAAGACATCTCTAAAATAACAAACTGAAATGAAAGTATATTTATTCTGCAATCATAACAGGACTAGGAAATATACAATTATGGTACAGCATTTGAAGTATTTTGAATATGCATTGACACTGCTTTTTAGAAAAGATTACATTTTTTTAACCAATGAAGTACTAATGATGGCATATTTGAATTTTGAAATTTAAAACTAGTGTGGAAGAAAATATATATCTTGCTTCATGTCAAATTTCAATCAGAGCAAAATCTTAGAAAAACTCATCTAGTGCTAAGATAAAGTTTATAAAGAGGTTACTAAAGCAAGGCTACCAGATAATTTTAACCTTATTCTATGAGGGCAAATTGATTTATGAATTAATTTTTTCCTGTGTAATAAAAACAAAGTGTAAATTAATATTATACTAAGTATCTTGTATTAATTATAAAATAACTTGCATTATTGAGCTGAAAATATATGATTGCCATTTAATGTCATTGCAGATTTTAGCATAAAACAGATACAGCATCATGATAATAAAATGATACAATGTTAAATGATAAATTATATTTTATGCATACAATGAATAAAATTCATATATATATGTATGATATGATATCAGGATTTGAGAAGAAAATTAAAGAGAAACAGTTTAAAATTTATAACAGCAAATTTGTTTTCTCTTGCATGTATTTATTACTATAACAATTATGATGAGATAAATTTATCCTGCAAAATAATTTTTAGTAGATATTTTGTGACAATAAGAAAACTAAAGCTAAGTCACTTCAGTCGTGTCTGACTCTGTGCGACCCCATAGACGGCAGCCCATCAGGCTCCCCCATCCCTGGGATTCTCCAGGCAAGAATACTGGAGTGGGTTGCCGTTTCCTTCTCCACGGAAGACAGTAAGAGGGCAATATTTAATAATAGCTCTCATGAAATTAAAATGAAAATTGAAAGNATAGACGGCAGCCCATCAGGCTCCCCCATCCCTGGGATTCTCCAGGCAAGAATACTGGAGTGGGTTGCCGTTTCCTTCTCCACGGAAGACAGTAAGAGGGCAATATTTAATAATAGCTCTCATGAAATTAAAATGAAAATTGAAAGTTGAAGGGTAATTGTGAAAAATTAAATTTTGTTAGTCATTTAATTTTTTTTTTTAATTGCAGGATAATGGATAATTTCTTTACAGTGTTTTGGTATTCTCTGCCATACATCAATGCAAGCCAGTCATAATTAAATATATACATATATAAAATACATGTTAAAATAATATATTAAAATAAATATATAATTAATATAAAATTATATATTAATATAATATATAATTATAATACATATATTAAATATATATATAGTGAAGTTAAAGTCACTCAGTTTCTCTGCTCTTTGCAACCCCATGGACTATACTCTTCTTTGAATTCTCCAGACCAGCAGACTGGAACAGGTAGCCTTTCCCTTCTCCAGTGGATCTTCCCAAGCCAGGGATTGAACCCAGGTCTCCCACATTGCAGGCAGATCCTTTACTATCTAAGCCACAAGGGAAGCACCAGAATACTGGAGTGAGTAGCCTATCCCTTCTCCAGCGAATCTTCCTAACCCAGAAATCGAACAGGGATCACCTGCATTGGAGGTGGATTNCAGGTCTCCCACATTGCAGGCAGATCCTTTACTATCTAAGCCACAAGGGAAGCACCAGAATACTGGAGTGAGTAGCCTATCCCTTCTCCAGCGAATCTTCCTAACCCAGAAATCGAACAGGGATCACCTGCATTGGAGGTGGATTCTTTACCAACTGAGCTATCAGGGAAGTGCCATTACACACACACACACACACACACACACACACACACGTCCACTCCCTCTTGAGTCTCCCCCTTCTCCTACCACTTTCGCTCATCACAGAGCACCAGTCTGGGCTCGCTGCATTACACAGCAGCTTCCAGCTTGTTATTTATTTTATACATGATAGTGTATATATGTCAATGATACTTTCTTAATCTGTACTACCTTCTTTCTTACCCTGCTACTGATGATAGAAATTGGCCAATCATCATTCAGGAGTCGCTTTAAGCTTGATGACTTAATTTAATTTGAGATTGTATATTTTTTTCAAAAGGCAAGTTTTCTCAAAATTCTTCTACTTTCTTAATTTTTCTTTTAAGATGTATAATTTTCTTCAGCTAAAGCTAAATGAAAATAAACTATTTTAAATTTCTAGCATGGCTTATAAGGCCATATGGCATCTGACTTCTTTCAAACTCTCTACTTCTTCACTACTCTTCTTCCTCCCCACTGGCATTCAGAAATAATCTCCATCAACACTTATTTTTTTTAACCCTCCAATTTTGTTTCTAAGAATTTATAGTTGCCCTTTCCTCTGCCTTAATGCTCCCTCAACCCGATGTATCCATGCTTAGCAGCCTCCCTCATTTTATTCAGATCATAGTTGATGGAAAAAACTTACCAAAGGGTATTATGCTAATCATTCTATACTAAGCAATAGTATTGACGTTCATAGCTCTCTATTACTTATTTATTCTTTGTAAAAGAGCATAGAGATCTCTGATATTGTAATAGGGAAGAATAAACATGGATCAATATTGGATCTATTTCTTATACTTTAACCTCCATATTTTATTGCTTTTGCTACAAGTTAAGAAATTTGCCTATAGCTTGAAATATACAGGATAGCCCATTCTCAAGGCTCTGACCTTTAAATGTATAACACTTTCCCATTCATAGCGAGATTTAAAAAAATCTCATAACAAAGACTACCATCTACTTTACTGGATGTTTACATGAGCATTAAGACCTGAACTAGTTGCAATAACAAAAGATTCTGACACAAGAAATTTGTAAAAACCAACTTTGCTTTCTCTCCTTTTGGAGCCTGAATTCTGAGGGAAGACAGTTCTTTGGGAGACTCATTAGCCCACGATCTTCTCAGTATGCTGACTTTCCAAATAATGTCACTATTCATTGACCAAAAACCTCATCTCTTGATTTATTACTATTGTACTACAAGCAATATGAGCTTGAATTTAGTAACAATATGTGTGTATACTTGTTTATTTCCTGTCTACTTTCTAAAGAATGTAAACAAAGATATGTTCTGTATTATTTGCTAATATATCTTAGAAGATCAACTGATGCATATACATGATTCAATAAATACATGTTTGAACGAAATCAATAACCTCAGATATGCAGATGACACCACACTTATGGCAGAAAGTAAAGAACTAAAGGGTTTCTTGATGAAAGTGATAGAGTAGAGCAAAAAAGTTGGCTTAAAGCTCAACATTCAGAAAACTAAGATCATGGCATCTGGTCCCATCACTTCATGGCAAATAGATGGGGGAACTGTAGAAACAGTGGCTGACTTTATTTTTCTGGGCTCCAAAATCATTGCAGATGGTGATTGCAGCCATGAATCAGTTCTAATGAGATGAATGAAACTGGAGCCTATTATACAGAGTGAAGTAAGCCAGAAAGAAAAACACCAATACAGTATACTGACACATATATATGGAATTTAGAAAGATAGTAATGATGACCCTGTATGTGAGACAACAAAAGAGACATAGACATATAGAACGGACTTTTGGCCTCTGAGGGAGAGGGAGAGGGTGGGATGATTTGGGAGAATGGCACTGAAGCATGTATACTATCATGTAAGAAACGAGGTGCTGNTCAAATTATACTAATTCTTATAGCTGCTGCCTCTGCTGCTGCTGCAAAGTCACGTCAGTCTTGTCTGACTTTGTGTGACCCCATAGATGGCAACCCACCAGGCTCCCGTCCCTGGGATTCTCCAGGCAAGAATACTGGAGTGGGTTGCCATTTCCTTCTCCAGTGCGTGAAAGTGAAGTCGCTCAGTCGTGTCTGGCTTTTTTTGACCCCATAGTTTTTATAGGTAGAAAAGACTAAAAAATGACTCAAAGAATCAAGCCTGCTTACTTTCTCAAGACACATATTTAAATATTTGCCTCCAATTTTGAACGTTTCAGGGTTAACCCCAATATGATCGCAGGTATGTATGTAATATCAAGACTAATAGTTTTCTGAGGAAACAAGTATAGTGGAATGTAATATTTGCTGGACCCTGATACTTGTTCCCCACTGTGTGTCATCTTAGAAACCATTAAAAAAAAAAATGTTCCTGTTCACAGTGGATTGCTCAGATCTTGGTTTGTAGGCTTATGTTACGTTGGTCAGTTCTAATTATTTTTAAGATCAGATCTTAGCATCATATGATGTATTGCCTTTGTGCACACCTTTCTTCTATAGAAACAAACCCAAAACTTCAGTTCAGTTGCTCAGTTGTGTCCAGCTCTTTGCGACCCCATCAACTGCAGCATGCCAGGCTTCCATGTCCATCACCAACTCCTGGAGCTTGCTCAAACTCATGTCCATCAAGTTGGTGATGCCATCCAACCATCTCATTCTCCTGTAAAACTTGTAAGATAGCAAATGTTTTCTGTTACCTCTTGCTTTTAGGATGAAGACAAAGCTTCATACCANACCAACTCCTGGAGCTTGCTCAAACTCATGTCCATCAAGTTGGTGATGCCATCCAACCATCTCATTCTCCTGTAAAACTTGTAAGATAGCAAATGTTTTCTGTTACCTCTTGCTTTTAGGATGAAGACAAAGCTTCATACCAATTCTAGAGCGGAGTCCCAGGAAACCCCTCCACCCACCTCGCCACCCTGTTCTTGGCTCTATGATTTCTACCCAAACCCACCTTCTTTTAGTTTTTCAGACGTGCCACGCCCTCACCAACCAAATGCTCTTTGTTTGTTCCCATGTTGTCTTGACCACATAGAGTACTTTCCTCTTCCCCGTGTGAATACCTCCTACTTATCCTTCAGATATTATGCCAGAGAGTCCTTCCCTGACTTCTTAATGAGACAAAATCCTCTGCTGTAGGCTGTCACCAAAACAGTTACCCATCAGTCAAAGCTCTCATAAGAAATGCATATTTCTTCTGCTTGAGAGATAGTTTGATTGCTGTCTGCCTCTCCCTCTAGATTTAAAGCTTCATGAGGGCAGGGANAGAGGCCTGGCGTGCTGCAGTTCATGGGGCTGCAAAAAGTCAGACCCAACTGACCGACTGAACAAGACTGAGACTGAATGAAAGCAAACTTAAAAGTCCAACAACTACAAAACTAATCCTTCCATTCTTCCATGTCCCCAAACTCCATTGTGAAGAGGCATGGGAGTCAGACAAGACATAAGGTCAAGTGAAGGTGAAAGTGAAAGTCTCTCAGTCATGTCTGAATCTTTGCAACACCATGGACTAAACAGTCCATGGTATTCTCCAGACCAGAATACTGGAGTGGATAGCTTTCCCCTTCTCCAGGGATCTTCACAACCCATGCATTGAACCAAGGTCTCACACTTTGCAGGCAGATTCTTTACCAGTTGAGCTACATGGGAAGCCCACATAGGGTCATAGTTCCATATATTTCCCTTGATATTGATCTAATGGTAAGTTGCAGGAGCCTCGGACAGGGAATGAATAGCAGATTTGAACTGATGGAAGAAAAATCAGCTAACAACCAAGATCTTCCAAATGTACAAACTTAATTTAGAAAGGGTAGAGGAACCAGAGATTAAATTGTCAACATCTATTGAATCATAGAAAAAGCAAGGGAATTCCAGAAAAACACCTACTTTTGCTTCACTGACTATGCTAAAACCATTGACTGTGTGGATCACAACAAACTGTGAAAATACTTAAAGAAATGGGAATACCAGACCACCTGAGAACCAGACATGAAACAATGGACTGATTCAAAATTTAGAAAGGCTATATATTGTCACCCTATTTATTTAACTTATATACAGAGTCCCTTGGACTGCATGGAGATCCAAGCAGTCCATCCTAAAGGAGACCAGTCCTGGGTGTTCATTGGAAGGACTGATGTTGAGGCTGAAACTCCAATACTTTGGCCACTTCATGCAAAGAGTTGACTCATTGGAAAAGACCCTGATGCTGGGAGGGATTGGGGGCAGGAGGAGAAGGGGACAACAGAGGATGAGATNGTGGTGTCATCTGCATATCTGAGGTTATTGATATTTCTTCTGGCAATCTTGATTCCAGTTTGTGTTTCATCCAGCCCAGCGTTTCTCATGATGTACTCTGCATATAAGTTAAACAACCAATCTGTTGTTCCATGTCCAGTTCTAGCTGTTGCTTCCTGACCTGCATACAGGATTCTCAAGAGGCAGGTCAGGTGATCTGGTATGCCCATCTCTTTCAGAATTTTCCACAATTTATTGTGATCCACACAGTCAAAGGCTTTGGCATAGTCAATAAAGCAGAAATAGATGTTTTTGTTCCCCCTCGCCCCCCGGAACTCTCTTGCTTTTTCGATGATCCAGCGGATGTTGGCAATTTGATCTCTGGTTCCTCTGCCTTTTCTAAAATCACCTGAACCTCTGGAAGTTCATGGTTCACGTATTGCTGAAGCTTGGCTTGGAGAATTTTAAGCGTTACTTTACTAGCATGTGAGATGAGTGCAATCGTGTGGCAGTTTGAGCATTCTTTGGCATTTCTCTTTTGGGATTGGAATGAAAACTGTCTTTTTCCAGTCCTGTGGCCACTGCTGAGTTTTCCAAATTTTTTGGCATACTGAGTGCAACACTTTCACAGCATCATCTTTCAGGATTTGAAATAGCTTAACTGGAATTCCATCAATTCCACTAGCTTTGTTCATAGAGTTGCTTCCTAAGGCCCATTTGACGGGGAGTGATGAGAGTGTGATAAATCTTAATGTGCGTGTGTGTGTGTGTGTTTTGGTGGGGGGATGATGAAATATTCTAAAATTGATTGTGGTATTAGTATTGTGCAACTCTGCGAATAAACTAAAAACAGTGTATACTTTAAATGGGTGAGTTTATGGTAGATGAACTATATATATCAATAAAGATGTCGTTTAAAATCCATTTTATTATGCTAAAATTGTTTTCTAAAGTATCATATTTTGTACCATCTCTTTCATATAATGTACTAATAATTTTACATTCAATATCTTAAGTCACATAATAACCAGGCAAACTAGATATTCTTATGACAGTTTGGTAGAGAAATAATTAAACCCAAAGAATTCAAATCTCTCAAAGTCACATGACTCTTGGGCAGAAGATCTGGGTATGAATTGAGATCTATGCTAAGTCTTGTTTTAGTATACTAAGCTAACTCTACCATAATTTGTTTCAAAGGACGTGTTTATTCAACTACATATTCCTGTTTAAAAAAGTATTACCTTTTTTATTAATACTTTTATCCATTTGTCTAAAGTATTTACTGAATTTCTCTTACTACCTAAGCCTGACCTAGGCACTGGGGTATTAACTTAAAGAAATTGTTTAAAGAAAAAAAAAAAAGAAAGAAATTGTGTTTTATCTTTCCTAATCAGCAGCTTTCTGTTCTATCAAGAAAAGAAATTATCCATCTTTTAGGCTCATTAGTCCGTTTGGAAATAAAACTTAGATTTATCATGGCAATATAAGGAATACTGATATTTTAATAAAATTTATATCAGTATAAATCCACAGCAAATTTTATAAGAATTACTTTATAAATTATGAGATAATGAGAATCTCTCTACTCTATTTTTATATAATTATGAAATTCAAATTCTTGGGTATTTTTGAGTAGTTTCAGCTCTGAAAATAGTAGCATGTAGAAGGAATAGAGGATAAAATTTGTATATTAGTATTTTTAACCTTCTGTCTAAGGCAGTCCAAACATCTGAACTTTCTGTATCAGATAAAAAATGGATATTAATACACATGCTCAGACAACTGTTCACAGTGACATGATTCTTTCAATTTTTCAGACTCTCCGAGTTTTGACTCTTCATAGTGAAAGAAGAACTGTTCTAGAGCTAAAACTCACAGGGCTTGAATGATATACCCTGGCTAGAAAGCATGCGGAATGTGACACTACATTATTACACAAGTTGACTGGGATAATTCTAGGTCTCTGAATGAATTCCTCAAAGAAAGAGCACAGCATGATGACTTAAATTAGAGGCATTCAGCTTTAACTGCTGGCAACGTGAAGTAGAGTCATCCAGTTTTTGAGAGAGAAGCAGGACAGAGGGGGAAAAAAAAAGGTAAATATTGTTGACCATATGTTGTTGGTTGGAATGTAACTATATACTGGGGTTCTTTTTTAATATAACTTCATAGTTACTCTTCAAATTAAGGATTTAAAAATTCTTTGAGCAGTGTGTTTCTAGGAATATAATCTCCATATTATTATATCTTGAAGATAATAGTCTCTCTTTACTTTGGCTACCACTACAATATCCAAATCATTATCATTTTAAACTAACCTTCTGCAAAAGCTAACTACTGTTTTTGTTGTTTATAAACATCTTCTGCAATCTTTTTCAATGGCATCAAAATGATTGTTAAAATATATGGGGGTCATGTATCTCCTCCTTAAATTTTCAAAAAGGTTTTTGTGTTTTTCTTAGAATGGATGCAAATCCTTTCTATTCTCTACAAAGTGGTACATGAATTAACTCCTGATTTACTCCCACATGATCTAGAGCTACAGTCATACTAACTTCTGCTTATTTCTTCAAAATCACTAAATCCTTTACTATATATTGGCTTAGGTCTGGTTCACACTGCTTAGAATATTTCAATAGCATTTAGCATAACTGGTTTATTTTCTATGTATTCATATTTTTTAAAGAACCAACTTTGGGGCTCATTGTTGTTGTTGTTGTTTTTCCCCACATTGTTTTCCTATTTTCAGTTTCATTGATTCCTGCTCTAATTTTCATTCTGTTTACATCTTATTCTGTGTCTAAATTATTCTATTTCTTGTTTCCTAAGGTTAAAGCTTTGATTATAATTGTAGATCTTTTTCTTTTTTAGTTATATACATTTAATACTCTAACTTTCCCTTTAAGCATGGCTTTTGTTGCATCCCACAAATTTTGTTATATTGTCATTTTTATTTAGTTCAAAACATTTTAAATTTCTTTTGAGATTTCTTTGACCTGTGTGTTATTTAGAAGTATTCTATTTAATTTCCACGTATTCTAGCATTTTCCAACTATCTTTATATTCCTAGTTTAATTCCATTAAGGTCAGAAAATATATTTTGTATGCTTTCATTATTTTAATTTTGTTAAGATGTGCTTTATGTATCAAAATGTGGTCTGTATCATTTAATGTTCCTTGTGAGTTTGAGAAGAATGTGTTTTTTGCTGTTGGGGGATGGCAGAGTCTATAGATGTTGTCTCAGTGTGTTAGGCTGCTATAACAGAACACCTTAGACTAGATGATCTATAAATAATAGAATTTTATTTCTTACAATTATGGAAGCTGGAAGATTGGTATCAGGGTGTCAGCACAGTCAGAGTGATCTAATTATGATTGCATTCTGATATAAAGAAGTTAGGTCTTTCTCCATAATTTATTAATGGTCATCTTCTCACTTTGTTCTCACATTTTAGAAGGAGAACAAGCGAGTTCCCTCGAACTCTGTTATAAGGGCACTAATCCTATTCATGGCATCACCGTCTCAATGGATATGAATTTGGGCAAACTCCAGGAGATAGTGAAGGACAGGGAAACCTGGCATGCTGCAGTACATGAGATCACAAAGAGTTGGACCTGGCTGAGTGACTGAACAACAACAACAAATCTTAATCATGAGGGTTCTACCTTCATGACCTAATCAACCCCTTCCTAAAGGCCCCACCTCTTAATACTATCACATTAGGGATTAGAATTTCAACATTAATTTAGGGGGAGGGCACAAACATTTAGTCCACAAATTCAGTTGATTGATAGTATTGTTCAGTTCAACTTTATTTGTGTTGTCAAAAGCATGAGAGATTTATTTGCTCTATATTCACTGTGAGAAACCGATAGGGTTCCTGGAGGTAAAATTAAAAAGAAAAAAAGAAAAATGTGGACCTATACTAAAGAATTACTCTACTCCTCAGAATTTTTAACTCTCAAAGTTGTTCACATTAAGCGTCCATCAGTTTGTTAATTATAGGTTTTAATTATAGGTTAATTATAGGTTTTCCTGTCCCAGTATTGGTTTTGAGTTTTCTTCTCCTGAGCTACTGCTCAGGTAAGTTGTACTCTCTGTATCTATCTGTTTCTCTCTTCAATTTGAAGGGAAGTGGTTTGCCTTAAGACATTAGTTGTCTGATGGATCTAAGAAGATCTATTGATTTTTAGTCTGTTCAGTTTCTGTCTTCCATGTACAGAAGAGATGAATTCCAAGTTTCTTAAATGTTATGCCAGATTGAAAGAGTTTGACATGACTGAGTGACTGAACTGAATTGAACTGATGCCAGATTGGAATCAGAAGTCAATATTTAGCTATTTAAATATCATATTCCCAGTAAAATCTTGGTCATTCAGCATAAACATCACAATCTGTAATGATCAACTTCGTGGATTCATTACTTTATTATTTGTCTCTTCCTCTTGGATGTTGGCCTTCCCTAGTGGTTTAGACAGTAACGAATCTGCCTGCACTGCAGGACACCTGGGTTTGACCCATGGGTTGGGAAGATCCCCTGGAGGAGGCCATGGCAACCCACTCCAGTATTCTTGCCTGGAGAATCTCCATGGACAGAGGATCCTGGTGGGCCATAGTCCATAGGGTCACAAAAAAGTAGGACACGACTGAATGACTATGCACAGCACAAGCACA
The DNA here is from genome assembly GCA_006410875.1 of Neotragus pygmaeus. NCBI lineage: Eukaryota > Metazoa > Chordata > Mammalia > Artiodactyla > Bovidae > Neotragus > Neotragus pygmaeus. The sequence goes on from SJYV01021171.1 coordinate 201,417, forward strand.
GCTAGGATGTTAGTTCTCTAGAGGCAGAGTTCTCAGGAAATTCAACCAGTGAATTCCCACAGAGTGAATGATTAATAATATTTATTTAAAAAAAGAAGAGAAATATAGGAAGAAAAAGACATAACATGTAAAACGTGTATGCATCTATGTGTTTGTATCTGTGTATGTGTATATATATATATATATATATATATAGTCATAGTTTATGACAGCAAAAAACGTAGACAGCATGAAATAAACATATAACAGGGTAAATTAAATATGATGTAAAATTTGATGAAACCATACCTTTCAATGCTTTGTATTAAAAGGCTTTTACTCGATTCCTAGGAATTGGTATGGAAGTCAGACATACCTCTAAAATATTGTCAGCCCAGTTTCAAAACACTGTCTTAAAGTGAATACAATAATAAACTGGATCACACAAATTTTTTGGATTCCCAGTGCATATAAAAGTTATTTACACTGTACTATATTAAGTGTATTAAAATTATATCTAAAAAGATATATGTACCTTAATTTAAAATATTTTACTGCTAAAACATGTTAGCAGTTGTTGAGCCTTCAGCAAGTCACAGCAGTAACATCAGAGATCACTGATCACAGATCACTACAACAAATATACTGATAATGAAAATGTTTGAAGGATTATGAAAATTATCAAAACATAACACAGAGACACAAACGGGGAACATGCTGTAGAAAAAAAATGGAGCTGACAGGCTTGCTTGATTCAGGGTTGCTAAAAACATTCAATTTTTAAAAAAAGGAAAAAAAAGAAAACAGTGTCTGAGAAATGTGGTAAGGTGAAACACAATAAAATGAGGTATGCCTATATTGTGAAGTGAAACATATTAAATTGCAGAAACACATATGTAGTAGAAACCCATTTCACTATAAATGGAAACTATATGCATGTATGTCAACATGCTTATGTGTGTAGATGTCAGGAAGGATAAGCAGTAAACTCCCAAGTGGTACACAAAGCATGATAAATGTGAGGGATGGGTGCTTTAAAATTTTGTTTTTCACAATTATATACTGTTTGATTTTCAAAAATAGTATTCTACATATAAGTACAGAAAAGCACGTTTAAATGAGAGGGAAAGTTAGTTTATTTATGCTGAAATTAAAGCATGAAACAGGAACTTTCTTTTTGTTAAATAGATTCTTACTTAAGAACAAATACCATGTCAATATGATTTAACTCTGTATCATCAGCTCTTAACATAGAGATTACCACAATATGAACTTGATAAATACTTTTAGAATACTTCAGTTCAGTTCAGTTCAGTCATGTTCAACTCTTTGCGACCCCATGAATTGCAACACGCTAGGCCTCCCTGTCCATCACCAACTCCCAGAGTTTACTCAAACTCATGTCCATCGAGTCAGTAATGCCATCCAGCCATCTCATTTTCTGTCGTCCCTTTCTCCTCCTGCCCCCAATCCCTGCCAGCATCAGGATCTTTTCCAATAAGTCAATACTTTGCATGAGGTGGCCAAAGTAGTGGAGTTTCAGCTTTAGTGTCAGTCCTTCCAATGAACACCCAGGACTGATATCTTTTAAAATGAACTAGTAGAATACTTGAAAAGTTTCATAAGCAACTTTCAGGTATTATACTGGAAATCATCACTACAAAACACCAAGAAAGACAACTAGTCAGAGTATAAAATGGTACAATCATGTAGAGTAATCAAATCCTACAATAGGATTAGCACAATAATTCTTCAATACTAAAATGAACTGTCTATGTCATCTAGATAAGCACAAAAATGATCAGTGTCACCACACACACATACACACACACACACAAATTGTTGAAGGAAGTTTAACTGACTGCTTAAAAAGATGGCATGGAAATATTAATAATCTATAGAAACCTTAAAATATACATTATCTATCAGATTATTAACATAAAATGTGATCCTGTCTGTCTGAGAAAGGTTACATAAATTCTTTTCTCGTAAAATATTTTTCCTTTACTTCCTTTCTTTCTTATTTTTCTCTTTTCTCTTTCCTCTCTCCTCATTTGTTCTTTTCCTTCTTCTCTTTCTCTCATTCTCATCACAGTTCTCTGAAAAATTCAAAATCTGCTCTTCACCATGAAGGACTTTCTACTAAAGTTATGCTGCTTTCAGTTCAGTTCAGTCGCTCAGTCGTGTTAGAATCTTTGCAACCCCATGAACCACAGTACGCCAAGCTCCCCCGCCCATCACCAGCTCCCGGAGTCCATCCAAATCCATGTCCATTGAATTGGTGATCCCATCCAATCGTCTCATCCTCTGTTGCCTCATCTCCTCCCACCTTCAATCTTTCCCAGCATCAGGGTTTTTTCAAATGAGTCACCCCTTTGCATCATGTGGCCAAAGTATTGGAGTTTCAGACTCAACATCAGTCCTTCCAATGAACATCAAGGACTGATCTCTTAGGATGGACTGTGTGGATCTCCTTGCAGTGCAAGGGACTCTCAGCAGTCTGCAACACCACAGTTGAAAAGCATCAATTCTTCAGCGCTCAGCTTTCTTTATAGTCCAACTCTCATATCCATACATGACTACCAGAAAAAACATAGTCTTGACTAGATGGACCATTCTCAACAAAGTAATGTCTCTGCTTTTTAATAAGCTGTCTAGGTTGGTCACAAGTTTTCTTCAAAGGAGTAAGTGTTTTTTTTAATTTCATGGCTGCAATCACCATCTGCAGTGATTTTTGGAGCCCAGAAAAATAAAGTCAGCCACTCTTTCCACTGTTTCCCTATCTATTTTCCATGAAGAAATGGGACCAGATGTCATGATCTTAGTTTTCAGAATGTTGAGCTTTAAGCCAACTTGTTCATTCTCCTCTTTCACTTTCACCAAGAGGCTCTTTAGTTCTTCACTTTGTGCAATAAGGGTGGTGTCATCTGCATATCTGAGGTGATTGACATTGCTTCTGGCAATCTTGGTTCCAGCTTGTGTTTCATCCAGCCCAGCATTTCCCATGATATACTCTGCTACTGCTAAGTCACTTCAGTCATGTCCAATTCTGTGCGACCCTATAGATGGCAGCCCACCAGACTCCCATGCCTGGGATTCTCCAGGCAAGAACACTGGAGTGGGTTGCCATTTCCTTCTCCAATGCATGAAAGTGAAAAGTGAAAGTGAAGTTGCTCAGTCGTATCTGACTCTTAGCGACCCCACGGACTGCAGCCTACCAGGCTCCTCTGCCCATGGGATTTTCCAGGCAAGAGTACTGGAGTGGGGTGCCATTGCATTCTCTGGAACTCTCTTGCTTTTTCCATGATCCAGTGGATGTTGGCAGTTTGATCTCTGGTCCTCCGCCTTTTCTAAAACCAGCTTAAACATCAGGGAGTTCACGATTCACGTATTGCTGAAGCCTGGCTTGGAGAATTTTGAACATTACTTTACTAGCGTGTGAGATGAGTGTAATTGTCCAGCAGTTTGAGCATTCTTTGGCATTTCCTCTCTTTGAGATTGGAATGAAAACTGACCTTTTCCAGTCCTTTGGCCATTGCTGAGTTTTTCAAATTTGCTGACACATTGAGTGTAGCACTTTCACAGCATCATCTTTTAGGATTTGAAATAGCTCAACCGGAATTCCTTCACCTCCACTAGCTTTGTTCATAGTGATGCTTTCTAAGGCCCACTTGGCTTCACATTCCAAGATGTCTGGCTCCTGGTGAGTGATCACACCATTGTGATTTTCTTGGTCATGAAGATTTTTTGTACAGTTTTTCTGTGTTTTATTGCCACCTCTTCTTATTAGCTTCTGATTCTGTTAGGTCCATACCTGCTTTATTTGTCTAAAATTCATGATGAAGGGAAATTATTTATGTAAGGTAAATAAAGCAACTTGCCAGATTATAAAAAAGTGTTATATACAACAGAGTAATGTGAAGTTTAATTAGAAATAAAATCTGTTTCCTAGAATTATAGTCAAGTAAAATTTTGAAGTTAAGGGTCAGATGGCTGTTTTAAAACAGCATATTTTAGATTCTTTGGTGACAGCAAAGTAGACTTACATCAACTGGCTGAGAGTTTCATTTTAATCTGATCAACCAACAGTTATTACATCAAAACTAATTGCAATTCAGGAATTCAATGTAATAAAAATAATGTAATTCCTACATCCCACCTTTCTACTTGGATAAAGCATATAACTTATTTCCAGTTTCTTTCTTTAAAAATTTGCTTATGTCATAGAATTTTTCTCAATGTTTTGCAAAACTAGAAATTTAAATAAAAATAATCAAATATAACCTGAAATAATTAACAGACTGACTTTACCGAAATTCATGATGACAGTAAAAATATTTGTAAGTTATCAAAATTAATTCTATTGTCCACATTTCTCATCATATAATGATTGGAAGTGTTTTTTATGAATAATGTTAGAGCAATCAACATTAAGGAAAAAAGGAGAGTCTGTCATAGAATGACATAAGTCAGAAAGAGACAAACAAATATTTTATATTAATATATATGGAATCTAGAAAAATGGTATAGATGAACCTATTTGCAGGGCAAGAATAGAGATACAGATATAGAGATTGGATTTGTGAACGCAGAGAGGAAAGAGGAGGGTTGGATGAATTTAGAGAGTAGGATTGACATATATAGTACCATGTATAAAATAGATAGCTTGTGGGAAGTAGCTGTATAGCACAGGGAGCTCAACTTGGTGCTTTGTGTTGTCCTAGAGGGATGGAATGGGGGATAGGAGGGAGGCTCAAAAGAGAGGGGATATATGTATACGTTTAACTGATTCGCGTTGTTTTACTGGATAAGTTAACACAACATTGCAAAGCAATTATACAACAAATAAAAAATAAATAAATGAACAAACAAGCATATTTGAAATTTTAACTTAAAAGTCATTCTGAAAACATACTAGAGTTCTTAAACTATTTCTTATAGTTTAAGAAACTATAAGAAGTTTGAGTATTATCAACTGCCCTGACTTTGAGTTTATCCATATGATACTGGCAGTGTCACTAATAAATATTGAAAAACTTCTCTATATGAATATATCCTCATTGTCAGTTATCCCACAAGGTAAAATGAATAAATTATACATTCAGCTGATCATTCACTCAGCAAGAAAGTATTGAACAGTTATATGTGAAAGAAAATCTTTGAGAGGTGAGGATACAGAGAGCACAGATATGATGTTCCTTCTCATGGTGATTATATCTGATTGTGACTGAAAAGGCAGAAACAAAATAAATCAAGGAATGTGTGAATATTAAAAAGAAAAAAATATCTCAGTGGAGTAGAGAGCTAGAAGAAATATTTTTCCTTTGAAAAGAGGAGTTAAAAAGTGAAGATAAATTTTTAATGAGGTTGCCTTGGAGGGGGCATAAAAGAATTGACTGTCATATGATTGTTTATTGTTTTTAATCTCCTTAAATGATTGAATTTTGTTTTGAAGATTTGAAGAATATCTTTTTTAAATATTGATGGATTATAGATAATTGTGTGAGAGTTTTGAAAATGTGAGATAAGTAATAGAATAAATATATTAAATTTTGAGTAGAGGATGGATAATATCTGTTACAATAGGATTTAAAGAGTAAAATGTGGATGAATATACAGATGAACTTCTCTATTTTTATGCAATTATGGCTGTAAATTTAGAGGTATGATTAACTGCTAGCCCTAGTGAAAGATTTAAGATTAGGAGGATGAGGTACATGGAGAAGTTAGATCCTGGAGAATGTGGGAAAAAATTAAACAGGAAAATCTGCAAATACTGGGAGGAGGATAAATACTGTTTGCATTGGAGACCTTGAATTTAGTGGATCATCAATAATTGATTTATTACTCAGTGACATCTCTTCCTTCTTGCCTTTTTGCATTTTTTTCAGTCTTGTCCCCAATAAGATATAATTCTATCTAGAGAGCCAGAGTAAAAAATTTCAGAAACACACTTTCAAAATTTTAGCTACATACCTATTTAATTTTATTATATGCTATATGTAATAAGTAATATATACAACATACATATGACATGTACAAATGTATGTCAAATGTTGTAATTAAAAGGAAGCTAATTTGTACTAGTTTATTTAAGTATTATAGTTTTGAAGGTTTTTTAAATTTAAATATATTTAGTTAATAAAGAGGTTGAAGATTTTTTAAAATAAAGATTAGGAGCATAATGATTTATCAACAAAGACTGACTCTCCAGACATTTTCAATGTATAATCACACTGCTGTATGTTTTTCAGCAATACAGTGTTTTATTCTTTTTATTTCTCTTTAATGTTGTATTTTTTAATAACTTAGACATGATCCTATTGATTATGAGAAGGAAATGGCACTGTACATGTTTCTATGAAAAATATCAAAATTAAGATAAGGACATTTGTGTTTCTAATTTTAAAATAAGTGCTATTAGTTTTTCCTTAAATTTGTAGAAAAGCTTTGTAGAATGTTTATGAAACATTTGTAGAATGTTTATGAAAACATTCTCTCCTAAAAGTTAGAACTCCATTAGATCAGTAGACATAACTTACTACAAAGACAGTTGGAGATTTTGTGGTCCAGCATGATCTAAAAAGAGACATTATATATTTGTATTCTAGTTTGCAGTCAGTCTGTCCTTAAAATTTATATTCCTTTTGATAGGACTGTGTAATTTAGGGGCACTTAATTTAACTGTTTGCAAAATCAAACTATAGTTAAGTTTAAATTAAACAGCAGTATAAATATATCATATAATATTTAGCAGTTTTGGAGGAATGAACAATAGCAGTCATTCGTGAACATCAGATATATCACATACATGCTTTTGCAAGTAGATTTTAAAATAATGTTTAAACCATGCCCCCTAAAAGAGTGATACAGATTTTTGTACTTCCCCTCTTTTATTCAACAAGGTTAAATATAGCAAATTATTTTATAGACTTCTTCTTCTTCTTCTTCTTCTTTTTTTACTAATTCTGAAGAAGTATTGACAGGGACTGGTAGTTTTCTCTCAAAAAACATTTTCCTCTTAGTAAGGGAAATCTGAGTGTTGCTGTGGTTAGAGTTACCTGGCTAGCAAAAGCATTTTACAGCCCCTCTTTCAGTAAGGACTTGATGTGGAATCCACTCCTGTTCAGCAGATGTGAGGGAAAATTATATATAAAATTTCTTAATGATATTCTTCATGGGAAACTGTTTTCCTCTTTTGGCCATTCCAAGGGCTGGTATGGACAAATGGTGCTAATGAGCCAGCACTGACTGTGCAGATGGGAATAATGAAGCAAGAGGCAGAGAAAGCCTGTGTACCTGTATGACCTTCAGAAGCTGGGTTGCCCTACTGTATTACTGCCTATCAGTATAGACTTTTGTGTGCTTGAGAAAATGAATTTTAGCCTGTTTAAGGCACTATTATTTGTTCTCTAATAAAGCAGTTAAATAAATATCCTAGCTAATGAAAAACATGTATTTTAGAAATCTGCAAATGTGAGATCTGCAGTTCTGTTTAAATGCTGTAATTATTTTACCCCCATTACTGAAGAATATGTTTTGTTAAAAATAAATGATACTTTATTAAAATAGATTTCCCAATAGGATACAATATTCCCCTTTATATAAATGTTGATGTTCAGACACTTTGAATTTTTTTTCTTGAACACCTAAATAAATATGCTCCTAAATCCAATCTATCATTTTTCCCTTGGTAGTATTTGAGGCAGAAATATAAAGCTTATTTCTGAAATAGCCTTCATCAGCCTCAGCTCCACAACTCAAACTCAGCGCAAGATTTTCCATCACCCTCTCCTATATGACAGCTCTTATCATCATGCACAATACTCAAGCATCGTGCACAACACTCAACACTCAAACATGTACAATACACAATAATCATGAATGTCAGTCAAGCTAGCATTCCAGTATTTGTTTTCATGGATGCAGAGATCAGTTTCTAAGTTCTTTCACCACTCCTTTCCACTTCCCATTTCAAGCAATCTATAGTTACTATACCCACATGCAAGTAAACCCAGCACACTGATGAGTTCCATGGAACACTGAGGGAAATAGGTTGAGTTTGGGCCTCTATGAATGAAATTATCTCTTTAAAATAAGATTATGCTAAATTCAGATATTGAAATGCATTGTGAAACCCCCAAGTTTCAAGAAAATTAGACGTTACAGATTATTCATCAATAATTTAGATAATCCCTTTTGCCCAAATGACAGACATATAAATATACATATAGTCTTTATCTTAAACTTCTATGTTAAAACAATAAATTTTAAAAGAAGAACAAACTGGAATGTCCCTGTTATTTGTTTTTAACTCATTTATATTATCCTGTCTGAAGGGAATCCCAGAAACAATCTTCTGGGTCAGGATTCTCAAATTTTGTTATCAGTGTTCTGAGTCTCTAATAAGGAGCAGGATGAAAGGTAAGAGCATGTGGTGAAGAAATAACTGGCCTCCAGTCATAAAGTGTTATGTGAACTAACATTCATATTTATTGTCATTCAATCGCTAAGTCAGGTGTGACTCTTTGTGATGTCAGGGACTGTAACATACCAGGCTCCTCTGTCCTCCAATATCTCCTGGAGCTTGCCCAAATTCATATCCAAATATTCATATTTCAGTTCAGTTCAGTTGCTCAGTCGTGTCCGCTTTGCAACCCCATGAATTGCAACACAGCACGCCAGGCCTCCCTGTTCATCACCATCTCTCAACAGCTTCAAAAAATGAGGAACATCTGCTTTATAAATGTATTTATTTGAAGAAAAGTCTTAATGAAGTTTGACTGAATAAGAAACCATCCTAGGGCATTTCAAATATATAGAAATTGTATTAATGAATGATTCAACTGGCTTGTGATTTATTTTCTTGATAATATGGGAAATCAGCCAGGAAAGATAAAATTAATTAACCATCACACAGTGTTTAGATTTTGTTTTCGTCTCTGAGTTCCCCAAAGATAATGTACATAACATCTTTATTGTAATAAATAAAATAATACCTTGTAAGTGTATTTCTCCTACTAGCTGAGAGCTCCGAGATAGCCAGGACCAAATAGGAATCATATTAGAAGCTTCAGTCCTTAACACAGTGGTTGCGACAGGCATGTGTGCTTGCTCAGTCACTCAGTCATGTCTGGCTCCTTATGACCACATGGATTGTAGCCCACCAGGCTCCTCTAATCATGGAATTTTCCCACTAAGAATACTGGAGTGGGTTGTCATTTCCTTCTCCAAGAGATCTTCCAACTCGTGGGTTGAACCCATGTCTCTTACGCCTTTCTGTATTGATTGGTGGAATCTACCACTGTGCCACCCAGGAAGTGCTGTTGCTACATAGTAGGTGCAAAGCATTGTTAATGGTGTAACTATAGTAATCACAGTATCCAGTGTCTGTCATTTTTGTATCACATGTGTATATGATAGAACTGAGTCTCTACTCAATTCGAGCTTTGCATACAGAGAGAAATGTCCACTAAATGTGTAGGATACTACTGAGAAAATCTTGTACATTAAAACTCATTAGCCCAGAGAACATAGAGTCCTTGGGGTGGGGGTGGATAAAGCACAGGGGACTTTTAAATAAGACAATCATAATATAAAGCAATCATCTTCCATGAAAACATGATGCAGCAATCATTTTCCAGGATGATGTTTTCATTACCATTCTGGAAATTTTAAGGATTTGTTAGGGTAAGATAGAGGAGATTCCAGTTCTGCAAATTAAGCAAAGTAATAACGAAACATTTCAATTCCTTAACTAAGGCAAGTTGAAATCTTTTTCCTACAGTAAATTGTCAGTTTTACACTCTGGGAAAAGAAATAGCAGACTTCATGCTATAAAGAATTTGTAGAAGCCTTGCAAGGCACAAGGCATTGTACAGTTTTAGCATCAGCAGTTCAATGTAAATCTGAATAATTATAATAGATTTTATTATTGTTCAGTAATATTCTAGTACTTTAGGTATTCATCTAAAAATTTACCCTAAAATTACAACAAATTGTCTTTTTTCTTATATGCTCTAGGTTTTTGTTTTATTTTTCTACCTGCCTTTTCCTAGTCACTCATTGCAGGTGCATTTTCACAATCCTTGAGTCTGAAAGATTTATAAGACTCATACATTTTAGTAAGTTAAATCAACAGAATTCTCATTATATAAAATATATTTTGACAAACTTATTTTGATGGCTGTTTTCATCATGGGATTTGACCATAGCAAATACATATCAGTACACTTGTAAATATGAATCAAATTTGTAAAACTAAATCACCAGATGATGTTAAACTAATATAACTGAGAATTATATAGTATGTCACTGAACTTAGATTAGCAGGGTATGTAGCTATAGTGAATATGGTATTTCATTTTAAAATACTGGATTTGTACTAATCATCTTATAACTAAGCAGTTTGTATAATACCTAATGTAGATCGGCACAAAATATTCCTTATAAGATAATATTATACATCTGATGACTCATATCACTTTCTACTGTCACAAACTTCCTTATAAACAATATGCAATTAACAGTGTACATAGGCAATGTAGGAGAAGGCAATGGCAACCCAGTCCAGTACCCTTGCCTGGAAAATCCCATGGATGGAAGAGCCTGGTAGGCTGCAGTCCATGAGGTCACTAAGAGTCTGACAAAACCAAGCGACTTCACTTTCACTTTTCACTTTCATGCCTTGAAGAAGGAAATGGCAACCTGCTCCATTGTTCTTGCCTGGAGAATCCCAGGGCCAGGGGAGCCTGGTGGGCTGCAGTCTATGGAGTTCTGCATAGTACGACAAGACTCAAGTGACTTAGCACCAACAGCAGCAGCATAGGCAATGTAATCTTTGGTTTTCTATACATAATAAAAAATAATGAAAATCAATATAACATGCATTTTAACAAAAAGAATAAGAGTAATGTTATGAAATATCATAGTATTTGAAATAAAGCTTGAAGTAATTTTTGAACTTAGACTTGCCTAATTACTCACAGCCTCATGTGTCTCATTTTTAAAATAGAAATAACAATGCTTTCATCATAGTGTTGTAAAAGTTACTGAAAACAAACTATTTTTATTGCTTATCACTGTGTAAGCCCTCCATGACTAATATATTTCCAGGAGTAATACGTTTCTCCTCCTAGCATTTACTTCTAGTGAAATAAACTGAACTTACATAAGGAAGTACTTAAAGAGCAAATATTAGAGACTTTTTAAATTCATATTATCAATTAAGAAAGAATCCACTGAGAATTCTACAAGAAAAAGTCAAGTGTTTAATGGGGCCTTGATGACAATGTTACCTGTACTGGGGATACAGTAGGAAACAAGGAGGTCCAGGGGTTCATTTTCTGAGATTATATTATATTAAAGGGGACAAAAAATAAACAATGATAATTTCAGTTAAATATAGCAGAAAATTTCAAAAAAGATTCGAGTAGAGAGATTTTCTGAGGAATAGGACATATTTTACTTTGGAAAGTATTTCATGGAGCACATTTAAGATGATGTATTTTCAGCTAAATGATGAGAAGTCTGCCATGTAATGATGAAAACAATTCCAGGAAAAGAGAAGACAAGTGGCAATTCCCTAGTATAAGAAAGAATATGTGTCTTAAAATTTTAAAATAGCTTCATATAGTTGGACAGAAATGAAGGATAATTTGAAGGTGTTTACAGGAGTCTTATCATATAGAACTTATAAGTCAATTGTAAGTTGAGTTTTGGCCTAAGTGAATGGAATGGAAACTAGATGATTTCAAGCAGTTGAGTTTTATAATTTTTTCATTTGTTTAAAAAAGAAGATTTTAGCTATTTACAGAAAATACAGGAGCAAGTAAAAAAAAAGAGTAAGTTTGAAGGTTGATTCACAGATTCTGGGAAGCAAAGTCATTTCAAAACAAAATCATTGATATAAATGTACACTCAAAGAATGAAGACAAACGCAAAACCCAAGGTCTATATAAAGAGATTTAAAACAAATGTGAAATATGCCTATTGCAAAATTGTGATTAATCAATGAGTAATGTAAATATAAATAAGCAATTCATAGGAAAACAAAGAAGAATGTAACCATTAGGCTTCTCTTAATATTACATAGATGGAGAGAGAATAATTAGGATACTTTAGAAAATGTGATTGTGGGAATGTGTCCACAATGAGCAGATAATCCAGTTAGGAACTAAACAATTATAAAAAGCCAGCTCTGGAAATCTTTTCCAAAACATTTTCCAGACACAAGGATCTAGATGCCCATCAAGAGTCAGATAACAAAAATATGAGGATGGGAAAGATGTCAGGACTTAATTGTGGTCTGAATCATGGATCCTCAAAAAAGACAGTTTAGTTCATGTCTGGACACCAGGAAATTGATGTCATTAATCAACCACGGTAGTTATGAAGAAACTTATTAACATAATTTCTATTATTTTTGATGGAACGTGATGGTTTACAAAAACAGAAGTCAAGCAACATCCATGCTCTAGGACTGTGAATATTGTTTCTATCTTGAAGAAAACTGTATAAAGCTATTTAAAATATTCTGTTAGCTTCTGTCAAATTATAACATTTAAAAAAGAAATACATAATTTTATGGAGATGCCTCACATGTAAAATCAATTAAAAGGTAGTTAACTCTGACTTCTCTAAATGTTTTAACTTTTCTCCAAATGCACAATGAATCTTTGAAGGACTCTCAATTTTACGTTTCAGTCTTTTGTCTTTTATTGTTTATTGTGTGAGAATAGGTGAAGTAGTGACAGAATGGAAAGATATAGGAGAATTAATTCTGAAATTTAACGAAGCAACTAAAATGAAATCTCAAACTTCCTTTGAAATGCAATGTAGTAAAGAATAAATTGGGCAAGTCTTCAGTCAACAAAATCTCCACCTACAGAACCTAGAGATTTTGATTTGATCTCTCCTAGTATAGAAACATTTCATACAAAGATGGGCTTGATAAAGGACAGAAAAGGTATGGACCTAAAAGAAGCAGAAGATATTAAGAAGAGGTGGCAAGAATACACAGAAGAACTGTACAAAAAAAGATCCTCACGATCAAGATAATCATGATGGTGTGATCACTCACCTAGAGCCAGACATCTTGGAATGTGAAGTCAAGTGGGCCTTAGAAAGCATCACTATGGGCAAAGCTAGTGAAGGTGATGGAATTCCAGCTGAGCTTTTTTCAAATCCCGAAAGATGATGCTGTGAAAGTGCTTCACTCAATATGGAAGCAAATTTGGAAAACTCAGCAGTAGCCCCATGACAGGAAAAAGTCAGTTTTCATTCCAATTCCAAAGATAAACAATGTCAAAGAATATGCAAACTACCACACAATTGCACTCATCTCACACACTAGTAAAGTAATGCTTAAAATTGGGAGAATGGCATTGAAGCATGTATACTATAATGTAAGAAACGAGGTGCCAGTCTATGTTCGATGCAGGATGCTTGGGGCTGGTGCACGGGGATGATCCAGAGAGATGTTGTGGGATGGGAGGTGGGAGGTGGATTCAGGATTGGGAGCTCGTGTACACCTGTGGTGGATTCATGTCGATGTATGGCAAAGCCAATAGAGTATTGTAAAGTAAAATAAAGTAAAAAAAAAATAATAATAATAAAATAAAATTCTCCAAGCCAGGTTTCAGCAATACATGAACCGAGAAATTCCAAATGTTCAAGCTGGTTTTAGAAAAGGCAGAGGAACCAGAGACCAAATTGCCAACATCTGCTGGATCATTGAACAAGCAAGAGAGTTCCAGAAAACACCTGCTTTATTGACTATACCAAAGCCTTTGACTGTGTGGATCACAGTAAACTGTGGAAAATTCTGAAAGAGATGGGAATACCAGAGCACCTGACCTGCCTCTTGAGAAACCTATACGTGGTCAGTGGTCAGGAAGCAACAGTTGTAACTGGACATGGAACAGACCAGTTCCAAATAGGTAAAGGAGTACATCAAGGCTGTATACTGTCACCCAGCTTATTTAACTTCTATGCAGAGTACATCATGAGAACCGCTGGGCTGAAAGAAGCACAAGCTGGAATCAAGATTGCTAGGAGAAATATCAATAACCTCAGACATGCAGATGACACCACTCTTATGGCAGAAAGTGAAGAGGAACTAAAAAGCCTCTTGATGAGCATGAAAGAGGAGAGTGAACAAGTTGGCTTAAAGCTCCATATTCAGAAAACAAAGATCATGGCATCTGGTTCCATCACTTCATGGGAAATAAAGGGGGAAAGAGTGGAAACTGTCAGACTTTATTTTTCTGAGCTCAAAATCACTGCAAATGGTAATTGCAGCCATAAAATTAAAAGATGCTTACTCCTTGGAAGGAAAGTTATGACCAAGCTTGATAGCATATTCAAAAGCAGAGACATTACTTTGGCAACAGAGGTCCGTCTAGTCAAGGCTATGCTTTCTCCAGTGGTCATGTATGGATGTGAAAGTTGGACTGTGAGGAAAGCTGAGCACCAAAGAATTGATGCTTTTGAACTGTGGTGTTGGAGAAGACTCTTGAGAGTCCCTTGGACTGCAAAGAAATCCAACCAGTCCATTCTAGGGGAGATCAGTCCTGGGTGTTCATCGGAAGGACCGATGTTGAGTCTGAAACTCCAATACTTTGGCCACCTCATGCAAAGAGTTGAATCATTGGAAAAGACTCTGATACTGGAAGTGATTGGGGGCAGGACGAGAAGGGGATTACAGAGGATGAGACGGCTGGATGGCATCACCTACTCGATGGACATGAGTTTGGGTGAATTCCAGGAGTTGGTGAAGGACAGGGAGCCCTGGCATGCTGCAATTCACGGGATCAAAAAGAGTCAGACACAACTGAGAGACTGAACTGAACTGTGTTTGTGTTTGCAAATATTTGGACCATAAGTAAATAGAGATTTTTGTTCAATTTCTATAGAGTATTTCAGTAGAGTATGAGAAGAATAAGAGTTTTACTCTATACAACCAAAATACAAATGATTCCTAGTTAATTTTACATTGTGAGATTTCACATACACCAAAAAGCTTTTCTTTTTACTAGTCACAGACCGAGCAACAGATACTTTGAATTTAACCTAGCATCTGTGTCTATTTTTTTTTCTTTTAAGACATTTAATAAATCAGTAACCAATGGAGAAGTTGATGTGACTCTTCATGACTCTTCACATCTTTCCTGTGTTTACTAGATATAAATAAGTGATTTGGAATAAAAGTTTCTTGTAAATGTCACTCAGAGAACCCCTGAGCATCCAAATTTATTATTGTTTATAGGTTTAAAATAATCTGAAAATGTAAAGTAAAATTTAAAAAATAAATTAACTAATTAAAAAAAGAAAGTCACTAAAAAAAAAATAAAAATAAAACTGATTTGTATTTTGATGTTTAGTCACCTATCATAAGAATAATTGTAAACATCCAATCTCTACAAAACAACTTCATTTAAAACATTAAATATTTCATCATATATTAGTGGCACATAAGTCATGAGTTAGCTTCCTAATATATTTTGAATATTTTATGAATAATATTAAATAATCATACCCCCTGAAGTTAACCAAACTTCTTACTATCACAGAAGATAGAAGACTAATATCAACACGTTGACTTCATGATCACAGTCCTTAGTTAGCCAATTTAATATCCATCCAGAACAAAGTTTCAGAGCCTCTCTCTTGTACTTCCCAACTAGTTTCAGTCTTCATGAAAAAAACAGGGGAAGACTTGCTCTTTTCTGTTCTGTAGCCGTAAGTCTGACCTTTACTACAATGAAACTGCTATAAGCAATCTGATCATCTATTTAACATCTTGACATTTTGTAAGACATTTATAAAATGTATTACTAACATATTTCCTGGACCTTTCAAAAATATTTTGAAAAATCAAGGTTATCATTTTTCATCTTTTAATTTGAAACAACAGCAGCAACAATAACACCACCACCAAAACAGCCACATAAAATCCATTCTTAAACATATATAAAAGTAAACAGTTTATTTCCTAAAAAAACACCAAGATGTAATTTGCTTCCTACTTCAGGTGGCATTCCTTCTTTTTGCAATGCTTCAGTTTAAAACTCCATTTCTTTTAGTCTAAATTGTATTGTTTTTTACTGTAAGTACTAAAATTGCCAGTAGTGTCAGCAGCTATTTGCCACTTAACAAACTCTAAGTAACGCTGTAGGATGCCACTTACATGCTATGTTTTGTGTTTTGTGTTATGTTTTATCTGGAGGATATTAAGAGAAAGTACCAAATGCATTTGTGAAATGGTAGAATTTCAGCACCTAATTCACAAATGCTACTGTCCAACATAAATACACTGGCTGTGTGTTTCCATAACTGTCTGCCAGGTGCTGAAACTGTGACACAGTATTTTTCATGTGAATTTCATTAACATGTGACTTCATGGGCTCAGTTTACTTCAGATGACTATGTATAACATTTCTGCTCATTAATAAAAAGTGTTAATTCCTGCTATAAGATATCTCCCAGTTAGAAAATTAGCATAATTTTATCATGGATAATGTACACTTCCTGCACATAAAAAATAATTTGAGGTCACCTTTTTCTCAGCTGCTCACTGGTGCCAGAAAAAGTATATGTAATGTTATATCCATCCATGCTATTACATATTTAGGATTTTGAATATTAAACTAAGACACTTAAGTCAACTAAGAATCTTCATACATATCCAGAGTCAGCTAAATATTTCCTTTATAAAACAGTTACTTTAAATTTTAGTATTCTTTTCCAGTCTGAATCTCTATCATTGTCCCCAGTAATCTCAAGTGATCACCTTATTTTGTACAATCCAGATCAAATAGAAAATACCTGTCATCACCTGCACAATTTCTCAAACCTAAATCTAGATTTTCTTTCTCAAAAGTTCTATTAATGCCTATACCTTTACATTGCAGATGAAGAACCATACTTTTCCCTTCCAATGCTAACTTGCTACCCCTGATGTATTCACAGTGCTATTTGTTTTGCAATCTCAGAAAATGTTCTCAAACACTTATTGTGTCTATTCAATGATTCCTTCTAATCAATTTTAATACCTCAGGGTTATTTCCATTCTGAATATCATTGCTTTCTGAATTTTTTTCTGTAATATTTAGCAGCTTACTTTACTATTATTTTAATAATAATAACAGTGGCTAAAAAGGAACGGTCACCCATTGTTTCTACTTTGTCTCGTCTTTTACTATTCCATCATTTTATAGAAGTATTTCTTCCAACATTTCACTTAATACTGGTGCTTTAAAATTGTTTAAACATTTTTATTCTTGTGGAATCTTTATTAAAGTGGCAGATTTTAGAACAGATAAAAAGAAGAAAAGACTAAGAACAGGAAAATCAGATCAAATCACAGCTATTTGGTGGAAGATGAAGGTTCTAAGGCAATTTGCTTTCTGTTTGTTTCCTTTAGTTTAATTATAGTTTTTACTGGTCTGATTTTCTTTATATTTATATTTTTATAAGGTCACCAAAATGTCTTGTAGTTGATGTATTTCTCAAAAATTGGGAACTTGTGAACATTACTTATTTTCCCCAAAATTTTCTGCATCATTTTCCTTCTCTGAATCTTTAACTGTATGCATGTTATGATATTTGATACAATTCTGCAGGCCATAAAATTTGATCACTTCTTTTTATAGTTTTTTAAACATTTCAGGTTATATAATTGTTGTTCATGCATAATCCTTTCTAAGAGCTCTACAATCACCTGTTAAGAAAATTCAGTGTTGCTTCTACTGCTGATGTGGTTATTTTAGTTGTCTTTAATTTCAGATACTGTACTGTTTTTCAAATGGGTTTATCTTTCATTTTCTCCTTTGCCTTTAACTTCTCTTCTCTTCAGAACTATTTGTGAACAGAAAAGAGAGATAAGAAAGCCTTCCTCAGCAATCAATGAGAAGAAATGGAGGAAAACAACAGAATAGGAAAGTCTAGAGACCAATTTAAGAAAATTAAAGATACCAAGGGAAATTTTCATGCAAAGATGGACACAAAGAAAGGACAGATATTGTATGGACCTAACAGAAGCAGAAGCTATTAAGAAGAAGTGGCAAGACTACACAGAAGAACTATATAAAAAAGATCTTTGTGATGTAGATAATCACAATGATGTGATCACCAACGTGAAGGCAGACATCCTGGAAAGTGATGTCAAGTGGGCCTTAAGAAGCATCTCTATGAACAAAGCTAGTGTAGGTGATGGAATTCTAGTTGAGCTATTTCATTCCTAAAAGATGATGTTGTGAAAGTGCTGCACTCAATATGCCAGCAAATTTGGAAACTCAGCAATGGTCACAGGACTGGAAAAGGTCAACTTTCATTCCAATCACAAATAAAGGCAATGCCAAAGAATGTTAAAGTACCACACAGTTGCACGTACCACACAGTTGCACGTATCACACACACTAGTAAAGTACTGCTGAAAATTCTCCAAGCCGGGCTTCAATAGTATGTGAACTGTGAAATTCCAGATGTTCAAGTTGAATTTAGAAAAGGGAGAGGAACCAGAGATCAAAGTGCCAACATGCTTTGCATCATAGAAAAACCAAGAGAGTTCCAGAAAAATGTCTACTTCTGCTTTATTGACTATGGCAAAGCCTTTGACTATGTGGATCACAACAAACTCTGGAAAATTCTTAAAGAGGTGGAAATACAAGACCATCTGACTTGCCTCTTGAGAAATCTGTATGCAGGTCAGGAAGAAACAGTTAGAACTGGACATGGAACAACAGACTGGTTCCAAATAGGAAAAGGAGTACGTCAAGGCTGTATACTGTCACCCAGCTTATTTAACTTCTATGCAGACTACATCATGAGACACGCTGGACTGGAAGAAGCACAAGCTGGAATAAAGATTGCTGAGAGAAATATCAAGAACCTCAGATATGCAAATGACACCACCCTTATGGCAGAAAGTGAAGAGGAACTAAAAAGCTTCTTGATGAAAGTGAAAGAGGAGAGTGAAAAAGTTGGCTTAAAGCTCAACATTCAGAAAATAAAGATTACGGCATCTGGTCCCATCACTTCATGGCAAATAGATGGGGAAACAATAGAAACAGTGTCAGACTTTATTTTGGGGGGCTCTAAAATCACTGCAGGTGGTGACTGCAGACATGAAATTAGAAGACGCTTACTCCTTTGAAGAAAAGTTATGACCAACCTAGATAGTGTATTCAAAAGCAGAGATATTACTTTGCCGACTAAGGTCAGCCTAGTCAAGCCTATGGTTTTTCCTGTGGTCATGTATGAATGTGAGAGTTGGACTGTGAAGAAGGATGAGCACTGAAGAATTGATGTTCTTGAACTGTGGTGTTGGAGAAGACTCTTGAAGGTTCCTTGGACTGCAAGGAGATCCAGCCAGTCCATTCTGAAGGAGATCAGCCCTGGGATTTCTTTGGAAGGAATGATGCTAAAGCTGAAACTCCAGTACTTTGGCCACCTCCTGCGAAGAGTTGACTCACTGGAAAAGACTCTGATGCTGGGAAGGATTGGGGGCAGAAGGAGAAGGGGACGACCGAGGATGAGATGGCTGGATGGCATCATGGACTCGATAGACATGAGTCTGAGTGAACTCCGAGAGATGGTGATGAACAGGTGTGTTGCGAATCATGGGGTTGCAAAGAGTTGGACATGACTGAGCGAACTGAACTGAACTGAGATAATAAGTGGATTCATTTATCTGGGTCTTATTTTAGAAACTAAAGTCTTTTTATTTGATATTTTAAAATTACATTTAAAAACAAATAATTCGTTTCAAATTCTACTTTATATAGATTGAAGTTTCTACCACTGACTTTCATCTATTATTCTATTTTCTATATTTCTGAACATTTTAATGTTTTTTCANAAAACTGGTCAACCACTTGTAAAAAAATGAAACTAGATCACTTTCTAACACCACACACAAAAATAAACTCAAAATGGATTAAAGACCTAAATGTAAGACCAGAAACTATAAAACTCCTAGAGGAGAACATAGGCAAAACACTCTCTGACATAAATCACAGTAGGATCCTCTATGATCCACCTCCCAGAATACTGGAAATAAAAACAAAAATAAACAAATGGGATCTAATTAAAATATTGTTTAAAGAAGTATGAAGTCTATGAATTCTAAGATTTCTAAAGACATTTCCACTCTTTGTGGAGAAACATAAAGTCAAATATTCTTCAATCGTGAAGAAGGAAATGGCAGCCCACTTCAGTGTTCTTGCCTGGAGAATCCCAGGGACGGGGGAGCCTGGTGAGCTGCTGTCTCTGGGATCGCACAGATTCGGACACAACTGAAGCGAGGTAGCAGCAGCAGCAGCCTCATTTTTCAATCAAAAAATGAAAAAGCTAGACTTAATAATAAATTTAGTATTAATCTAGTAATTATGCAACTTTACATAAGCTACATTTCTTTTTTAAAGTAAGATTAATCTCTGTACCTAATTTATGGGATATCATGAGGATTAAAACACAGTAGTTATCAGGATTTTTGATACTTGTTAAAACACCTGGTGGCTCAGACGGTAAAGCATCTGCCTACAATACGGGAGACCTCGGTTCGATCCCTGGGTTGGGAAGATCCCCTGGAGGAGGAAACGGCAACCCACTCCAGTACTCTTGCCTGGAAAATCTCATGGACAGAGGAGCCTGGTAGGCTACAGTCCTTGGGGTCACAAAGAGTCAGACATGACTGAGCGACTTCACTTTCACTTTTCAAAACACTAAATACTAGCTAATTATAGAAAAATGCACAGAACTCACAATAAAGGCCAGATCAACTTTATAAATAGGAAAGTAAAACACATGAAGGAATAGGTAAAATGTTGTCTAAGTGATAGTCACTAATTTGTGCTTTTTAGAATAGATAGGATTTGAGCATGTTGTTGCTGCTGCTAAGTCGCTTCAGTCATGTCTGACTCTGTGCGACCCCATAGACGGCGGAGGTAAAAATGATAGCAGAAAATTCAGAGTTCAAAACAATTCACACTAGTCATAGTGACCTACTAGCCTGCTGACAGCAATAAAAGAAGTATGAGGCATCTATTACTATTATCTTTTGACCTTAGAAATAAAAGTCAGTACTTTTATCAGCAAAAATGGGTTTATTCCAAAGAGCAGGGAATTGTAATTCAGGACGAGCTAGCCATGGCAAAAGCAATAGGCAAGATCAACAAACAAAGGAGAGGATCATTATTTTATAGAGAAAAAGTAAGAAGTTAAAAGAGGTTGTTTAAATAAAAATCCATTGGAGCAAAGTGAGATTTCACGTGATGACAGCTTCTCATTGGCCAGTTGCTGGAGTAGTCAATTTTTTAGAGGGAATAGAATATATGTTTCCCTACTGAGGCCTGTTATTAATGATCCTTTTCTGTTGATGATTTGTTTTGTGGCCTGTAATTGACAATTCTTCCTGTAATTTATATGGAGTGTTACTGCATGAGCGATTCCTTTCCAATTCCATTTTAGTGAGGTCCCCCTTTATTAATTTTTACACATGCAAAATAAATGGAAATGAAAAATGTATTTAATAAGCAATAAAACAAAACAAAGGCTTTGCAAATAAACATCAAATTTCATGTTTTGTGGCATTATAGTAAGTAAATGCAATTTTTAGACTTAAAGGATTCTAGCTGGCAGTGGAAAGCAAAATGGAAGAATAGATGAGGATGGAAGTAGGGAGGTGATATTGAAGCAGATATGAAAGAAAATTAAGTGTGAATTTTCAGGACTCTGGACTTGGGTCCATGAAGTGCAAATGTAAAATAAAAGTGAATCCAAGTCACATCAGAATAAAATAAAATATAATTTTATTACATAGTTTCAAAGTTTAAATAGATGGAAACCATGTAATACATTAAAAAGAAATGGTTCAAGTTTCAGCTCTTTCTTTTACCTGTGTGTACCTTGATAGAGCAAGATAAATAACCAAAGTATAGTTTCCTCTTTGAGAAAATGTATATGATATACTATGGGCAAGACAATATCTCCTGGTATTATCTTATAAAATTATGTCATTAGATCTAGCTTCTTTTTGAATGTTTGTTTTTTGTCTTTGATAGCCAATACAAAGGTAGTATGTATAATCCTTAGCATGAAACTGTGGTAACATGTAAATTAAATAAATAGTATTAGAATTGTGAACATTAAAAAAAGGACTAGATCTCAATCCTTCAAGAATTGGAAGACTGTATTATACTTTTAGACAATAAAAATTTAGAGGACAAGAAGTTTGGGGCTGGTGCAGGTAGAGGAGAATTATACTGCAATATATTATGTACCTGGTTTGAAAGGGATGTTCTCTATCCAGTGGAATTAGAATAAAACTACTAGAAGCACACAGTTTCTATTAAAGAAACAGTTTTCTTTTTGTTTAAGTTATTAAAATTCAAATGCCTTTATTAGATTTTTGTCTTACCTAGTTTTATTTTTCCCCAGTGGTAATAACTGTCTAATACCACACAACCAATTTAAATTCAATCCAACTGATAAAACAGATCGTGTTATACCACAAGGGATTCTGACCAAACTCTCTAACTCTGCTTTCCCACAGAGATTATATTCATAAACGTTTCCTCAGCCATTATCCAAATTACAAAGGAGAAGTAAACTTTTATATAAATATAGTTTGAAAGCAGGTGGTGTTTTGATTATTTGCATCTGAACATTCTAATGAAGCCATGAGATATGAATAGATGGTAATTTATTGAAAGAAATGAAAAGGGAGTTTTTAGATGAAAGTACAGGGCAAGAAGAATGCTTCATGAAATAACCAAGTATGAAATTTAAATTCTCCTGCTGAGTTAAATATGCCTTGACAATGTCAATGAACTTGAAGAAAAATGACGGAATGCTATTATATGCTCAAGTTTCCAAAAGCCATGCTGTTAGCTATTGTAAATATTGAAGTATACCACGGAAAGGAATGCTTTATGTTTATACTCATTTTTTTTTGCCTAAATATTTTGTCCTTTACATTGCTATAAATTGCAGCTGAGTTCAGAAGATATGCAATAAAGATTTATAAAACTTTCTCCCTTTTAAAAAATAAAATGGCAGTACATAGTTGACTTCTGACTTTAAACTTTATTATATATTTTTAATCTTAGTTATTATCTAGAAAGACCATAAATTCCCTTATCCTCAATGCCTACAACTGTTTATGTTAACTTTTTGAAAATATTTTCACTCTCATTGCTGAACATGCAGTTACAGAGTCCAGTGAAAGTAGAAATGGTCAGTTGTATCAGAAAGCTACAATTTTTGTTCAATTGAAAAAAAAAAAATTACCAAAGACCTCACGGAAAAAATATTTGCTAAATAACATGTAAAATGAAAAATCACAATTTAAAATGCTTTTTAAAATTATCACAATAAAGAAAATAAGTTTGTTTAGAATTCTGAGGCCTATGGAAATCATTTCTATTTTTAAACATAAAAATATTTTGATAAACATGTTAAAATAAAGATCCGTAATATGTGAATTAATAATTATTTCTATTAACTTTCAGTTCAATTCAGTTTAGTTGCTCAGTCTTGTCCAACTCTTTGTAATCTCATGGACTGCAGCACTCCACTCCTCCCTGTCCATCACCAACTTCCAGAGCTTACTCAGACTCATGTCCATTGAGTTGGTGATGTCATCCAACCATCTCTCTGTCATCCCCTTCTCCTCCTGCCTTCAATCTTTCCCAGCATCAGGGTATTTTCCAATGAGTCAGCTCTTTGCATCAGGTGGCCAAAGTATTGGAGTTTCACCTTCAACATCAGTCCTGCCAATGAAAACCCAGGACTGATTTCTTTTAGGATGGACTGGTTGGATCTCCTTGCAGTCCAAGGGACTCTCAAGAGTCTTCTCTAACACCACAGTCCAAAAGCATCAATTCTTCTGCGCTCAGCCTTCTTTATAGTCCAACTCTCACATCCATACATGACTACTGGGAAAACCATAACCTTGACTAGGTGGACCTTTGTTGGTTATGTCTCTGCTTTTTAATATGCTGCTATTAACTTTAACAACACAGAAGCAAAATAAGTTTGAGTTTATGGGTAGTGGTAGGTATATTTTAATGAGAACAAAAATTTTACCATATATTTTATGCTGTCATCATTTAATAGAAAGTTTAGTATCATAATTTATTGCTCTTTCTGACTCGCATACCAAGTCAGTCACCAGTTACTATTAATAAAACCCAGTAATATTTGTTAAAATTGGCTACTTTTCATTCTTCACACTTCTGCCTTCATGTAGACCTTTATCTTCTCTTTTTGAACTATTTTAAAGGTCTTTCTTGCTTTTCTATACCAGACTTTCTAGCTTAATACATTCTGAATATGCCTTTCAAAATTACTTTTATTCTTTTTTTTTAATTTTTATTTACTTTATTTTACTTTAAAATACTCTATTGGCTTTGCCATACATCGACTTTACTCTACTATAAACCTCTTTTGTTTATGTAAATTATAAAGTATAAAAGCCACTTGTTAATTTGGCCCTTATAATTTGGCCCATTCCACTCTCTCCTGTATCCTTTTAATTCATCAGTTCCCACAGATGTATTTTCACTTTACATTGAATAGGACACTGTTCCAGACTTTTTCATCAGTCATTATCTACATATATTATTCCTTCTGCCATGAGTGACCGTAATCATTAATAATTTGATTAGCAAATTTACATATGTCTTCTCAGACTCGGTTGAGTTGTGATCATCACAATGAAACTTTCCATAATCTCCCTAGAAAGATTTGGTTTCCCAGTCTTTTATAATTTCCTAACACTTAATTTTCTACACTATAATAAAACTTAACACATTTATGATCATTAATTTGTTAAGACCTTTGTGTTATTAAACGGATTATAAGGGTCTGTAGTGATGGTTAAATAGCACCACCAATAAGGTCAAGAATTTGAGTAAAATCTGGGAGATAGTGGAAGACATTGGAGCCCGGTGTGCTGAAGTCCTTGGTGTCACAAAGAGTGGGACATGATACCATGAGTGAGCAACAATAACAAGAACTCTGATACAACAAAAAAGAGGTTGGTGAACAAACATGGGACCTTACATCAAATAATCTCTTGCTTCAGAATCTCTTGCTTCACTGTGGAACTCTTGAATCAAACTTTGAATTTTTTATTTTGAATTTTTAAAGAGATCTTCATGTGGTTAGTATTTTTAAAATTCTGCTATTATATATATATATATNCCCCTCCCCCCTCCCCCTTGATTCTCATCTGTGGAAAAATCGTCTTTCATGAAACAAGTCCCTGGTGCCAAAATTACTGGGGACTGCTGGTCTAGAGGAAGTAATCAATAGCTATTCTCACTATTTCTGTTGTTTTTATTTTCAGATCATAATATGAAGCCATTATCTCTTTAATGACCAAGTATTGACATTACAGACATGGCTGTAAGAAAACATGGATCATCATTGCAGGATATGATACCTATAGATATCCCTTTCCTGATATCTGTATCTAATTATCTATGTTTTAAGCTAAAACCCTAAGTTTTCACTATTTTCATTGCTCATTAAACAGCTACTAACTTTTGTGTGCTGCTGTGCTTAGTTGCTCAGTCATCTCCGACTCTTTGCAATCCACTGGACTGTAGCCTGCCAGGCTTCCTCTGTTCATGGGATTTTTCAGGCAAGAATACTGGCGTGGGTTGCCATTTCCTCCTCTAAGGGATCTTCCCAACCAGGGATGGAACCTGTGTCTTTTGTGTCTCGGGAATTGCAGGTTGGTTCGTTTCCAGCTGACCCATTGGGGGAAGACCTCCACTGGTGGCTGAGATGGTAAAGAATCTGCCAGCAGTGCAGGCAACACAGGAGACATAGGCTCCATCCTTGGTCTGGAAGATCCCCTGGAGGAGGACATGGCAACCCACTCCAGTATTCTTGCCTGAAAAATCAAAAAGATACAGGAACGTGGTGGGCTACAGTCCACGGGGTTGCAAAGAGTCAGATATGACTGAGTGACTTCCGCTTTCAGCTTTTGTGTAATGCTCATCAAAGGTCAATCTCATTACTCCTCTGAAAAGTTTTGAGTAGAAAGACAAATATGTTTAGCATAGAATTTTCATTCCACTTTCATATTGAGAAAACTGAAGTGCCAGACACGAAGTGACCTTTCAGACACCTCCTAATAACCAAGGACTGGGAGCTGAAAGTGCTTTCTTTGATCATAAGCTCTTCCCTTGGCCCAAGCATGTAGCCTTACAATCTGCACACCTACAGCTCTAAGCAATGTTGTGGTTGAACATGCTTTATTCTTGATGTCTTAGATTGTGCACAGCATATAAAAAAGAGGAATGTTGTATTATTTTCCTATTCTCTAGGAAACAGAAGCTCTAAAAGTTAAATAAATTACAAATGCAGAACTGGGTCTAAAACCCAGGACTTCTGACTATCAGTCTGCTTTTGTTTTCAGTAAACTATGCTGTTTTGCTGTAGGTTGTCTTTGTGTGTAGCACTTTGTTATTATTTAGTAATCTTAATTTATTGAATTTTTGGACACAAATGATAAATTTTACTGTCAATTATTTCTGATATATTAAAATATTTTTTAATTAAATTTTTATTTATTTTAATTGGAGGTTAGTTATTTTACAGTATTGTATTGGTTTTGCCATAAGCAGTACATGTGCATCGTACAAAATCAGAAATACAAATAAGCAAAAATACAGCGCCATTTTCCTGCTCCTTGGAGAATAACAATAGTCTACACTATCTTTTTATATTTTTTCATAGGTACATACATGTACCTATGTGTGTAAGCACATTTGTATTTAAAAAATGTTGTAACCTAATTTTTAACTGCAGCATTTAAAAATATGTTGNTTTTTTTTTTTCCTATTTTAAACTTTTATGTTAGTGATACTAAGAGGAATAGCAATTCATCATCATTCCATTTTAAATATTAAAATCAGGGATTAGTTCGTCAATTAGTTCTCTTCCTTGTGCTGTATGCATAGTTGCTCAGTAATGCCTGGACTGTAGCCCACCAGGCTCCTCTCTCCATGGGGATTCTGCAGCAAGAATACTGGAGTAGGTTGCCATACCTTCCTCCAGGGGATCTTCTAAACCCAGTGAATCAAACACCCAGGTCTCTTGTGTTGCAGGCAGATTCTTTAATGTCTGAGCCACCACTGAACTCTTGCTAAATTAACTCTAAAATGTATGTGGATTATATACATATTATTCTATGTAACTGATTTGCCTGTGATAGAATGCTTTTGAGAAAATCTACATTTGTGCAATTAAAGCATTTTTTTTCAACTTCCATTGAATTTCCTGTTAGCAGAAAACTTACTTATTCAGGACCTATAAACTAATAAGACTAGATCTAAACATGAGTTCCTGCTGCTTAAGGGACAAATAATTCTGATGATTTATCCAGGGCTGATTGCAAGTCATCAATTTAGGACAGTGGTTCTTTAAACTAAGTTGCTCGATATGGCCTAACCACTGAATTTTAGGCTGTAAGTCTCTCTCTCCTTGGCTTAAATGTATTGAAAAGAAATTCAAAAATACTCAAGGAGCTCTCTTGTCTGCCTCTAAGGATCTACTAATATGGTCTATTGAAGATATACAGATTACAGATTAATAATCAATGACAGCTCATTTCACCTAAGAGAATAATATCCCTCAAAGTTAATCATAATGGAAACTCGTTTTTATAAGACTGAAGAAACATGTTTATACAGGTGCAGGTTAAAATGAAAATATAATTGAGAAAAATCATTCTGTACATTCTCTGAAAGATAACCATAATGATTAAATACACATATTACCAAGGGAAAATGTTGTTTTAATTCCTAAAGTACATTTTTTGGAGCTTGGTTAATATGAGAAAGTTTTACTCTATGAAGCTGCATGACTGTACAAAACAACTTCTATGGTTTCCTGTTTCATGAAGCTAGAAAAAAAAAAGTCACTATTAACTTTAAAAAAACTGTTAAAATTATCAATAATTAAAAACTTCAATATATTATTTATTTGTTTAACTGTAGGTGTTGATGCTAAATGCTGTTCTCTTCATTCATTAGCCTGTTTTAAAAGCTGGATACTTACTAATGCAGACCATTAATTATTAATAAAAAGAATAAGAGCTAAACTTACTTGCTTTCAAGGTGGAAGCCTGAATAAAAGCTTTACAATTTGATGCCCTTCGACTCTTGGAACATGGATATATTTCTGAGAAGAAATGTTTTCTTTGGTTTTGGCTTTTTATGTGTATGATTTTAGGTATAAAAACGTAGAGTTGAAATTATGTCCTTTGATACTGATCCCATTTGCATCTCCTAACATAATGAAAATATTGCACAATTAAAAGTTCTTGAATCTGTCTCACCGTGAATGGCCAAAAGGCAGTGAATCTGCCAAAAAGAAGTAGAACAGCTGTGAAGATGCCAACACAATTGAGTACTCCATATCTACATATTTCTAAATATGGAAATTTATTGTACATTTATGGGCATAGAATGACAGTGGGGTCAATTCAACCATCAGGCAATGCTGAGACACCTTCATTTTGACCTTTTATCTTGGCATAAGTTATGTCTTCATGAATGCATGTCTAGTCACAGACTGTAAGTGCATATGGGGAAAACATGATGGACATAAAACATGATGTCCACTTATGAAATAATGATTCTAAAATGCTATTTAATCTATTAACTGAAAATAGGCAAGCAATATTTAATTTTGAGACATAATATATTGGATGTCATTCATGTATAATTAATGCAAAATATGAATATTTCAAATTAAAATGAAGCTAATTACATTTAATTTTTTTCCTCAAATTTTCTTTATCAGTGTAGAATCTTACTTCATCACTTCTATTTGCCAAACTCAGGCAAATTCAAAGTATCAAAATCCACCTGTCTTCAGGTTACAATGATAAGGTAGCAAAAATAGATCCAAAATGTTTCAGAGATTATCTTGATATCTAATTTTCAAAATTACTCTCCAATTGTTTTTTTCAAAGATAAAAAGTTAATGTAGTCTTTTCTGTAAGATTTTTATGAGACCTTTTTAAAATTGTTAGCTCTATTCAAACAAATTTTTCATACTCAAACTGAGTTTTATAACAGGGTAAAACAATTACTGGGTTATGTCCAAAAAGTAATTTATAAGTGAGAAATGACACTTTATACTTATTCATTGATATATTCAGTATTATCAATCTACTACTACATACCAAACCCTAAGCCCCGATCAGAATATTTCCTTGCCCTATAAAACAGAAATTATTTTATATATGGTTATGGAAGTTTTAATAATGGCCCATAAAAGGCTATATTCCTAAAATGAAATTGGGCCATTATTCCATTGAAGGCTTCTAACTGTAGTTTGAAATTATTTTTCCAATTATGGAATGCTTAATCATGTGATCAAGATAGATTAAAGAAAGCATATTGTTTCCCATATGAGCTTGAGATTGCTAAATTACAGAAGTATTTTACATATCAAAGAAGATTACTATATTATTATTTGCAGGATTCATTTTATCTCCTCATGTAGAAAAATGATCATTTTAGTTCCTAGAAATATTATAGACACTAGACAAATGTAGACAAATGTAAACATTATATAACATTAGAGAATCTGAAGTTACAAGTTCAATGAGAAAGGAAACTGTGGCTTTCATCAATGTACAACATTTTATAATTTGACTTTTGTTTTATTGATCAAAATTCCAAGTAAAAATAATTAATAATTATTAACAAAATATCATACACTGTATTGGAAAGTTACTCAGTGGTGTCTGACTCTTTGCAACCCCATGGACTACACAGTCCATGGAATTCTCCAGGCCAGAATACTGGAGGTAGCCTTTCCCTTCTCCAGAGGATCTTCCCAGGGGTCGAACCCTTGTCTCCTTCATTACAGGTGGATTCTTTATCAGTAGAGCCACCAGGAAAGCCCTATCATAAACTGCTGCTGCTACTGCTGCTAAACCGCTTCAGTCGTGTTCGACTCTGTGCAGTCCCATAGACGGTAGCCCACCAGGTTCCCTCGTCCCTGGGATTCTCCAGGCAAGAACACTGGAGTGGGTTGCCATTTCCTTCTCCAATTATCATACACTAGAGGTTTTTAAGCTTTTTAAATACAATAAGTCACTTCTTTATAGTCTGAACATTTTCTTTTTTATTGTTATTTATTTATTTTTTACTTCAAAATACTGTATTGGTTTTGCCATACATTGACATGAATCTGCCATGGGTGTATACGAGCTCCCAATCCTGAACCCCCCTCCCACCTCCCAGCCTATATCATCTCTCTGGATCATCCCCGTGCACCACTCCAAGCATCCTGTATCCTGTATCAGACTGGTGCTTCCTCTCTTACATGATAGTATACATGTTTTAATGCCATTCTCCCAAATCATCCCACCCTCACCTTCTCCCTCAGAGGCCAAAGTCCGTTCTGTACATCTGTGTCTCTTCTGCTGTCTCGCATACAGGGTCATCATTACCATCTTTCTAAATTCCATATATATGTGTCAGTATGCTATATTGGTGTTTTTCTTTCTGGCTTACTTCATTCTGGATAATTGGCTCAGTTTCATCCATCTCATTACAACTGATTCAAATGTATTCTTTTTAATGGCTGAGTAATAACTCCATTGTATATATTATGTACCACAGCTTTCTTATCCACTCATCTGCTGATGGACATCTAGGTGGTTTCCATGTCCTGGCTATTATAAACAGTGCAGTAATGAATACTGGAGAACATTTTCTAAAATTAAGTACTGTGTTTTCTCTTCATGTTTTGTACTAGATTCTACTGACATATGGAGAAGGCAATGGCACCTTACTCCAGTATTCTTGCCTGGAAAATCCCATGCAAGGAGGAGCCTGGTAGGTTGTATTCCATGGAGCAGCAAAGAGTCAGACAAGACTGAGCGACTTCACGTTCACTTTTCACTTTCACGCATTGGAGAAGGAAATGGCAACCCACTCCAGTGTTCTTCCCTGGAAAATCCCAGGGACGGCAGAGACTGGTGGGCTGTCATCTATGGGGTCGCACAGAGTCGGACACAACTGAAGTGACTTAGCAGCAGCAGCAGCTACGGACCTATATCTGCTCTCTGAATAAATCACTTTAAATCTAAAATAAACATTACCTTTGTTAATTTTGAGTATTTGGAATAATTTAAGAACAAAGCAACAACCTTAATATTAGATAAAGATAAATGTGGAAATAAATATATTGTTAAAACCACAGATTATTGAACTTTTGTTTAATTTCTAAACCTAATGACATGTTGGCACTCAGAAAGGGACTTAAACATGCTACTGTTCTATACTTCAAAGCATTTCTGTAAGTAAAATGAATAAAGAGAAAAAAGAAAGAAAGAAAGGTAAAAAGGAGGGAGGAAGGAATGGGAGAGAGAGGGAAAGTAAATGCATTACATGATTTCAGGTAAATCTGAGAAAAAATGTATAACATTCATTCACTAATCATAATGCTTTTTACTAAATAGTATTTCAAATATCTGTATATTATTCACTATCCAGGCAGGTATTTTAATAGATGCACAGTAGGATTATTAGCATATACAAAATATTTAAAATAAGTTCTATCAATATAAGAAAGCTAGCTAAGGATTCCTGCTGCTGCTGCTACTGCTAAGTCGGTTCAGTTGTGTCCGAATCTGTGAGAGCCTATAGACGACAGCCCACCAGGCTCTCCTGTCCCTGGGATTCTCCAGGCAAGAACACTGGAGTGGGTTACCATTTCCTTCTCCAATGCATGAAAGTGAAAAGTGAAAGTGAAGTCGCTCAGTTGTGTCCGACTCTTCACGGACCCCCATGGACTGCAGCCTACCAGGCTCCTCCGTCCANGTCCAGTGGTTAAGACTCTGTACATCCACTGAAGAAGATATGAATTCAATCCCTGGTGGTAGAATTAATATCCTACATGCTGCACTGCATGGGCAAAATAATAAATAAACAGATCTTTAAAGAAAATTCTGCTTTTTTTATCATTTTAGTTTTTATTGGAGCTTTATATTCATATAAGAAAACGTAATATAAGGGTACAGCATGGTAAATTTTCACATAACCAACACCCTTATGACTAGCACTCAGATCAAGAAACAGAGCAATACCAGCCCTTTTTAAATAAGACCTTCTGTAAAACACAGCTTTCTGTCTTAATACCTGAAACCAGCCATCTTGAATTTTCTAATGCTAAGATTTTCAGCCTTGTTAATATACTATCAAATGTATAAGTTTAGTCACATAAAATTTCCTTGAATTAGAGCTTAAAATCAAGGTTACATTACTAATAAAATAAAAACCTCAGAGGATCATTTGTTTTAAAAATAGAATGATTGCTTATTTTCAAATCATAGGTCAAAATAAGAAGTTAGAAAAATACGGATGTATTAATGGAAAATTTATTTTTTTGAGCTCCAAAATCACTTCAGATGGTGACTGCAGTCATGAAATTAAAAGACGCTTACTCCTTGTAAGGAAAGTTATGACCAACCTAGACAGCATATTAAAAAGCAGAGATATTACTTTTCAACAAAGGTCCATCTAGTCAAGGCTATGGTTTTTCCAGTAGCCATGTATGGATGTGAGGGTTGCTGAAGAATTGATGTTTTTGCACTGTGGTGTTGGAGAAGACTCTTGAGAGTCCCTTGGACTGCAAGGAGATCCAACCAGTCCATCCTAAAGATCAGTCCTGAGTGTTCATTGGAAGGACTGATGTTGAAGCTGAAACTCCAATACTTTGACCACCTGGTGAGAGCTGACTCATTTGAAAAGACCCTGATGCTGGGAAAGATTGAGGGCAGGAGGAGAAGGGGATGACATAAGATGAGATGGTTGGATGGCATCAGCGACTGAATGGACATGGGTTTAGGTGGACTCCAGGAGTTGGTAATGGACAGGGAGGCCTGGCATGCTGCGGTTCATGGGCTTGCAAAGAGTCGGACACCACTGAGCAACTGAACTGAACTGAATGGGAAATATCAAGGTGTGCCAAATTAATTTTTGTTTAGATCTAGGAGATGATTTAGGGATACAGTGTACATATGTGTGAACTGTGTTTTATTGACTGAATGGATATCCATCAAAATGTTGTAATAGTTAATACTGAGTATCAGGAGTGTGAATAATTTCAATTATTATATGCAACTATTTAATACATACTATTTGTGTACATATATGCTATGTATATATACATGTACAGTATACATACACATTATACACACACACACACACACACACACACACACACACACCACTCTGTGTTTGGGAATATATGTATAAATATATGTGCAAGTATATTTAGTTTTAGTGATGAAGAAAAGTACACCAATGTCATTTAAGACACACATTGAACTGAATAAGTTCAGCTGCTCAGTTGTGTCCGATTCATTGTGACCCTGTGGACTGCAACACGCCATGCTTCCCTGTATATTACCAACTTTCAGAGCTTGCCCAAATTCGTTTCCATCAAGTTGGTGAAGTCATCCAACCATTTTATCCTCTGTTGTCCCCTTCTCCTCCTGCCTTCAATCTTCCCCAGCATCAGGATCTTTACCAATGACTCAGTTCTTCACATCAGGTGGCCAAAGTATTGGAGTTTCAGCTTCAGCATCAGTCCTTCCAATGAATATTCAGGACTGATTTCCTTCAGGATTGACTGGTTTGATCTCCTTGCAGTCCAGGGGACTCTCAAGAATCTTTTCCAACACCACAGTGCAAAAGCATCAATTCTTCGGTGCTCAGCTTTCTTTATACTCCAACCCTCACATCCATATATGACTACTGAAAAAACCACAGCCTTGACTAGACAGACCTTTGTTGGTAAAGTAATGTCTCTGCTTTTTAATATGTTATTTAGGTTGGTTACAGATTTTCTTCCAAAGACCAATCATCTTTTAATTTCATGGCTGTACACACCAACTGCAGTGATTTTGGAGTCCAAAAAAATAACTGTTTCCATGTATTCTATCTATTTGCCTTGAAGTGATGGGATCAGATGTCATGATCTAAGTTTTCTGAGTGTTGAGTTTTAAGCCAACTTTTTCACTCTCCTCTTTCACGTTCATCGAGCCTCTTCAGTTCTTTTGCACTTTCTACCATAAGGGTTGTGTCATCTGTGAAGAAAGCTGAACACTGAAGAATTGATGCTTTTGAACTGTGGTGTTGAAGAATACTCTTGAGAGTCCCTTGGACTGCAAGGAGATCCAACCAGTCCATTCTAAAGATCAGCCCTGGATGTTCTTTGTAACGAATGATACTAAAGCTGAAACTTCAGTACTTTGACCACCTCATGCGAAAAGTTGACTCATTGGAAAAGACTTTGATGCTGAGAGGGATCTGGGGCAGGAGAAGAAGGGGACAACAGAAGATGAGATGTCTGGATGGCATCACCAACTCGATGGACATAAGTTTGAGTGAACTCCAGGAGTTGGTGATGGATAGGGAGGCCTGGTGTGCTGCGATTTATGGAGTTGCAAAGAGTCGGACACGACTAAGTGACTGAACTGAACTGAACTAAAGAAACAGTCAGTACAAGAAGACTACTCTGACCCTTCTTTGTTCCCCTGAAAGTAAGAAACAAAACACTGAAAGGAAGTTATCCTTCCTTCACTTGAAGGATGGAGGGAATTCTTGCTACCATAGACAGGGAATTCAAGGCCAGAAAGCTGTGTAATCAGAGTTTATTACTTCTTTTTTAACTTGTTACCCCAGGCAAAAATCCTTTTGCTTTGTCAAATTCTCACAAATAATACATTATTTTATTTTCTAAAAAGTTATAAAAACAGATTGTTTTGGTCACTTCTTCAGTCCTATAATTATGCGATCTCCATATATATGAAATTAAATGTTTGTCTTCTATAATATATCTTATATTTTTCAGATAATTAGGTCAGTCAAAAGAACCTAGTATGCAGAGAAAATTTATTCCTCCCTTACAATGACAAAGATGATCTTGCATTTAGTGGAGAAAAAAAAATATTTTTCAATAGCAGTGATGCATTAGTTGAACATTCATATACAAAAGTAAACATCTTGACCCCTATTTCACAGCATAATTAGAAGTCAGATCCAGGTGGAATACAAATGTAAATGTGAAAGGAAAAAAAAATAATAAGGGGCTTAGAAGAATACATAGAACATCTTTTTGGCCTTAAGTAAGCAAAGATTTATTAAAAATTGGGTCTAGATAAGTTCAAATTAAGAATGAAAATAAAAATTTATAAATTAAAAAATATCAAAATTAGCCAATAGTATTTATAACACGTACTACTAAGAGTAGAAAGGCAATCTATAGATTGATTGGAAATATTTTAAATGCACATATCCAAGCTTATATCTAAAATATATATTACAAAATTCCTATAAGCAAATAAAAAAGCAACAAAAATGAGCAAAAATCTTATATGAAAAAAATTACAATACCAATATTTAAATAGTTGACATTTTTACAAAGCTCTCAACTTGATAACTCACCAACTAAATGCATATTTAAGCTAATTCAACAACACTATGTACACAATTGGAGAATGGCAATCCACTCCAGTATTCTTGCTCGGAAAATCCCATGGACAGAGGAGCCTGGTAGGCTACAGTCCATGAGGCCGCAAAGAGTCAGACATGACTGAGGGACTTAACCTTCAATTTTCAATATACACAATAGAATTGTTAAAATAGTGAGTAAATAAATAGCAAGTAAGAGAAACAAATGAAATATAAATGATTATGATGAACACATTATTTTGAATGATATACGCTAGCAATGAAGGAGCAAATATAGAATGTGTTTCTGTAAAGTCAGAAAATGAACACAATTAGTCTGTAATATTACAATAACTATAGTGAGTGATTAGTTTATTATAAGTTTTGCCTGGGAAGAAAAGAGGAGAGATTCTGAATTGCCTGGTTAGTCCTAATTTTTGTTCTGAATGGTGCTTAAAGACCATTTTGTGAAATTCACTGACCTTATGATTCAACATTTTTATGTTATTATTAAACAAAATTCACAAAAACTATGCTACAGGAAATAAAAACATGTTTTGATATTTTCCAAAAAGTTTTTTGATACCCCATTGAATTTAAGTGATAGTGCTTTTGTTTTGATCAATAGAAAATAAACTTTGTTTCTTATTTTATATTAGTTTGCAAAAGCTTTCTATTCAGAGGTGAGTTTATCTGTTACCCTAAGAACTATAAGTTAATCTTTCCCAAACTCTTATTCTTTATAAATAAAATATAAATAGAATATTCAAATCAGAATATTTTAGAATTAAATTAGAAAATATATGCAAAATATAGCACAAATAATACAAATATTCATGTTACTTCTTTCTCATCATCTACAGAAATTCCAAATAATATCTATTAAATAAATTAGATATAATATTCAGAGTAATAATACATTAGGTTGAAAACTAAAGAAAATTAACTGAACTTCATTTTCATTTAGCTGTTGACATTTAGCTGTCCTGTAATGTTTTATTTCCTAGGACATAGAGCAAGTTTTCCTGATGCCACTTCTTTTGTCTGCTAGATGCTGCTTGTGGTGATCATCATTTATATTTGTCATGAGATATGAACTGTCCAACTCTGTGATGGATATATCTACTAAAAGCTCAAAATGCCAAGTAGATATTTGCTTTCACAACTGTAAGTAGAATATTAAAGTATATTGGCATTTCTATCTGTTTATAGAGAAAAATTTTACTACCCAGTTGAATAACTTGAGCATACTTAGCTTTATCTTTCTTCTTAGAGATTAGACAATGTGCTTAACTGTGTACATTCCTCATCCTTCTCCAAACCCGGATCAAATTGATTAAAGAAATGAGAGAATGAAAGAAAAATGTATTTCTTTAAATTTTCATGTATACCCAAAACAAAACTAGATATGAACCTCCCACAATCTTAGTTGAAATTTGAATGGACCATCACACAGTTTTTAGGTTCAAGTCTATATTGTGTTTAATTATAATGTCATATGGGGTAATGACTATCACCATATAACAGGGAATGAAGTACAAGGTCACTGAAATATGTATTAAATTGAAAATCACTCTACAGAGTAGTCAGATCTAGGTCTTGCAATTTTATAGGTAATGATACTGGATATCAATTCACATTCAAGAGTGTTTGCTAGCATGCAAGAAAGAGTGATAGTTGATAAAAACCAGAAATTCAATAATTTGGGAAAGTTTTACAAATGAAATATATTAACAAGCAAAGTTTTGAATCTTAAATCTATGAACAGGCAAAGCAGTGGAAAATTCAAAAAGCCTTTCCAAATTCTGATTTGAGTAACCTGAGATTAGAAGAGGAGGCCCAAAGCAAAACGATGTCAAGAACACAGGAAAAATAGTTATAAAGAAATGTAAACTGAATTCTAGGAAACAAATAAATTTGATAAGAGCATCAAGGAAAATATTCAGAGCTGATAGACCAGCACAAAACATTAAATATGGACATTCACTAAATTACTTCATGGCAAATAGATGGGGAAACAATAAAAATAGTGATAGATTTTATGTTCTTAGTCTTCAAAATCACTGCAGTTGGTGACTGCAGCCCTGAAATGAAAAGACACTTGCTTCGTGAAAGAAAAGATATGACAAACCTAAACAGCATATTAAAAAGCATAGACATTACAACAAAGGTCCATCTAGTCAAAGCTAAGGCTTTTCCAGTACTCATGTATGGATGTAAGTTGGACCAAAAAGAAAGCAGAGCATTGAAGAATTGATGCTTTTGAACTGTAGCATTGAAGAAGACTCCTGAGAGTCCTTTGGACAGAAAGAAAATCCAACCAGTCAATCCTAAAGGAAATCAGTCCTGAATATTCATTGGAAGGGCTGATGCTGAAGCTGAAGCTCCAATACTTTGGCCACGAATGCCACATGATGCCACATGATTGGAAAAGATCCTGATGCTGGGAAAGACTAAAGGCAGGAGAAAGGGGTCACAGAGGATGAGGTGGTTGAATGGCATAACTGACTTTATGGACATGAGTTTGAGCAAGCTCCAGGAGTTGGTGACTTATAGGGAAGCCTGGCAGGCTGCAGTGCATGGGGACACAAAGAGTCAGACACGACTGAGTGACTGAACTGAACTGATTCACTAAGTTCTTCCAGGGAGAAAAGAATTATTAGAATAGAATTAAAATTATATTTGCCAGTAAAGAGAATTATAGACAAACAGGTGCCCTCTCCCAGCAGAAAAGATTCACTTACGGAGTGTCTACTCTTGGCTGATAAAATCCTTGACAAAAACAATCCATTCACTGAAACTAGAAGTTTATTTAGGAACTTTCTTTCTAATGAAGTTACCTAAATTATTAGAGGTATTATTTTATACATACAAAGGAAAAACACATTTAAATTCATTTTGAAACCAAAATTAACTTTATTAGTCAGTTCAGTTAGTCAGTTCAGTCACTCTGTCATATCCAACTCTTTGTACCCGGTGAATCACAGGCCTCACTGTCCATCACCAACTCCGAGAGTTCACTCAGACTCATGTCCATAGAGTCAGTGATGCCATCCAGACATCTCATCTTCTGTCATCCGCTTCTCTCCTGCCCCCAATCCCTCCCAGCATCAGAGTCTTTTCCAATGAGTCAACGCTTTGCATGAGGTGGCCAAAGTACTGGAGTTTCAGCTTTAGCATCATTCCTTCCAAAAATCACTCGGGCCTGATCTCCTTTAGAATGGACTGGTTGGATCTGCCTGCAGTCCAAGAGTCTCCCAAGAGTCTTCTCCAACACCACAGTTCAAAATCATCGATTCTTTGGCTCTCAGCTTTCTTCACAGTCCAACCCTCACATCCATACACGACCACTGGAAAAACCATAGCCTTGACTAGACGGGCCTTTGTTGGCAAAGTAATGTCTCTGCTTTTCAATATGCTATAGAGGTTGGTCATAATGTTCCTTCCAAGGAGTAAGCATCTTTTAATTTCATGGCTGCAGTCACCATCTGTAGTGATTTTGGAGCCCCCCNGTTTGACCACTTCCAATTTGCCTTGATTCATAGACCTGACATTCCAGGTTCCTATGCAATATTGCTCTTAACAGCAATAGACCTTGCTTCTATCACCAGTCACATCCACAGGTGGGTATTGTTTTTGCTTTGGCTCCATCTCTTCATTCTTTCTGGAGTTATTTCTGCACTGATCTCCAGTAGCATATTGGACACCTACTGACCTGGAGAGTTCCTCTTTTGGTATCCTACCTTTTTGCCTTTTCATGCTGTTCATGGGGTCTTCAAGGCAAGAATAGCAAAGTGGTTTNCATTCTTTCTGGAGTTATTTCTGCACTGATCTCCAGTAGCATATTGGACACCTACTGACCTGGAGAGTTCCTCTTTTGGTATCCTACCTTTTTGCCTTTTCATGCTGTTCATGGGGTCTTCAAGGCAAGAATAGCAAAGTGGTTTGCCATTCCCTTCTCCAGTGGACCACATTCTGTCAGACCTTTCCACCATGACCTGCCCATCTTGGGTGGCCCCAAGGGCATGGCTTAGTTTCATTGAGTCAGACCAGGCTGTGGTCCTAGCATGATTAAATTGACTCATTTTCTGTGATTATGGTTTCAGTGTGTCAGCCTTCTGATGCCCTCTTGCAACACCTACCGTCTTAATTGGGTTTCTCTTTCCTTGGACATGACGTATCTCTTCACAGCTGCTCCAGCAAAGCACAGCCATTGCTCCTTACCTTGGACCAGGGGTATCTCCTCACTTCTGCCCCTCCAGACATTGAACATGGAATAGCTCCTTTAGGCCCTCATGTGCCCGCACAGCCACCGCTCCTTGGACATGGGATTGCTACTCCCGCCCGCTGCCCCTGGACTCGGACGTGGAGTAACTCCTCTTGGCCGCCACCCCTTGGGCATGGGGTCCTCCTGGCTTCTGCCCCTGACCTTGGTAGTGGGGTAGCTCCTCTCGGCCGCACTATGTGCGCCAGTTGCCCCTGCCCATGCCATGTTGTAACATGTATCTGTGTCTATAGGTAGATAAATGACAATAAGTAAACAAATATAAATTTATAGATGATAGAAAATTATATAAAAGTGTTGGTTGAGGTCAACTATTCTGAAGAATAATGACCTTATAATACGTATAACTTGTGGTCAGGTGTATTAAGCAAATTTCTAAAAATATCTCTCCTCATTGTTTCCCACCCTCATATTGAGGACTGAAAATATTGAGTTTTCATGCCCATGAATGTTACTGATATGGCAAAAGGGACTTGCATATGTAATGATGGCTACAAGTTGCATGGTAAATCATTTCAGTCATATCTGACTCTTGGGCCCTATGGACTGCAGCCTGCCAGGCTCCTCTGTCCATGGGATTTTCTACTCAAGAATGTTGGAGTGGGTGACCATGTCCTTCTCTAGGGGACCTTCCCCACCCATGGATTGAACCCACTTCTCTTACGTCTCCTGCATTGGCAGGCAGTTTCTTTACCATCAGTACCACCTGGGGAACCCCAAGGCTACTAATTAGCTGATCTTAAAACAGAAAGTTTTTTCTGGATTTTCAGGTGAAGTGAAGGTAATATAATTAAATGAGCCCATTAAAAGTGAGGAGCTTTTCCAACAAGCAGTACATCATAAAGTCAAATATTTGAAAAAAAAAATTCAAAACACTGGGCATGCCATTTTTGATTTCAAGATTATGAGGACATGGGGACATGTGTATCCCCTATATG
Source organism: Neotragus pygmaeus (assembly GCA_006410875.1). Lineage (NCBI taxonomy): Eukaryota > Metazoa > Chordata > Mammalia > Artiodactyla > Bovidae > Neotragus > Neotragus pygmaeus. The sequence goes on from SJYV01021171.1 coordinate 242,117, forward strand.
GTAAAGTCTGAACCTAGATGATGAACAGTGAGAAAAAGAGACCGCAGTCTTCCAATTACAAAACAAATAAATAAATATATTAAATTAAATCTTCTGATAACCAATGAGCTTGGGGAAAAAATGCCAGACTGCACCAAAGCCAAATCGACATCTTGATTTCAGCCCAGTAAGACACAGAGCAGACAATCTTGTCATTATGTGCTAGACTTCTGACACAGAAAACTATTTGCTAAAATACAGGCATTGTTTTAAGCTACTGTGTCTGTTACTCAATGGCTAAGCAGCAATGGAAGATTGGGCTTCCCTAGTAGCTCAGAAGGTAAAGAATTCACCTACAATGCAGGAGACTTGGGTTCGATCCCTGGATGGGTAAGATCCCCTGGACAAGGAAATGCCTACAGATTTCATTATTTTTGCCTAGAGAATTCCATGGTCAGAGGACCCTGGCGGGCTACAGTCCATGGGGTTGCAAAGAATCAGACATGACTGAGCAGCTAACAAACATACACAATGGAAGACTAGTGAATTAGACTTTAGATTCAGTTCAGTTCAGTTCAGTCGCTCAGTTGTGTCCGACTCTGTGATCCCATGAATTGCAGCATGCCAGGCCTCCCTGTCCAGCCACTTCCTCCACTCCCAGAGTTCACTCAAACTCACGTGCATCGAGTCGATGATGCCATTCAGCCATCTTATTCTCTGTCATCCCCTTCTCCTCCTGCCTCCAATCCCTCCCAGCATCAGAGTCATTTCCAATGAGTCAACTCTTCGCATGAGGTGGCCAAAGTACTGGAGTTTCAACTTTAGCATCATTCCTTCTAAAGAACATCCAGGGTTGATCTCCTTCACAATGGACTGATTGGATCTCCTTGCAGTCCAAGGGACTCTCAAGAGTTTCTTCAACACCACAGTTCAAAAGCATCAATTCTTTGGTGCTCAGCTTTCTTCACAGTCCAACTCTCACATCCATACATGACTACTGGAAAAACCATAGCCTTGACTAGATTAACTCTTTAATACTTGCACATACATGCCCTATTTGATTTATAAATTAATAAGTAGTACATATTATGTATGTATATTATGTATGTATGTATAATAGTACATATTATACATATAAGGGATAATTTCCTGAAAGAGATGAAATATGAAGGCAATAATTAATTTTAATAGAATATTAAGTTTATAAGAATTTTAGATTTTAGAGAAAAGTTCAAATGATGGTACAGTATCCATAAAACCCTCATCAAAGTTTCCCCAATTGTTAATATCCTACATGAGTACAATATGTTTTCACAACTAAGGGAACACAATTACAACATTGCTATTAACAAAACGTCACATTTCATTTGAATTTTACTACCTTTCCCTACATGTCTTTTTTTTTTCTTTTGCCCCAGTATTATAAATACCACATTGCACTTAGTCCTTATAGTACTATAATGGTGAATAAGAGATGGTATACATTTTCAAAACCCATAGAACTCTGGAACACAAAGAGTGACATGTGCACAATAAACTTTCATTAACAATATAGCAATATTCATTTCATAGTTATAATAGATATTCTACGCTAATGTAAAATGTTGATAACAAGGAAACTATGGAATGGGGTTACCAGTGGTATATGGGAACTCTCTGTACCAATTTTATGCAAATTTAAAACCATTCTTGAAAAATAAACTCTACTATTTTATAAAATAGCTAACTCTACTCTTAGAGAATTCCAAATATTTAATATTTCACAGAGATAAATCAGTAAAACATCCCTTCTCTTCATTATAAAAAGAGAAAGTTAAATTTGGTTGAGTAGCTTTTTATGAGGGGGCGGGTTTCAGTAGTTTAAGAATCAAAAAGGTAGATTTATTCAATAAAGAATAAATATACATAATTCACCTCAGGTCCTTGTCCTTAAAAAAAAAAAGAAGAAGAAGCATAAACTTTTATGAGTGTGCTGACAAATAGACATAGAAAAGGGTAAGTGAAATTAGGTAAGGAAGAAGAGACAAAAATGGCAAAAGTAAATAAAATAACAGAAGTAAGTAAACTGTTATTAAGAAAGAAAGAAAATGCAATTAAACAACTCAGATTTCTACTGTCTCTCAGGGAAGATTCAATGCATTTAATTATAATAATACCTGTAGTATCAATTTATGCTTTCCAAAAATGGGCGTGAGAAATTAAATAATATCATTATCATAATATAGTTTTGCCAAGGCTGTAGAGACTAGCAGGCACTCAATTCCATGTTAGGTGGTCACTGATCAATTTGGTCACATACTAATGTGTACCTAGCTTTCTCCTTTCTTGATGGGTTATAAATGAAAGTTAATTGCACTTCTTTATTTTTCCCTCTCATTTTCTATATACAGGCTGCTGTGACTGCCATAGTTCCCTTAACTGATTTAATTTTATTTCCAGGAATTAATATGCATTTAAATTAGATAATTTTTACAGATAATACTTGTACATGGTTTAAACATCCAAATAGTAACACATACTGAAAAACCATACAAATAAGTATTAAATGACCTGGATGATGATGATGGTGTCGCTAACCTAGAGCCAGGCAGCCTGGAGTATGAAGCCAAGTGGGCCTCAGGAAGCATTACTACAAACAAAGCTAGTTGAGGTGATGGAATTCCAGTTGAGCTATTTCAAATCCTAAAAGATGATAATGTAAAAGGGCTGCACTCAGTATGCTAGCAAATTTAGAAAACGAAGCAGGGGTTGCAAGACTGGAAAGGGTCAGTTTTCATTCCTATCCCAAAGAACAAAGAAAAGCAATGCCAAAGGGTGTTCAAACTACCATACAACTACACTCATTTCACACACTAGCAAGGTAATGCTCAAACTCCTTCAAGCTAGTATGTAAACTGAGAGCTTCCAGATGTACTAGCTGGATTTAGAGAAGGCAGAGGGACCAGAGATCAAATTTCAAACATCTGTTGGGTGATAGAAAATGCAAGAGAATTCCAGAAAATAATATCTATGTCTGTTTCATTGACTACACTAAAGCCTTTGAGCATGTAAGTCACAACAAACTATGGAAAATTCTTCAAGAGATGGGAATACCAGACCACCTTACTTGCCTCCAAAGAAAATTATATGCAGGTCAAGAAGCAACAGTTAGAACCAGATATGGAACAACAGACTGGTTCATTATTGGGCCATGAATAAGACAAGGCTTACATAACTTCTATACAGAGTAAATCATATAAAATGCCAGGCTGGATGCATCACAAGCTGGAATCGAGATTGCCAGGAGAAATAGTAACAACCTCAGATATGCAGCTGACACCACCTTAATGGTAGAAAGCTAAGAGGAACTAAAGAGCTTCTTGATGAAGGTGAAAGAACAGAGTAAAAAAACTTGGCTTGAAACCCAGCATTCAAAAAATCTAAGATCATGGCATCTGGTCCCATCACTTCATGGCAAATAGATGGACAAACAATGGAAACAGTGACAGACTTTATTTTCTTGGGCTGCAAAACCACTGCAGATAGTGACTGCAGCCATTAAATTAAAAGACACCTGCTCCTTGAAAGAAAACCTATGACCAACTGAAACAATGCATTATAAAGTAGAAACATTACTTTGCCAACAGAGGTGTGGCTAGTCAAATCTATGATTTTTGCAGTATTCATGCATGGATGGGAGAGTTGGACCATAAAGAATGCTGAGCATCAAAGAATTGATACTTTTGAACTGTGGTGTTGGAGAAGACTCTTGAGAGTCTCTTGGCCTACAAAAAGATAAAAGCAGTCAATCCTAAAGGAAATCGGTCCTGAATATCATTTGAAGGACTGATGCTGAAGCTAAAGCTACAATACTTTGGCCACCTGATGCAAAGAGTTAACTCACTGGAAAAGACCTTGATGCCAGGAAAAATTGAAGGCAGGATGATAAGGAGAGGACAGAGGATGAGGTGGTTGGATGGCATTACTGACTCAATGGACATGAGTGTGAGCAAGCATTGGGAGATGGTGAAAGACAGGGAAGCCTGGAGTGCAGTCCATGGAGTGGCAAAGAGTTGTACCCAACTGAGCAACTGAACAACACACTGAAAATAGTTAAGCTGCTTCCCCACCTTATAAATTCAATCTTAGGTATGTGACTTGTTTTCATCAGTGGAATGTGAAGAGTAGTCACACTGTGCTTTTTCTAAGCCTAGATCTGAAGAGACATCATGTGGTCTATCAATTTTGTATTATTTCAATATAAGAAGAGGATTTGGGTAGATGGTTGAACAGGAAGAATGAAAAATATTAAAGCAGACATGGACTTAATCCTCAACTCAGAGCAAAGCTCAGCCAAGTTCAGTTTCAATCATATATACTTCACCCAATCTGTAGTTGGATAAGTGAGAAAGACATATTTCATGTCATTTTCCTTTGAGTTTTGAGTAATTTATTATAAAGCATTTTGTAGCTACTGAAATTAATACAATCTTCATTTTTAGTTTGGACATTTTGAAGAATATCTATTGATTCTCATCTCTTCAGTCATATTTATGAGCCAGGCAACACATGTTGTTTAGGATCTGTATTTCTGTTTTGGGTAGAAAGGTTGAAGGACCTAACCTTGTGGATTTCACTGTCAGGTCATAAAGCTATTGATTATTTTTTCTTTGTCATTCAAGTTTCTCCAACATGAGTACTTTATCAGGTCTTTTCTTTTTGTGAAGTAATTTTAATTGAATGAAAATTGCTTTACAATGTTGTGTTGGTTTCTGCCATACAATAACTTGAATCAATAACAATTTTATATCCTTTCCTTCTTGAGCTTCCCTCCCCCTAACCCACCCCTCTGGGCTCCCTGTGTTATATAGCAACTTCTCACTATCTATTTTACACTTTATAGTGTATATATGTGAATTCTTCTTTCTCAGTTCATCACACCTTCCCCTTCCTGTACTGTATCCACAAGTCTGTTTTCTCCTAGGTTCATCAGTACCATTTTTCTAGATTCCATATATATGTGTTAATATACAATACTTATTTTTCTCTTCTGACTCACTTCACTCTGCATAAGAGGCTCTAGGTTCATCCATCTCACTTTATCTGACTCAAATGCATTCCTTTTTATATATGAGCAATATTGCATATATATATATATATATATAATATCTTATCCATTCATCTGCTAATGGGCATATAGGTCGCTATTGTAAATAGTGCTACATTGACACATGTTTTCAGTTCAGCTCAGTTGCTCAGTCGTGTTCAACTCTTTGTGAGCCCATGAATCACAACATACCAGGCCTCCCTGTTCATCCCCAACTCCTGGAGTTCACTCAAACTCATGTCAATTGAGTCGGGGATGCCATCCAGCCATCTCATCCTCTGTCGTCCCCTTCTCCTCCTGTCCCCAATCCCTCCCAGCATCAGGGGCTTTTCCAGTGAGTCAGCTCTTCACATGGGGTGACCAAAGTGTTGGAGATTCGGCTTCAGCATCATTCCTTCCAAAGAAATCCCAGGGCTGATCTCCTTCAGAATGGTTTGATCTCCTTGCAGTCCAAGGGACTCTCAAGAGTCATCTCCAATACCACAGCTCAAAAGCATCACTTCTTCAGCACTCAGCTTTCTTCACAATCCAACTCTCACATTCGTACATGACCACTGGAAAAACCATAGCCTTGACTAGACGGACCGTTGTTGACAAAGTAATGTCTCTACTTTTGAATATGCTATCTAGGTTGGTCATAACTTTACTTCCAAGGAGTGTCTTTTAATTTCATGGCTGCAATCACCATCTGCAGTGATTTTGGAGCCCCCAAAAATAAAGTCTGACACTGTTTCCCCATCTATTTCCCATGAAGTGGTGGGACCAGATGCCATGATCTTCATTTTCCGAGCTTTAAGCCAACATTTTCACTCTTCTCTTTTACTTTCATCTAGAGACTTTTAGTTTCTCTTCACTTTCTGCCATAAGGGTGGTGTCATCTGCATATCTGAGGTTATTGATATTTCTCCCAGCCATCTCGATTCCAGTTTGTGCTTCTACCAACTCAGTGTTTCTCATGATATACTCTGCATAGAAGTTAAATAAGCAGGATGACATTATACAGCCTTGAGGTATTCCTTTTCCTATTTAGAATCAATCTGCTGTTCCCTGTCTAGTTCTAACTGTTGCCTCCTGACCTGCATATAGCTTTCTCAAGAGGCAGATCAGGTGGTATGGTATTCCCATCTCTTTAAGAATTTTCCACAGTTTATTGTGATCCACACAGTGAAAGGCTTTGGCATAGTCGATAAAGCAGAAATAAATGTGTTTCTGGAACTCTCTTGCTTTTTCGATGATCCAGCGGATGTTGGCAATTTGATCTCTGGTTCCTCTGCCTTTTCTAAAACCAACTTGAACATCTTGAAGTTCACTGTTCACGTGTTGCAAGCCTTTACTATATGTATAAAATAGTCTTCCATCATATGTAGTCTGTCCCACTGTTTATATTGCCCAGTGCAATATACAGTAATGGTTACTAAATCATATCTTGCACTTCAACCATTTTCTTTTGGTTGAAGTGCTATGCCATAGCTTATTCAATAGGCTATACCATAACCTCTTCATGTTCTATATATACATGTCCTCCCTCATACAAGTGAGCAGGTATGCCTTGTCTATGGGACATTAGTATGCAATCTGAAAATGACTCTACTGATTATGTACTCATTAATAAGTGCCTAAAAGTTTGCCTGATACAATCTTTTGTCAGTACAAATGGAAACAGAAGAAATTTCACATATACTTTAAGAAACTAAGAAATATATAATTCTTGTTATTGTTATTGTTTAGCTGCTAAGTGTTGCCCAGCTCTTTTGTGATCCCATAGTCCACCAGGTTACTTTGTTTATGGGATTTCCCAGGCAAGAATACTGGAGTTGGTTGCCATTTCCTTCTCGAGGTGATCTTCCTGACCCAAGGATTAAACCCGAGTCTTCTGCATTGGCATGTGGATTCTTTAGCACAGAGCCACCTATGTGTGTGTGTGTGTGCGTGTGTATATATATATATATATATATATATATATATATAATAAATAAAATATGGATATAGTTCACTTAATTTTAAAATGAAAAAGAGCAAGTATGAACCTAGGAAAAGCTAGTAATTAAAAAAATCAATTTTATTATATCATAATCAAAATTCATAAAATTCCATATACACCTAGAACAGTTGTTTAGTTGCTAAGTTGTGTCCAACTCTTCGTGAGCTCATGGACTGTAGCCTGCCAGGTTCCTCTGTCCATGGGATTTCCAAGGCAAGAATACTGAAGTGGGTTGCCATTTCCTTCTCCAGGGGATATTCTTTACCCAGGGATTTAACCCACATCTCCTGTATTGCAGGCAGATAATTTATTGCTGAACCACCAGGGGGAAATGTGGCAAACCCGGAATAATTCAGGATATCTTAATTTTTCTTCTTTTCTTCTTATATAGAAATAATACCTGGGATTTTCATTAGTATATTTCTAGATAAACACACACACACACACACACACACACACACACACACACANGATTTGCTGATATTGAAGAATCCTTGCATCAATGGAACACAGTCATAACATTCATTTGTGTATTGCTTACGGTTGCTTTTGTAACAGAAGAGTTGATAGGGCAACAGAAATTGTGTGACCAACAAGCCTGAAATATTTACTATCTGGCCCTGTAGGGAAAAAAGTATTCAATCTAAATTCTAAGCAAAAGTTTCTGGCTCTGGGTAAGATGGAGTGAACAAACTCCTCGCTGTCTCTTCCACTGAATTCAGTTTTAAAACCTGGACAGAATATACAAGGAAATGATCAGGAGATTGAAAAGTATGGCAAGTGGGTTGGTGAAAAAGACTACAATTCATAGTAGTACCAAACCAATGGTGGGTTTGCCATTGTCTCCCCTGTATTTGGAAACCCCATTTTTTGTTCCCCTATGTGGATGGAGCAGGGGACATCCACTCTGACCAGGATAACTAAAGCCCCAGATTTCTGGCCACAAGTCTGAAAAAGAGATCCCCAGAAAGCTAAAAAGCACTGAAGAGACTGTGGTGGTGAAGAAGCATAAAGTGACTTCATGAAGTTTATTAATCCTAGGAACATGCCTGACCTGTGTACATATGGACAAGATCTTAATCAGAAAATAAAATATTTTGAGAACTGGAAAAAAAATAAATAAAAACAACATACAACAACAATATAATTATAATTAGCTATTTCACCAAAAAAAAGTAAAATAAAATAAAATAAAATATCCTAGTATAGTATTATTATCTATTTTAATTAGCTTCAAGCAGGGCTGTAAATTAATTAATTAAATAATTTTTATTATCTACTAACTTTATTTATGTATAACTAACTGGTTGACATTTTACCATTTTCTATTGCTTTATTAATGTAATATATTTGGTAGTAAATTTTCTAACATTGAACTATTTTGCTATTGAAATGCATTTCACATCTTTATTTTACCTTTTTAAAGGACTATATTTTGCTGAATTTCATTACAATATTTAGCTATATTTCATAACCAAAAGTGCTCTACTTATGACTTTTTTGCCTGAGTCAAATTTTATGTAGGTCTTATGCAGAACACTTTTTATAACCTGTTATTCTTTATATACTGTTGATAAAATGAGTTTTATCTGAGGCATATAAGGATGTTTCATATTAGAAAACATACTGGTGTAATTCCCACATTAATAAATTAAACAGAAACCACATGTAAATATCTCAGACATGCAGATAAAAGAATACGATACCACAGTGAGCCAAAGAAGTACCAGAGGGGGTTTACAGGAGAATCCCAGGATTCTCTCCTGTCAATAGCCAGAATGACATAACATACTGTGGTTTAGGGCAGAGAAATCCATCTCCCCTTTCTGTGGGTCAGCCACCCTTAAAGCATGAAGAGATTGCAACCTCTGTGCTAAGATGCTCTCCTTACTTGGATCAAAGGATAAGTGAGAGGGTACCTCTAGAAGAATCTTCCACCAAAACTGTGACACTGGCAGCCTAGGGCAGCAAAGAGTACCCATACTGGGACTTTTGTCCTTCTCTGTGCCAGGGTCCAGGCCCTGGCTGGGGATACCTGGTGACCACAGTATCCATACCTCCCCTTACTGGTGCAATTCAGTTGCTGCCCCTGAAGGACAGTGGCAGACATCTTGGGGCATGGCCTTTAGTGTGAGTCAAGCTACAACTAAAGAATCTGAGTGGATGAGGGTTGATGTGCAGAAGGACAGGGAGCAGGAAACCAAGAACTCATCCCAAGGAGAAGAGATAGGTGGGTGGTGGGATACAGGGTGGCAAATGAAATTAGGCTTCAAGCCACTCTCTGCTCCCTTTCCCCCAACCCCTGAAAATTTAATCCATAGACTTCATTTGAAAATCCTAATTCAAAGATAAAATGAAGAATTTCAGTATAACAGCCACAGAGAATTCAAACTCCGAATGCAGAGATGTGACACTGCATGGGTTTTAACATGAAACCAATGCTGTATGTCTTTTCAACAGTGTGACAATGAAATCAGTTTACTTTCACTCACCAATATGTTCGACTTTAAAAAGTAAAGCATATGGCCAATCTATCTAATACTGAACAATTCTACTCCTATTAGACATGCAAAAGAGATTTTAACACATGCATTTCTACAATAATCCATGTTCAAGGTATTCATTGCACCACTATTTGTTATATATTACAAGATGCTTCCATGTACATCAATGCAGGAATGAATAGGAAAAACAACGGGATGTACTCTCTGGAGTTTTAAATGACAGATTATAGCTGCCATAAAAACATGAGTAGATCATAAAATCATAATTAAGGAAGAAATATTAAAAATATAATACGCATAAGTATATACTTATTAATTATAATATATAAGTATAATATAATAAGCATAAAATTTAGTAAGGTATATAAGACTGTATTGAGCATGTAAGTTTAAAATTAGGTATCTACAATACAAAAATACATATTTTTCAGGCATGTAAAAAAAGAATATATTGATGTAAATTACAACAGTTACCTCTATGGCATAAGCATAGAGAGAATATTGTACAGATTTAAAATGATCTGGAAAGGAAAAAATAGGGAAAAGGAAAATAAATCAATCTAAAATTGCAGGAAAGACTACAGAGGTAAGATACCTTTCTCATTATATCATATCAAGTGTGTATACCATTAACATGATTTCTGACTGTTATTGATACTGACCTTGATCACCTGGATGAGGCAATATTTGTCAGGTTTATCCTCTGTAAGTCACTGTCTTTTGTCCCACCCTACACACACACACACACACACACACACACACACACACACACACACACAGTCTTTGGAAGGACGTCATTATGTGTGGCCCAACTCAAGTAGTCGTGCTCCACTATATTCAAGGCCAAGATAAGCTACATAAACTTTTTGAAATTTTTATGTATGAGAGAATTACCTATTCTCCCCCTATCTACCTATTAACTTATTTTATCTGTAAAAATAATAGATTCAGGAACATTTATTCTATATGTAATTACAATCTAATATTATATTATTTTTTGCTCAAATTGTTTCCGTATTGACACTTGAGAGCTCCTTTAGTTTGCTCCTATATGCCATTAATATACAGCAATAACCATGGTTTAGGTGTCTTTTGCTTTTTACCCTCTTTCCTTTCTGTTTTCTTTTCTTTCTTTCTTTCTCTCTCTTCTTTTTAAAGCTATTTTTGAGAACCTCCTTACTTTCTTGCAGTGTAAGATACCAAGGTTCATCCCTTGTTTTTCCTAAAATCAGCCATTTCTCCAAGCAGACCTGGTTGCTTTTATTGGAAAACCATAATAGAAAACCACAATCTGGAAACTAGACACACTTACAGCTACCAGGATATCATTACATCTAGGTCTTCTCTAATGACAAGAAAGAAAGAAAGATAGTGCTAAGTTGTGTTGTCTCTTGTGACCCCATTGACTATAGACTGCCAGGCTCCTCTGTCCATGGAATTCTCCAGGCAAGAATAATGGAGTGGGTGCCATTTCCTTTTCCAATCCATGAAAGTGAAAAGTGAAAGTGAAGTCGCTCAGTCATGTCCAACCCTCAGCGACCCTATGGACTGCAGCCTACCAGCCTCCTCCATCCATGGGATTTTCCAGGCAAGAGTACTGGAGTGGAGTGCCACTGCCTTAGGTAGCAAAGAAGGAACTAGAGTGGTTATATCCAATCCTTTTTATATTCAATTCCATTTGCCTTTAGACACACAGACCATTCAATTCAATGTGGTAATTACTTAGGTCAGCACTCCTGTCCCCTATCCCATCAATGCATGTGCTTCCATCTGTAATTCCATTAGATTTCTTTTGTTACAATTTGAATTTCATCCTAGGATTCATCAACCCTTTATGTTACTTTTAAAAATTTTAATAAATTAAGGTAAAATCTGCATGCAGTAGAGTTCTATGGGTTTTTACATCATATATAGTATAATGTATACATTGCTACAGTTTAATATGGAATAACTCCCCTAGCTTAAAATTTTTTCCTATGCTTCACACATCCAACACTCAATTTATTACTACCTTGAATCCCTGGCAACCTCAGATTTATTTAGCAGCTCTACAGAATTGCATTTTCTATAGTGTCGTATAAATGCAATCATATAATGGGTAGCCTTTTCAGACTAGCTTCTTTCATTTACCAACAGTTACTCAACATCCAACTATGTGTTTGCATATTTTACAGCTTAATATTTGATTTTGCTGAATAGTATTCCATTATATGAGTATCCCTAAAGTTATTTATTTAGTCATCTTAATGAACACTTTCAATGCTTCCAATTTTGGTGATTAAGCTGCTGAAAACACTCACATGAAGATTTGTGTTTGGACATAAACTTTTTTTTAAGGTGTTAAACTTGATTTTTTAAAATAAATTTATTTTAATTGGAGTATTGGACATAAATTTTTAAATCTTTTGGGTATATAAGAGAATAGGATTGCAGTGAAAGTAAAGTTGCTCAGTCATGTCCAACTCTTTGCCTACCAGGCTTCTCCGTCCATGGGATTTTCCACAAGAGTACTGGAGTGGTTTGCCATTTCGTTCTCCAGAGGATCTTCCCAACCCAGGGATTGAACCTGGGTCTCCTGCATTGTAGGCAGATGCTTTACTGTCTGAGCCACCAGGAAAGTCTTTGCCACCCTGTGGACTGTAGCCTACCAGGCTCCTCTGTCCATGAGATTCTCCAGGCAAGAATACTGGAGTGGGTTGGCATTTCTTTTTCCAGGGAATCTTTCCACCCCAGGGATCGAACCAGGTCTCCCACACTGGAGGCAGACACTTTAAGAAATAGACAAACTGTATACTAAAATGTTTGCAGCATTTTTCATTTCCACTAACAATATGTTAGAGTTCTGTAGCCTTGCATCCTTGCCAGGAACTGTCTACACTTGAATACTCCATTTGAAATTATACCACAATATGATTTATTTTCCCCATCCAACATCTAACTCTAGAAAGAACTGTTCTGTTTATAACAAATATATGAGTACTGATCAACTGAGTAAAGTATATACATATTGTGATTCTTAAAAATATTGATGTATTTCTGCAACAATACAATGGTTAATGCACAAAGCCCAAATCTAAATACGGTAGTGAAAGAAAGTGAAAATGAAAGTCGGTCGTTCATGTCAAACTCTTTGCAACCCCATATGGTCCATGGAATTCTCTAGGCCAGAGTACATGGGTGGGTAGTCTTTTCCTTCTCCAGGGAATCTTCCCAACCCAGGAATCAAACCCAGGTCTTCCTAATTGCAGGTGGATTCTTTACCAACTGAGCCACAAGGAAGCCCAAGAATACTGACGTGCATAGCCTATCCCTTCTCCAGTGGATTTTCCTGACCCAGAATCAAACTGGGGTCTCCTGCATTGAAGGCAGATTCTTTACCAAGTGAGTTATCAGAAAAGCCCATAAATATGCTAGTGCAATTGATAAATATTGCTATCACCCCTGCATTATTAAAAGGTACACTCAAAGGTATAAAACACTGCAAGAGATAGAAGTGTCATTTGAAACCAGATCAAAAATCATTCCATTTTCTCAATGCTTGGATTTCTGATACAATTACCATTTGTTCCAAACATTCATTCAGTTCAGGCTCTCTGACTCTTTGCAATCCCATGGATGGCAGCACACAAACTTCCATATCCATTGTCAACTCCCAGAGCTTGCTCAAACTCCAGTCCATCAAGTCAGTGATGCTGTCCAACTATCTCACCTCTGTTGTCTGTTTCTCCTCCTGCTTTCAATCTTTCCCAGCATCAGGGTCTTTTGGAAGAAGTCAGTTATTCACATCAGATGGCCAAAGTATTGGAGCTTCAGCTTCAGCATGAGTCCTTCCAATGAACACCCAGGACTGATTTCCTCTAGGATTGACTGGTTTGACCTCCTTGCAGTCCAGGGGACTCTCAAGAGTTTTCTCCAACACAACAGTTCAAAAGCATCAATTCTTCGGTGCTCAACTTTCTTTATTGTCCAAATCTCACATCCATATATGACTACTGGAAAAACCATAGCTTTGACTAGATGGACATTTGTTGGCAAAACAATGTCTTTGCTTCCTAATACATTGCTTAGATTTCTCATAACTTTTCTTCCTAGGAACAAGTGTCTTTTAATTTCATGGTTCCAGTCACTATCTGCAGTGATTTTGGAGCCTAGGAAAATAAAGTCTGTCATTGTTTCCATTGTTTTCCCAGCTGTTTGACATGAAGCGATGGGACCAGTTGCCATGATCTTGTTTTCTTGAATGTTGACGTTTAAGCCAGATTTTTCACTGTCCCTTTTCACCTTCATCAAGAGACTCTTTAGTTCTTCTTCACTTTCTGCCATAAGGGTGGAATCATCTGCATATCTGAGGTTATAAATATTTCTCCCAGCAATCTTGATTCCAACGGCACTTCATCGAGCACAGCATTTCGCATTATGTACTCTGCATATAAGTTAAATAAGCAGGATGACAATACACAGTCTTGATCTATGCCTTTCCCAATTTGGAACCAGTCTGTGACATGTCTGGTTCTAATGGTTGCCTCTTGACCTGCCTGAAATTTCTCAGGAGGCAGGTAAGTAGTCTGTATTCCCATCTCATTAAGAATTATCAACAGTTTGTTGTGATCCACATAGTCAAAGGCTTTGGCAGAGTCAATAAAGCAGAAGTAGATTTTTTTTTCTGGAAGTCTCTTGCTTTTCCTATGATCCAATAGATGTTGGCAACTTGATCTCTGGTTTCTCTGATTTTTCAAAATACAGCTTAAATGTCTGGAATTTCTCAGTTCATGTACTGTTGAAGCCTAGCTTGGATAACTCTGAGCATTACTTTGCTAGCATGTGAAATGAGTGCAATTGTGAGGTAGTTTGAACATTCTTTAGCATTGCCTTTCTTTGGGATTGTAATGAAATTTGACCTTTTCCAGTCCTTTATCCACTGCTAAGTTTTCCAAATTTGATGTCATATTAAGTACAGTAGTTTAATAGCATCATCTTCAAGGATTTGAAAAAGCTCAGCTGAAATTCCATCACTCCCACTAGCTTTGTTCATAGCAATGCTTTCTAAGGCCCACTTGACTTCACATTCTAGGATGTCTGGCTCTAGGTGAATGATCACACAATCACGGTTATCTAAATCATGAAGATTTTTTTGTATAGTTCTGTGTTTTCTTTCCACCTCTTCTTAATATTTTCTGCTTCTGTTAGGTCCATACCATCTTTGTTCTTTATTGTGCCCGTCTTTGCATGAAATGTTCTTTGGGTATCTAATTTTCTTGAAGCGATCTCTAGTCCTTCCCATTCTATTTTTTCCTCTATTTCTTTGCATTGATCACTTAGGAAGGATTTCTTATCTCTCCTTGGTATTCTTTGGAACTCTGCATTCAGATTGATTCATCCTCCCTTTTCTCCTTTACCTTTCACTTCTCTTTGTTTTTAAACCATCTCAGGCAACCATTTTGCCTTTTTGCGTTCATTTTTCTTGGAGATGATTTTGATCACCACATCCTATACAATGTCATGAACCCACTATACCATTCAGGTATGACCTAAATAAAATCCCTTATGATTATACAGTGGAAATTCCAAACACTGTCAATAGGCATTATCTCATATAATGACACAATCAACACTTAGAAGTTATGCACTAACTCATCCCATGGAATTGTTTTGTTTTATAAGTGAAATAAAGAATCCAAACTACTGGCCCAAATCAGTAACAAATACATGTTATTCTGATAGAAGATAGAATTAAAACACTTTGATTATCTTTATTTCTAAGAAGAATAGATCAAATTATGTGCATCTGTTCCTAGTATATCAAGTAAAAAGGAAGTAAACTGAAATATCTATAAAATTTGTCATTGCAATCTTTCTTTTAAATTATGAACATTAAATTTTACATACTAAAACAATAATTAGTTTATATAAATACATATAAAATTAACAATAGTAATAATAGGAAATTCATTTTGTCAAAAGATAAGAAAATTATAATTGACTTTTCAATTAACAAAGAGCTTCTGTGATAATATAGACAAAGTGGTAAAATAACTGTATTTCTTTAGATTTTGAATGAGTTGTATTTGATTGATAGTAGACAATTTTTTCTATAAATTTTCACTTGGTCATAGAGCTGAATTGGCAATGAGGCCCTGGGCTGTTCAGATTATTGAACGTTTTGTTGTCAAAAAGGCAGGAGTGCTAGTGATATTGGCATGTACAAAAAGTTTACTTAGATTTTTCAGTGACATCTTACAGAAAAACCTGAACAAACTTTTTAGGTCAAACAATATCTATGGGGACAAAAATGACAGAGAAACACATTGGGCTCATTTCTAGCTTTGTATGAGTATTTTGGTTAATTATGATTATAAAATATTTAAGTATGGCCATTCTCTAGAAAGGAATACTTAATTTTTGGTTTACAGGATCTATGAAAAAATTATTGCAAAGGTAAACTGATTGGCTAAGGTTAGAGAGTTAGCCATTAATTAAATCTATGCTGTTTAGTTTGTTTGTTTTCTTTTACCAAGAATGAATTTATATATTGTGTGCTATTAGGTGAAAAGGCATTGCAGTTTTCACAGAGTGGAACAAGACATCCAGGTATACTTGAGCTATAGATAAATTGATTTTTTTTTTCAGGCTATCACTAATTTTTAGGGCTTATAGGAATAATAGATGCAATTTTTGGCTATGGACAGACAATGCTGATTCATGCAAGATAAATAATTGCAGATATGAAGAAAGTTATATAGTGACCGAGATGCAACTTAAGGCCAGAACGATTTAGTGATGGAGATAAAACTTAAGAAAATATCCTTATCAGTACTACTTGGTTATATTATTTTGGATCTATTTTCAAATTTTGTTTAAAAAGTATGTGAAATTAAATAATGTTATATTCAGTTAAGAAGTTCCCCTTGGTGGTTAAAAAAAAAATACATTATAACTTTTGGATGAATTCAGTGCTTTCAAGGGAATGAACTATCAATTTCAACTAGTTATTTTAGAGCATTTAAATTCCAGCATGGGGAAGTTATTCTAGCCCTGGAGGTCTGAAATGCAGGGCTGTATCTGTTTTCTTCACTTAGACAGACATAAATCCCAAAGTGACACCAGCATGTTCTCTTTTATATATATCCCACTGGAGTGATTCAGACTTTTGACTTAAATAGTTATCTACAGCTGCTGAATATTGATTTATCCTTGTTGATGGGTGAACTTGCTGACCAAACTGCTAAGGAGAAATATTTTTAGAGTAGTAATTCTTTTTTTTTTTTCTTTCTTCTTTTTTTTTTTTTAAACTTTATTTTACTTTACAATACTCTATTGGCTTTGCCATGCATCGACATGAATCCACCACAGGTGTACACGAGCTCCCAATCCTGAATCCCCCTCCCACCTCCTACCCCACAACGTCTCTCTGGATCATCCCCGTGGACCAGCCCCAAGCATCCTGCATCCTGCATCGAACATAGACCGGCGCCTCGTTTCTTACATAATAGTATACATGCTTCAATGCCATTCTCCCAAATCATCCCACCCTCTCCCTCTCCCTCAGAGGCCAAAAGTCCGTTCTATATGTCTGTGTCTCTTTTGTTGTCTCACATACAGGGTCATCATTACTATCTTTCTAAATTCCATATATAGAGAGTAGTAATTCTTAGCAGAGTTTTTTTTTTTTTTTTAATTTCTTTGCCTTTAAGTTTAACTTATTTTTTAATGTCTTTATGTACCTCAAATGATTTGTAAGTTATCAGATACTTATTATGAAATACATGTATATGGCAAAATAAATCTCAGTGAGTAAAAAAGGATGTGGGATTTAAAACTAAGTCATTCATCTCAAATTTTCCCAATGCTATAGCTTTTCTTCACAAGCAACCACTATGACTATCTTATTTAATATATTTCTACATATGTGAGTATATACTTTTTAATATCTATAACACAAATGGTTGCCTAGTTTCACACTGTTTTACATCTTTCTTTTTTTCCTGTTCTTAACCATGGAGTGGTTAATATTTCTATATATTCCATAACAAAATATATAAAGTAGGGAAGATAGATAGCTAGAAAATACACAAATGTGCCTAGTTATATTCAGAAACCAGATAGCATCTATTTTGTGGATGCTAAGTCACATCAATCGTGTTTGACTCTTTAAGATCCTATGGGCTATCTCCTTCCAGGACTCTCTGTCTATGGGATTCTCCAGTCAAGAATACAGGAGTGTGTTGCCATTTTGTCCTCCAGGGGATCTTCCCAACTCAGGGATTGAACCCAGGTCTCTTAATGTCTCCTACTTTGGCAGGCAGGTTCTTTACCACTAGCACCACCTTGGAAGCCCTTTGATTGCTATTATAAAACTAATATCAATAGCTAATCATTATTTGCATTCACATATATAAATATGTATGCATATAACATATAGTCAGAAGGTATGCTTATCACATATAATCAGAAGGTATGCTTATCATAGAACTTCCCAGGTGGCACAGTGATAAAAAAAATCCACCTGCCAATGAAGGAGGTGCAAGAAACACAGGTCTGATCCCTGGATGAGAAAGATCCTCTGGAGTAGGAAAAGGCAACCCGCTCTAATATTCTTGCCTCTTCCCCTCACTCCTATTACTATCAACTACTTTTTTTTTTTCTGTTGCCATAGCTTTGTCTTTTTTAGAATGTCATATAGTTGGAATCACACAATTCCTATTAACTTTTCTTACTTAATAACATTCATTTAAGTATCCTACATATATTTTCATGGTTTCTTTCTTTCTTACCTCCTTTTTTTTTAAGGTATTTGAATGTTTTATTCGAGGGAGGAGGGAGGGGGTTTCAGGATGGGGAACATGCGTATACCTGTGGCGGATTCATGTTGATGTATGGCAAAACTAATAGAGTATTGAAAAGTAATTAACCTCCAATTAAAATAAATAAATTTATATAAATGTTATGGGCTTATTTCTTTTTATCAATGCATAATGATACATCTTATGCATGTATACCAGTTTAACTATTCATCAAAACTAGGAATTTATAGTCCTGCTTTTAGGTCTGTGATTCATTTAGAATTCATTTTTGTGAAGGATGTAAGGTCTGTGTCTAAATTCTATTCTGTTCACATGTAAGTACATAGTTACTGAAGTACCATTTGTTGAAAGAAAAACATTGCTCCCTTGTATTGCCTTTTTACTCATTTGTCAAAAAACATCTGACTACATTTATGAGTCTATTGCTGGGCTCTCTATTCCATTGATCAACTTGTTTATCTTTTCACTAATACCATACTGTAGCTATAATTAAATTTTAACAACAACCTACTGCAACAAACATATCTAAAATTTGTTAGTTTTAATTATACTTATTATACTGCATAAGTGGGCTTCCCTGAGAGCTCAGTTGGTAAAGAATCTGCCTGCAATGCAGAAGATCCTGGTTCAATTCCTGGGTTGGGAAGAGATGCTGGAGAAGGGATAGGCTACCCACTCCAGTATTCTTGGCTTCTCTGGTGACTCAGCTGATAAAGAATACACCCGCAATGTGGGAGACCTGGGTTCAATCCCTGAGTTGGGAAGATCGCCTGGAGAAGGGAAAGGCTACCTACTCCAGTATTCTGGCCTAGAAAATTCCATGGACTATATAGTCCATGGGGTCACAAAGAATCGAACACAACTGAGCAAATTTCACTTTCACACTTTTCATGACACATAAGTAAATTGATGGAATGTCACCAGATAAAAACTCTATCTTCCCATGTAGTTACCAGCAAAAACTACTCAACAATCTAAGGAAAGATTAATGTCTCTTAAGACTGTAAAGCCCCTCAATATGAGTAAATACTTCTAAAGTAATTGAAAGCAGCAGTTAGCCCTCCTATGGAGGTGAATGTCCCACCAACACACGCACTGCTGTCTCCTCCTTATTAGTTACTCCACAGGTTCACTGAGGTATAATTAACACAAAATAAAGTGAACATATTTCAAGTGTACAATTTGACAAGCTTTGACAAATCCATAGATGAGCAAAATTATCACCAAAATTACAATGCTGAACAAATTTTTATCCCCTAAAAGTTTCCTCATGACCTTTTATACCCATTCGCTTCTGCCCTCCTCAAGGACTTCTTCCTTCAAGCAATGACTGCTTTGCTCTTTGTCATTTAGTTTGCATTTTCTAGAGTTTTTTTTATGAATGAGAATGTAATATGTATGCTTTTGTTTAACTTCTTTCATTTAACTTAATATTTTTGATACTGGTCCATACTGTTTTGTGTATCAGTAGTTCATTTACTTGATTCCTAAGTAATATTCCATTGTATGACTGTACCACAATTTCTATAACCATTTATCTATTGATAAATATTTATATAGCTTGCATTTTTGGTCATTAAAAATAAAGCTACTATGAGTATTCAAATATAAATATTGTAAAGATGAAAAGTTGCTTTTCTTTTACACAAATACCTATGAGTAGAATAGTTAAATCATATAATTGATATATTTACCCTTTTATGAAAATGTTAATTTTTTTAAATGATTATATGAGTTATCATGTCTACCACCAAAAGTTTATAAGAATTCTGGTTCTTCCATAACTTTGCCAATGTTGGTATGGTCTAGCATTTTAACATTAGCCATTTTAACATGTGTATAAGTAAATTTGCTATCCTCCTTGAATGACTTAGATGTCCATGATGATGGAGTTTCTGGAGAAACTTTTCTCTTTCTCTCTTTTTTTTTTTTTTTCTACTGTTTAATAATGTTGAGCATATACTCATTAGTTTATTTGTCATCCATATATTTTCTATGGTTCTTTTAAAAGATATTTTGCCCATATTTAATGGCTGCTTTTTCTCCCTCCCCATTTACTTGGTTTAATAGTTCTTCATGGATTATAGATACAACTCTCATATCAAGTGCATGCATTATAATTATTTTTTCACAGTCTCTGAAAAGTGCCTTTTGATGAAGAGATGAAATTTTTAATTTTGATGATAGCCAATTTATCACTTTTTCTTTCATTGATCATTCTGTTGATGTTATAGCAAAGATATCTTTGGGTTAAACCAAATACACAAATATTTTTTCCCCTGTCATCTTCTAGAATTTTGGTAGCTGTAGATGTTACATTTAGTTCTAGCATCCATTAGTTAATTTTAATATATGGTATGAGGTATGGATGGAAGATCGTTTATTTGTATATGGATATCCAATTGATCCAACACAAGCTGTTGAAAAGACTATCCTTTCTCCACCAAATTTCCAATAACAGTTTAGTCAAAAATCCATTGCCCATACACGTGTAGATTTATTTTTCAAATCTGTTCCATTGCATTGATATATATTTTCTATCTTTATGTCAATACCAGATAGTGTTGATTAGAATAAATCTTAAAGCATTTTGGTGTTAATTTGCCAAATATCAGTTTTTAACATTATTTTGCTTATTCTAGGTTTTGTGTTTCTTGATAAGTTTTAAAATCAGGTTTTCAATTTATTCAAAAAATTTTGGTGAGTTTTTTTTTTTTTTTTAACTGAAAAATTTTAATACAAAGATCTAGCTGGACAAAATTTTTGAAGCTTTCTGGAATATTCTTTGGAAATTTTTGGATTTATGGTTGTTTAAACTGTTGATACAAAGAGCTGACTCTATTTTGTCTGTTTCCTTCTCAGCTCATTTTAGACATGAAGAAAACACTGATCCTGTTAATTCATTTTAGATAGAAGAAGAAATTCACCCACTGTTCTTTATTAGCAAGTCAAAAATATAACTTTTTAAATGTGTGAATCTATTATAAGTTCCAAGTTAGTAAAACCAATATTGAGATAAAATATCAACTCATATTAATAAAATTATAGATAAAATTCTATTTTTATTCCTTTTCATGAACCATAGTCAATAGTATATTAGGGATAAATATTTTTGCCATCAATTGATGTAAACTATAAACTCTATAGCTATAGCTAAGTGTGTTATTTTATTTATCAGTAATTAATAACACAAACTAATTTTAATAAGTATGTTAATACAGCAATTTGGTATTTTCTGATTTTTAGAAACGATTTTCCCCCCAGAATCTAAATTTTTCTATCTTCCTTGAATGTCTATGGTGATGGAGTTTCTAGAAAAATTTTCCTCTTATTTTTATTCAGTTTCATCAGATGTTTCTAGGAATATATACATAAAAATCTCCAAGAAAGCTGTATAATTTTATAGCATAATAATATATCTCTTGTGGATATATAGAGGCTAATTTAAGAAAAAAACATACTTTTAGAGTAAAATTGGCTGATTCTCTTTAAGCTAGATGTCAAGATAGTCTGCATAATATTGTTACATTATATTATATTGAGTCAATGTGTATTTAAAAGTGTATTTTTTCAAATCATATTTCATAATCACCTTGAAGTTTAATAATCTCTTTTTAGCAAGCTAAGTTTACCAGACACCCTATTATGTTTTCATGTTAAAAATATGAAAATGAAAAAAAATCTGAATGAAGATTGCATCACTTTAATGAGAACTAGATTTCTGAGACATAAAGAGCTTAAAAGTCATGAGGCATTTTATTAATACCATAATATACATAATAATATACCATAATGTAACATTGTATAAATGTGTAAAGTTACTGGTGTTTTCATTTAAAATTGAAAGGATATTGAAAGCACAATAAACATGCAACAATATAAAAGGTAAACTCCACATACCCAAACAGTATTCACTGAATACTTCAATATTGCACAGTCCTTAGTATTCAGTAAAGTTATAAAGCTGTGTGTTTAATTTTTATCTTATTTATTTTATTACATTTATAATAAGTTGCATAGAGTATAATGCTCCCATTGTATAGAATACCCCATTGTGTAGACTATCATGCTACTACTATATACCCTTGAAAGATTTTCACTCTGAAGATTATACAATGACATATCATTTTATCTTAGTGACTTCAAGCATATCAGTGACTTCAAACATCTTTCCAGTATAATGTCAATAAATTTTAAGCAATATTAATTATTTTAAAATTAAATATTTTAGGACATCATTTTTTTTTTAGAAAATTGATACAATGTGCTGGTCTATGAAGTCAGTCAATTTGCTGTGTCAAATCTATCATTTATGCACTCTTTCCCCAGTTCTAGAGGAGAGAAAACCTCTCTCTGTATCAATACCCTCTAATAAAATAATTTCAAATATTTATACTTTAGCACATCTAACCAAAGCTTTCCTGCCCTAAGAGAGTAGGCGTGTCAATTAAATATTGAATTTAAAAAAATCACATATTCCCCAAATGAGAAAGAATGATGAATACTTGGCGATCAGATGAGAAAAAAAATTAGTAAAGAATAAGGGGTCATTTCATCATAAAACATGTCCAGTTAAATTTGTGTAGGAAGAATCATTGTACTTTTCTGCACTTGATATTCAGTGGTGGCCAATATGTAAGATGCTATAGTAATAAAGAAAGAAACAGAGGTGTAACACCAAGTGTACCTTTTCCTTAGTTAAGTCTTTTCTAAGGGATTAGAAATGTTCCCCTTGTTCTATCTCAAAGATAAATTTTGATGAATTAAATAAATACACGTTTCATTGGATTGCTCCTTAGTTTGGTGTGTTCACAGCAACTATTTTGTATTAATAACCAGAAATGACAACAACAACAAGAACATTTTCATGATAACTCTGCTAACTTACATTTGGAAAGATACTGAACAACAATTCACTATTCAAAGCAATTTTAATTAGTTCCAGTGTTACACGCAGTATAATTCCTTAATGAAACTACATAGGCTGTTTCATTTGCCTTTTAACAGAGTACTGCAGCAACTTCATTTTTTTTTTTTTAAACTAAGGAATCCTGCCAGCTGAAGTCCCAGTACAGTTATTGCTTTAACAAAGTGCTCTACATATGTCAACAAGAAAATACAAGAACTACTGTATAATAAAGCTGTTAAGGTGACCCAGTTGTTACATTAAAACCGCTGCTTCTGGCAGAGATATCTAGACAAACATGATGATTAACAGTGTCTTGGTAGCCAACACAATTAGAGTGAACTTTCTTTTTTCTACTATATAATGGATGATTTTAATGGTTGAAAAATATTTCATTATGTTTTCATCAAATTACAGAGATGAAATGTAGGAATACTGTTTTAATAGAAATATGAACAACTTCAGATACTGTAAACAATAGCAACAAAAAATCTCTATATCCTTCTCTCAATTTTGCTATGAACTTTAAATTGCTCTAAAACAATAGTCCTTGTAAGTGAATCAATTGATGTTTTAAATAACAAAGGGGAAGGGAAATGGCATTTTTTGAGTGACTATCATGTATCTAGTCTTTTAGTTACACTATTTCAATACTATCTCAAATGCATTAACAGAAGGTAAAGATTACTTTTTTTAAAAATGAAGAAATGCCATTCTAACAGTTTAGTCCAGGCCACATGATTTTATCTGACAAAACTGGATTCACAATAAATTCAGATTTAATATAAAACTCTTCCTTTACACTTGTTACATATGAATATACACATGTGTGCTAAGTCACTTCAGTCTTTCCGACACTTTGTGACCCAATGGACTGTATAGCCTGTCAGGCTCCTCTGTCCATGGTATTCTGCAGACAAAAACACTGGAGTGGGTTGCTGGGCCCTCCTCCAGAGGATTTTGCCTACCCAGGGATGGAACACGCATCTCTTTTGTCTCCTGCATTGGCAGGTGGGTTCTTTACCACTAGTGCCACCTAGAAAGCTGGAATACACACGTATATAACTATAAACCTAAATAGAGCATTACACATCTATAAGAAAAGTGAAAGTTGACTTTTTTATTTTTATATCTGATATGTTATTCTTCAAAAATTCCCAACAATCTGAGTAGAGAAAATTAGCTTAAACTAATCAATCAATTGAATTCAATAGTATAAGAATCAATTAAGCAAAATTTTATTGAAACATATATTTAAAAAGCATGCACAAATCCTGAACATCCAGCTTGATGAATTTTTAAAAACTGAGTTATATCCATATGATCATCCAGATCAAGGCTTATATGATAGCCTATGCATCAATAGGTATGTGTCATAGATGTCTTGCTCATGCTTAGTCACTCAGTTGTGTCCAACTCTTTTTGATACCATGGACTGTAACCTACCATGCTCCTCTGTCCATGGAATTCTCCAGGCAAGAATATTATGGGTTGCCATTTCCTACTCCAAGGGATCTCCTCAACCCAGGAATCAAACCCATGTCTCCTGCTTCTCCTGTGATGAAAAACCCACCTAAAAAAAAAAAAGCTCCTGTGGTAGCCAAGATCCACTTCATTCAAAGGCAATCCCAGTTAAAATTCCAGCAAGTTTTATGGATATCTTCAAATGATTCTAAAGACTATATGCAGATAACCCAGAATAGTCAATACGTTGAAAAACATAGTTGGAAGACTAATGCTATTCAATTTCAAGACAAACTATAAAACAACAGTAATAAATACACTATTATACTGACCAAAGAACAAACAGCTCAATGCAACAGATTAGAGAGCCCAGAAACAGACCCTCATAATTATAGTCAATGGATATTTGACAAAGCAGCAAGGTAGTATGATAGAACAAAAAAATCTTTCAACAAACAATGCTGGAACTGGACATCTACATGCAGAAAAAAAAAAGAAAGAAAGAAAGAAAGAAAGAATCTAAACATAGAATTCACTATGAACTCAAAATCGATCATAGGCCTAGAGGTAAAATGCAAAGCTATAAAACTCCTGGAAGACAATCTAGGAGAAAATCTACATATCCTTGGGTATGGTGATAACTTTTTAGATGAAATACCAAAGGTGTTATTTCTGAGAACAATCATTGGTAAGCTGGATTTTATTAAAATTAAAAATATTTGCNCTCCTGGGGCTGCGCTGGCGCCCTCCCTGGGAGGATGCGGGGCCGGACACCCCCACTCGGGCCCTCCAGCCCGGGGGCCATTCCTGTTAGCCTTACACGGAAGGGGAGCCCGGAGAGGCCCCACCGAGCCCTTTACTGCCCCAGCCGCCGGCCTGTGGAGTCGCCCTCGGGAGTGCTTGGGTTAGGGCTGGGGACGTTTAGTTCTAACTCTGGGCCCTGTGTGCGTGATGTGGATTTTGGGGTGCAGCTGGAGGGATTGGAAGTGGGGGAGAAGTACAAAGTTCCACATAAGTGTTGCTGTGGTGGTTAAATCCCCAGAAGCCAGCGTGGAATGAGTTAGATGTATATTTTAAAAAGTATCAATTCTAAAGAAAAAGAATTCTGGGAAGGCCTTGTTGAATTAAAAATAAGACTTAAAACATTTTTTTTTTTACTTAATTCGATCAATCTTTGCAACCCAATGGACTGTAGCCCACCAGGCTCCTCTGTCCATGGGATTCTCCAGGCAAGAATTACTGGAGTGGGTTTCGGTATCCTTCTCTAGGGGACCTTCCCCACCCAGGGACTGAACCTGGGGCTCCTGTATTGCAGACAGGATTCTTTGCCAACTGAGCCATCAGGGAAGCCCATGTCCGTCACAGCGGTAATAAAATCCTAATAGCAATAATCACTAATCGAAACCTCCATTTTGAAACAGATCGTTCTTGGTCCTATTACAGTACGTGAAGAATTTATGGAATATGATTATGTTGGGGAATGTCTCAGGAAATCCTTGGAAACCATATGGGTGCTTCCTAGCCGTTTGCCAAATGAATGCCATTGTATTGGTTCAAGAATGGGGTTCCACAGACTGATCATAGTTTTCCTAGAGCCTGGTGCTAAAAGACCTAGGGCATTTCATCCTGAAGGGTAAATTATGGAAATTCTTGTCTTTTGGTCCTCAGGACCAATGTAAAGACAAACAGATGAGGACTTAGAAGGAGGCCACCCCTGAAGTTTGGCCCTGAAATAGGGTAGGGAAATGTTAAGATGACTAGTTTAGTTTTCAGTGGAACAATGCCATGTAAACGTTTATTTCTACTTGTCGACTTATCTACCCAAAGCAAGTGAAACTGTATGGCCCCTCAAGGGAAACGTGAAAGCTAAAGGTGGTGGAGCAGGGAAGAGAACAATAAACTCTGGAAGAAAGGCAGTCTAGAACCCATACATTTCAACAGGCCCAAGGAAGTGGAGGCACAGCTGTCAGGTAGAAGAGCTATGAAGGAAACAGGTTGATGGAAGTCACAGAACCTTGGAAAGGCCCAGGAATTAAAAGTACTGTTTAAGACAGGGCAGACAGATAGCAACTGTGTCCAGTTGTAGTGAAACCTTCAAAAGAACAACTAGACTGCCAGATACTTGTCAGAACACTGGAGGCATCACCAGTGGCCAACTGAAGTGCTCCACGGCCATAGAGAAATTAAGAGCAAGAGTCTTATTTTCCAGTGAGATCCTTAGCGCCGAGGGCAGACTAAGGGAAGTACTTTACTTTTCAAACATGCTACACATTAAAGCACCTATCTTTGCAAAATTGAGAAGTTGGAGGAGATATTGAGAGGTTTGCCTTGTGAACCATCTGGGACTTCAAATTGTTTTTCTGCTTCAGTTGAAATTGGAAAAATAGACATTTTTTTTTTCTAGTCTAGCCACCTTTTACTTGTGTGCCGTTGAAATTTCTTTAATGATCAGATTAAATGAGATTTAAAAGAATCCCTGAACTCACACAGATCTTAGACATATTGATGAAAGGCTTTAACTGGCGAGATGGAGGATTCATGTATATCCAAACTAGTTTAGTGTGGGTGTATATTACAATTAGGCTTTATATGTGTAGCAGTATATATGTGTGTAGTGTACTGAGATTATACAGCTTGTTCAGATCTCTGCATTACAGATTATACTGAAAGGATCAAATGTAAAATAATTTGTAGGTTGTACTAAGAACAAAGGTCTTTCAGAAGTTGATTAAAAACATTTTTAGAAGTTTTAAAGTTTCATTCTGGCCTTTTAGGGGGAAATAAAATATAAATTGAATCACAGATTATAACTTAAAGAGAACTTTGATTTTTTTCCTTTTTGTTAATGAGGAACTGAGTCAAGGGTATTAATCCTTTACATAACTATGACCTGAGTTTGTAAAAGGAATCATTGCTGTAAGAAATCATGTGATAGTGGTATTATTGGCAGGGGCATAAAGTTCTGACAATTAAGTTGTGAAATCTCACAATGGCTTGAGTGATATCTACATTTTACTGATTAAAAAAAAATATGTTCCCAGGTCTGAAAGAGAAAGTAAAAATTCCCGCTCGCAATCTAATTTCTGGCTTCAAATACTTAAAGAAAGTTAACCTGAAATAGTTAAATAGAGTCAAATGACAACTACAATGAAAGCAAAAAAGAGAAGTAAACTTTGGCCATATTTATTCAGACTCATGCTGATGGTGGGCTGGGTAGAAATACCTGTGACCGTAGATTTGGACAAAGTTAGGCACACTCCTCTCCTCCATAGCTCCTGAGGCTTCCTGAGTTCTTGAGGACGCTGCTTAAGATGTTCCTTGATAAGGTTTCATGCTCATCAAAAAACATTATTATAAATTGGCTTTCCATAGAAATCTTTTATAGGAAGAAAATTTGCTGTTGTGTTTTCCAGACATTGTGATAGTAATGTATATCCTTGTATATTAACACATTGGCATTCAGATTCATGTTTCAGAGCCTTTAAATTTGGTTAATATGAGTTGGTCTCCATGAGTCTGATAACTCCAGATGAAAAATTCATTATGTCAGTTTGTATGTTATGGCAACCATGGATTTTGTGATTGAGACTAGGTTGCTTTCTTATTACTTGGAAGATCGATGAAAGTCCATTTTTAGTAATAGTTTAAGACTCCATGGTGTTTTTCAGTGTGTTAACTTCTGGCTTATTTGATCTTCTGAAATTTTCTTTTTTAATATTTTTTGTGTACTTAAAAAAATTGTTCTGTCCCACTGAATTCCCGAAAACCACTACAAACTCTGTTAGTGTAAGGGAATAGAAAACAATAACTGTTAATCCAAATGAGCAATATGGATAGCTTTCATTAAGCTGAAAGTAGGAATAGAGGAGGGAACATAGGAGAAATATTTTGAAGACAGGAATTGGCAGTTTTTAGTGATTAGTTGTTTTAAGGATTCAGAAAAAGAGATGAATTAAGGGTGCTTTTGAATGATTGCTCAGATACCTAAATTTGAGTTAAAATTTTTGTCTGGGTGCTTCATTAATGAAAAGGTTAAGTCTGAGTCAGGTGAAGGAAGAGGCTTATCTATATTTTAGAAGAACCAGAGTGGGATTGAGTTTTGAAGAGATTAGGTGATTGGAGATTTACATTCCCATCAGCTCCCCCGGGGCTCCTGTGAGACAGAGAAAAGACCAGGACTGGTATTTTGGGCTTGACCACTGGAGGCCTTCATGGGCCACATTAAAGAGATGTGTCAAGGCAGTGAGGAGCCAACCCCTTCACACCAATTCAGTATTTTACTTTTAAAATATCATGGTTGGGGCTGGTGCACTGGGATGACCCGAAGGGATGGTACAGGGAGGGAGGTGGGAGGAGAGTTCAGGATGGGGAACATGTGTAAGCCCGTGGTGGATTCATGTTGATGTGTGGCAGAACCAATACAATATTGTAAAGTAATTAGCCTCCAATTAAATAAACTTAAATTAAAAAAAAATATCAGGGTGGATTAGGAGGAGGATTGATGGCCACAGGATGATCCCGAGGCCTGATTTCCATGGTGAGTGTCCCGGCGTTGAGTCACAGCTGCCACTCTCCCTTGGGGCCAAACTTCTGCAGCCTGGGTGAGAGCACTTAAGGGGTATTAACAGGGCCTGATTTTTCCATCTGTTTTTAAAAATCATTTGTTTAAATCTGTTTTCAGCTGATCTTGCTGAACTGTTTGAGCAGAATCTACCTTTAATACTTATTTTTAAAATATACATACTGATAGAAATATATTTCAATATAATAAATGTTAAAATATTCTGAGAGAAAATAATATCTGGCATACTGTGTTTTTTCCTCAAAATGTCTGTAGGTGTAATGAAACTTGAGGTTAGGTCTGTATTTGCCTATGGAATGTGCTGGGAAGGAAATATTCAGAACTTGATAAAATCCAGCTACACAGGGGGTTCAGTGTGGACTTGCCTTTAGCTAAGGAGGTCGGCCAGATCCATTTATTCAGCAAATATTTGTTCAATATGCACTGTGTGAGGTACTTAAGGCCTTTCTTAGTCTCCTGATTCTACATTATTAAATTTTAATACTGTAAAAGGCTTTTAATTCTATAACTAGAAAAGTATGTGAATAAATCCTCTGAAACACAAACAGTACTTACAAGGGCTTGCAAGTGCTGGATGTATGCTTGGTTGCTGAACAAAATAGCATAACAAGCCCATTATCTCTTAAGAGCTGCCTAAAACATTTTTCTGGACTTTTTCATTGTGACCTATTCTTACAAGATTTTGCTCATGATTTAATGACACATATGTGACTGCATACAACAAATTTGAGAGAATTTCATGAACAGTATCTATCCTTATTGCTATACATTCTGTTTTCACTTTTCTATTAATTACTATTTATGCAAAACTGTTGGGCTAAACTTAGGAAATTGATCTGATGATACTCTAACGGGTTCCAGGTGGCACCAGTGCTAAAGAATCCACGTGTCAGTGCAGGAGATGCAAGAGATGTGAGTTTGATTCCTGGGTTGGGAGGATCCTCTGGAGTAGGAAATGGCAACTCACTCAGTATCCTTGCCTGAAAAATTCCATTGACAGAGGAACCTGGTTGGCTACAGTCCATGGAGTCTCAAAGAGCCAGACATGACTGAACTTGCACTCCTACTCCTAATGGGTTTTGAAATCTGCAGTTTGAGAAACATTCGTTTAAGACATTTTTCTGTTCAGAACCTCATAAAATTGTTTGGAATGATCTAAGGCCACAAGTATATCTGTGTAATCTACATTTTACTTTATTGGACTCCTTTCCACGGCAGCCCACCAGGCTTCCCCGTCCCAGGCAAGAACACTGGAGTGGGTTGCCATTTCCTTCTCCAATGCATGAAAGTGAAAAGTGAAAGTGAAGTTGCTCAGTCATGTCTGACTCTTAGCGACCCCATGGATTGTGGCCCACCAGGCTCCTCCATCCATGGGATTTTCCAGGCAAGAGTACTGGAGTGGATTGCCATTGCCTTCTCCATAGATAGAACATAGATAATCATTTTATAGCAATTTTAAGGCATTCTACTGAAATTGGGATTTACCTGTGGGTGTTCATTAACTCACAACAGATATATTTGAATGACAATTGTCAAGTAATGTCCTGTCTTTCTCCCTCTTAGTTATTCTGTTTTAACATTTAATCTCATGTGACTTGTGATCAAAAACGCAACATTTCTTTAAAAGTTGCTTTAAACTTTTTGATAGAGTAGACTATGGAAGGTAAAAGTTGAGTAGGTTAGGGTATAGGTTAAGCTCTTGTCGTAGAAGAAAATCCTGTTCACCGATACAGCTGAACATGTACTTAAAACTTCTCTATTTAAAAAAACAAACTTAGTGTGATGTCCTACTAATGAAGGGAAATATATTTGATTACTTTTAAATTTTTCTGTAGACTCAAGAGCATATTTTATTCCTAATAGTGTAAGATTCCTCTTATCTGCTGGTTCATTTAACAGATATTTCTTGGTATATAGTCTGTGAGGTCAGGAATTCTTTGTTACCAGATCACCAGTGTCTAGTTGAATGTCTGGCAAATGACAGATGCTTACTGGATGTTTGCTGAATGACTAAATGAATGAATGTATACTGAGATTTGCTTAAATCTGAAGAAATAAATGACCATTTTTGACTACAAATGCAGTGGTAATGTTCACAGTAAATGAATTTCTGGGGACATGATGATCCAGACATGATTTTTTTTTCCTCTGATGGATTTTATGACTGCTCAGTGTTCGTGCTTTTACAGACGTTAAGAGTGTGAGCTCCCAAGTCAGACGGGTGTACCCAAGTCCTGTCACTTTCTAGCTGCATCATTGTGGGCAGGTCATTGCCCCATCTGTGAAATGAAGATAGTAGTGACTTCATTCAGAGCTGATGTGAATATTAAGTGATTAGAGGCACATGCTCCAAATAGTGCGTGAACAGTGAATGTATCTAGCTGCTTTTGCTACTATTAATATTACTAAAAGCTTAGTATGAGCCACACTCTGGGGTATCACCTTTGCTTTCTGTGAGTTGGCAGCTTAGTGAAGGAGATGAAGGGCTAGTCTTTGTTGCAGTGAGCTGGATTCTCATTGCCGTGCTTCTCACTGCAGAGTGCAGGCTCTAGGGCACACAGGTGCAGTAGTTGTGGTGCTTGGGCTTAGTTTCCTTGTGGCATATGGAATCTTCCCAGACCGGGCACTGAAACTGTGTCCTGTGCATTGCAAGGCAGATTCTTATCCACTGCACCACCAGGGAAGTCAACAGTGTAAGATTTAGGATGAAAGTTCTGACAGTTGCTAAATTTGCAGCGATAGGTTTGGGGAGAGATGGCTTACAAAACAAAGAGCAACCCATGCTTGCGTGCTTGCTAAGTTGCTTCAGTCGTGTCTGACTTTTTGTGACATTATGGACCATAGTCCGCCAGGCTCCTCTGTCTATGCAATTCTCCAGACAAGAATACTGCAGAGGGTTGCCATGCCCTCCTCCAGGGGATCTTTCGACCCAGGGATCGAACCCGAGTCTCCTGCAGCTCCTGCTTGCAGGTGGATTATTTACTGCTGAGCCACTGGCGAAGCCCAGATCAATTCATACTTAGTCATCTTCCACAGTCCTCCTTGTTGCCTACATAGATAACTGCATATTTTCTGGTCTGTATTCTGTGACAGTTGTTGCTTTGCTTTGTTTGTGATTACAGTTTCCCCAAGGTGCCTGACAATAGTCCCAGCCATCCTTGGAGCTTTGACAGTGATGGTATGTGACAGTGTTAATTGCTCAGTTGTGTCCAACTCTGTGACCCCATAGATTGTAGCCTGCCAGGCTCCTCTGTGCATGAGATTTCCCAGGCAAGAATACTGGAGTGGGTTGCCATGCCCTCCTCCAGGGGATCTTCCCAACGCAGGGATGGAACCCAGGTCTCTTGCATTGCAGGTGGATTCTTTACCATCTGAGCTACCAGGGAAGCCCCTTGGAATCCTTAGAATCTAGAAATCAGAATAAAGAGTCACGCTCATCAAAACAAGCAACAAGCGACATTGCCCAGGGAAGGCATTTTCATTGCTTTTCATTCTCTCTTCAGGTTGATGAGAAGAGCTTTCTGTGTTTTCATAATCCTTGGAACTATGCTTTATTAAGATCCTGGTAGATGTATCAGACCAAAATTGTTTATTGAGTACCAAATAATTATTAAGCACCTTCTAGGTGCAAAGCAGTGGGCAAAACTCACATTGTCCTTGCTGTCATGGAGCCTACATTCTAGAAGATAGAATGCTGTAATTTGATGAAAAATGGTAAATTTTTTTTCAAGTTGTTTTTGGCATCAGATGGCACTATAGAAAAATAAAGATGTTTGAATATCAGCTCCTTCTGATGTTTCTTTCCCATGTGAGGCAGTATAGACCGTGAGGATTATGTGGGTTAAAAGATGACTAATGCTTAAGACTTAGTAAGTTAATCAATGTTAGCTATTTCATGTTACATGATAAATGATTTATTTTGCCCATCTTTCTAACTGACTCAGGAGGATTATTACCTCTAAAGCAGGAAGATTACTGTTAATATCTCTCATCCACAAGCTCCATCTGATAGCCAGGCTATCATTATTGTCTTGCACCAGACTTCAGCAGGAGCCTCTATTCAGATAGACTTCAACCTAGTCTATCTGCATCCTTTGTCTACCCAATCTGTTCTCCATCTTGAAGCCAGGGTAAAGTTTGCTGCTGCTAAGTCGCTTCAGTTGTGTCCAACTCTGTGTTACCCCATAGACGGCAGCCCACCAGGCTCCCCCGTTCCTGGGATTCTCCAGGCAAGAACACTGAGGTGGTTTGCCATTTCCTTCTCCAATGCATGAAAGTGAAAAGTGAAAGTGAAGTTGCTCAGTCATGTCTGACTCTTAGCGACCCCATAGCGACCTTCTCCGAGGGTAAAGTTTATGCTGTTAAATTAGTAGCTGCTGGAGAAGGCAATGGCACCCCACTCCAGCACTCTTGCCTGGAAAATCCCATGGGCGGAGGAGCCTGGTAGGCTGCAGTCCATGCGGTTGCTAGGATTTAGACACGACTGAGCGACTTCACTTTCACTTTTCANGCTCCCCCGTTCCTGGGATTCTCCAGGCAAGAACACTGAGGTGGTTTGCCATTTCCTTCTCCAATGCATGAAAGTGAAAAGTGAAAGTGAAGTTGCTCAGTCATGTCTGACTCTTAGCGACCCCATAGCGACCTTCTCCGAGGGTAAAGTTTATGCTGTTAAATTAGTAGCTGCTGGAGAAGGCAATGGCACCCCACTCCAGCACTCTTGCCTGGAAAATCCCATGGGCGGAGGAGCCTGGTAGGCTGCAGTCCATGCGGTTGCTAGGATTTAGACACGACTGAGCGACTTCACTTTCACTTTTCACTTTCATGCAATGGAGAAGGAAATGGCAACCTACTCCACTGTTCTTGCCTGGAGAATCCCAGGGACGGGGGAGCCTGGTGGACTGCCATCTATGGGGTCACACAGAGTTGGACACAACTGAAGCGACTTAGCATCAGCAGTAGCAGTTGCTCCTATAAACATTTCCGTGAACTCAGTGGCTTAAAGTAATATTAAATACATTCCTAACCTTTTGGATGTCAGAGGTCAAAAAATCGGTTTCATAAGGCTAAAAAATAAAGGTATTAGCAGCGCTATGCTCTTTTTGGAGTCTTTTAGGTACAGTCTGTTTACTTGCCAGGTGGCAGTCCATTTGCTCTCTAGATTCTGGGACTTTTTTTTGTTGCCTAGTTGCTAGGTAGTGTCTGACTCTTTGTGACCCCGTGGACTGTAGCCCACTAGGCACCTCTGTCCATAGGATTCTTCAGGCAAGAATACTGAAGTGGGTTGTCGTTCCCTTCTCCAAGGGATCTTCCTGACCCAGGGATCAAACCTGTGTCTCCTGCATTGGCAGGTGGATTCTTTACCACTGAACCACCAGGGAAGCCTCGCTGGGACTTATGATCCTATGTCATAATGACTGATGCTTCTGTTCCCACGCTTTGTCCCTCAACTTTTTTGTCTTTCTTTCCCTGTTCGATTCTTGTGGTTATATTGGACTCACCCAAATAGCCCTGATGTGTCTCTCCAATTCAGGATCCTTAACTTAATTACATATGCAAAGTTCCTTTGTTAGGTAATGTTGCATATACTTGGTTTTGGGAGTTAGGTGATAGATGTCATTTGAGGATTATTATTTTGACTACCACGATTTCCATTTTGTCATTGAACAGTGCTTAGAACATTGGGGGAAGTGACTGTTAATTTGGGTGTAAATGTCCTGCATAAAGCTTTTCTATGGATTCCTGTTACTCTTTTTTTTTTTAAGATTTTTTTTGATGTGGACCATCTTTTTAAAGTCTTCTGTTGATTCTGTTACAACATGCTTCAGTTTCACGTTTTGTTTTTTGTCCTCAAGGCATGTGGGATCATAGCTCCCTAACCAGGAATTGAACCTGCACCCCCTGCATTGGAAGGTGGAACCTTAACCACTGGACCTCCAGGGAGGTAGCCCTATCACTTTTTAAGATTGAAGACCAACACCCCTCACGTGGCCTTGGAGGAGTTTGTGGAGTAGGCCAGCCTGTCACTTGCCTGGGCCTTTTCATGGGTATTTCCTCTTAGCTCCTCAGGACCTTGTCTTGGGCTGTGCTTAAACCATCCCTCTCATTCTCCTTTCAAATCCTTTTGTCTGTTTTCCTGCCTCTCTCCACTTAAGAAAACTCTGCTTCCTTAAGGAGCATCATCTTGGCCTTCGCTACGCTGGTCAAAAATGGAATGCATGCGATCTTGAAGTATGGACCTCTCCTTGACAGCAGCTTAGCAGTTGTTGGTGTTCTTTGTTGTCTCTGTAAGTTCTGTGAAAGCAGTAACTATTTCCATTGTGTGCTCAAGGCTTATCATTTATTCAGTACTCAACAAATATTTGTTAAGGGAATGGACTTAAAATGAAAGGATAGTGTGCCTGTAAAGTTTTGGTTGTGTTCATGAGTGCAGTGTTGTAGCCACAGGCAGAATGGAATTCTGGGTTTCAGGGTGGGTTTGTTCAATAGCAGAAGACAGGAGATGGTTAATTATTGAGCAAAGCAATCCAGTATTTTTCATTGTTCAATAGTTAATTTCATTATTGTCATTTTGAGACCTTTCTTCCATCTCATTAAAAGTGAGTATAAGACTTAACTGTCTGGCATGAACATGTAGGATCTCACAGGCAAAGAATGCCTTTAAGTTTTACAGTGACCTTTAATCAGAGTTGATAACACGGGCCAGAGGCAGTTTTCCTGGCTTGGGCCTGTCAGCTGTGGAACTCTGAATGTATAATGCTGTTTGCCTCTGTTAGCACTGGTGTTCCAAAGGAGTCTGCCCAGCCCCACTGCAGCCACCGCCTCTCAGGGGCATGGATGGAGAGCATTTGTGTGTCACTCGGTCTTGAAGAAAGTGTTTTAGAACAGAGAAAAACCGGTCTGTTTTGTATCTAACTCAACAGATGAATTCCTTCAATTTTATATTTCCTTAATATATGTTTTGTCATATTTAAGCCTGATTTATACTTATACACATTTAATTAGCTGCATTTCCCTATTTAAGCTAAAATATTTCACCTTGACGTAAGCCAGGTTTAGTTCAGTGATCCAACTTTGTTGCTGACTCAATGGACTTCTGAGACAGAACTTCTAGAATTCAAAAGTGCTTTGAATTGTTCCTATGCAATGAAGATAATTATTTGGAGAAAAAAAGAGCAACCTAAAAGCATAGTCTTACATTTTTTCCTTTCAATCTACTGATGTATATTCTAATTATTTAATTTTACCCTAAGAAATGCATGATATATATATATATCTAATCTTTGTTTTACAATAAAGGTACATCTATGTTTCATCATAAAGGTACTTTCACACTACGTATTGAAAAACACTACTTATATTTATGTGTTACTATCTACAGTATGAAAAATTCAAATTCTTAACCTTTTACTAGACCTGATTAAAATGCATGAAATTGACTTAGTTAATAACTTTGAGTTTTTAATGTCCTTATGAAGATGTGTTTGTACTTATTGGTAACCTAGTTTTGTTACTAACTCAGTTATTTAAGAATCAACTGATATGAAAAATGTGCATCCTTTCCTTGCAGAGTATCTTGGATAAAGGACATTATTGTGGCAGTAACTGGAGAGAACATGGAAATAATGAAAGGAATTATTCAGAGGTACCAGCATAAACGTATCTCACTGGTTGAAGCTGGAGTGACCCGCCACAGGTCAATTTTTAATGGTCTGAAAGCACTGGCAGAGGATCAGCCCAACTGTAGACTCTCAAAGCCAGAAGTAGTGATCATCCACGATGCTGTGAGACCATTTGTTGAGGAAGATGTCCTCCTTAAAGTTGTCACAGCTGCTCAGGAACATGGGGTAAGTATTTGAATACTTCTGAGAATGGATAAGAGGGGCAAACACTATAGCACACAATTGATTTGCTAGATTTTGATGGAATTGTATTTAAATGTCAAGTTAATTAAAATGGGCAAGCTTACGTAAGACATTATGCTAATTTGTTTTAGGAAGTTTATATTATTATAGATTTTGAGACTGTTCCGGAATTTTTTTGGCGATGTAGTCATTTATCATAATATAATATGAGCTATTTGGGGAGGAATGCAATAAAGTCATTAGAGTACAGATACGAATGGGTGGACCTTAGCTGCATATTTAGTTCCATTCTTTTACCTAAAAATGCCTAAGAAATCTTGTAAAAGTCTAGGAGTTGTATCACGTGAAAAAAAAACAACCCTAGCTCATTTCACTCAATTTTTCAGTCTGCAAAAAGTGGTTTATTTTCTGGCACAAACAGCCAGGCAAGATTTTTATATCC
The DNA here is from genome assembly GCA_006410875.1 of Neotragus pygmaeus. NCBI lineage: Eukaryota > Metazoa > Chordata > Mammalia > Artiodactyla > Bovidae > Neotragus > Neotragus pygmaeus. The sequence goes on from SJYV01021171.1 coordinate 279,724, forward strand.
CCTAAAATGAATAATCTTAGGATGACAAAATGCTGTGTTCACTTCTATTTCATCAAAATAAACAGAATAGCAGAAGGCCTCTTCTAATCTTTGGGACAAACTTTTTTTTTTTAGACTAATAGGCTAAAGTCCTATAAATAGCATAGTAGTTACTAAACTTAAGTTGGTGGTCTAAATTTGAGACTTAGTGAAAATTTGTGGCCCAGACTTGGTATAGTATAATAGAAATAGGCTGTGGAGTTGAACAGACTTAGGCCCAATTCTGCTTTTCTAATTATTAGTAGTATGGTATGTTCAACTTTCTCAACTTCTTTGAGCTCATTTTCCTTCTAAAAATATAGATGCTAACTTGTAAGGTTGCTTTTAGAATTGGAAATTATATATATATATTAACTGCATCAGTTCAGTTCAGTCGCTCAGTCGTGTCTGACTTTTTGCAACCCCTTAATAAAGTGCTTGGAGAAGGCAATGGCACCTCACTCCAGTACTCTTCCCTGGAAAATCCCATGGACGGCAGAGCCTGGAAAACTGCAGTCGATGGGGTTGCTGAGGGTTTGACATGATTGAGCGACTTCACTTTCACTTTTCACTTTCATGCATTGGAGAAGGAAATGGCAACCCACTCCAGGGACGGGGGAGCCTGGTGGGCTGCCGTCTATGGGGTCGCACAGAGTCTGACACGACTGAAGTGACTTAGCAGCAGCAGCAGTAGCAGTAAAGTGCTAAATATTTAAAGTGGTATTACTGTAATACAGTGTCTAAGACCATAGTTTCCTCCAAAGATTGTAGACCCAACAGAAGGCGTCACTGAAGGCTTTTTAGCCATCTGGGTGGGCAGGAAGTTATAAAATACTCAGTTGGGAAAGACAGTCTCTGATTTCTGTTTAGTTATCTATATGTATTTGGATTTTCATTTTCAGGAAATTGCTCCTTATTTCATCTCTCTCCAATGTGAATTTCTTTACAATTTAGATGTATATAAGAATTCCATAGGTAAAATGAAACATTTTTCTTATCTTCAGTACAACTTCTAGGTGGTATTTTGATGTAGTCAAAATGACGTTGCAGGAACACTAGTGACCACAAGACTGTCTCCTGGCTCTTGTGTTTTCTGTGAGCTCTTGCTCTTCTCCATGCTCTTTGACTGCGGTAGAAGCAGTGTGGTCAGGTACAAGGGTGACAAGGAGAAATGAAAGGACCAAAGATTTATAACTCTTAAGAATTTGAGTAAAACTTTACAAGTTTAAAAGTTCTTAGGAAAGTCTGTGTAATTTGGGCAGATGCAAAGTCTAATGCATACCATAGTACAAATACAATTATGGCTCTTTGCTTATTTACCTTTGGAAAAATATCACTTAAACTCAATGTGAAGATCAACATTTGGATTTTTTTGAGTATTCAGAGAATTTCTAAGATTGTTTATAAAGTGATCCTTTTGGTAATGTATCTGAAAGGCAAAATATTATTTTGAGCCAATTAATGTACTGAGAATGTCATGTAACAGGTGATTAAAAGACAGGTGACCAATAAAACATAAAAATGTGGAGCAGTTAGTGGTTTCCTGTTAGTTGCAAATTTGTTAGAATTCCTTTTAGACTCTAATTTTCTTAAGTGTGTTAATCAGAATGTAACTTGTAAGATTCAATCTCATTATGCATTCTAAGTAAAGTAAATTGTATTTTAATTAAATCTGACACTTTTTGATGACATTAAGAAGTTGGTTTAAAGCAAAATCTTTACAACGAATTTAAGAAAACTTCAGAAGTTTGGTCTCTTAAGAAATACAGCATTGTTTTTGTTGATGTTAAGGGATAATTTTCACAAGTGTAAAATTATTTTCATAAAAATATAAGGATGTTAAGGATTTTACTGCCATCAGGAACCAGACAGATGTTACAATCCAGAGAAGAACAAATTTATATGGAATAAAGGAATGTTGGAATGAACTCACAAATAGACAAAGCTGTATTTTTTGGGGTGTGGGGTGCCAGTTGAACTGGGCAAAATCTATTGGCAAGTGTATAGGCAGCAATGATTTTTGATTTACTGTCAGTTACCTATAATTTTGAGAGTTGTAAAAGAGCTCAAGGGCAATGAAAAGCTAGTTTCTGCTACTCAAGAATAGTTTGCTTTAAGCTGTACAGTTTTCGACTGGGCAATTTATTTTGCTCATTGTAATTTCCTTAGAATGTTGAGGAGAGTGACCCAATAAATAGCCTCAGGAAACTGAGACATTATTTCCTGTCACCTCTCCTACACTGTTCTATATTCTAATAAAAACAAAACAGAACAGCAATTAATTGAGACTTACACTACTAGTGGTTGAAGTTCTTGAATTAGGGGGAAGAATTGGCATCATTTTTGACCTGAGGTAAATTGCAGAAGCCCAGTCTGAATCAAAGATTTTGCTTGGAACACCTTGACAATTGTTTGCCTGGGATTCCGTTGAACTCATTTTCCTTTGTTATTTTAAATTGTGTTTAACTGATCACCTGTTTTCTTGCCTCTTAATTTTCAAGCCCTTCCCAAAGGTCCCTTGAGATAAATCACCTTCGGAATGATTTTCTGAGGCTGTGACAGACCCTTGGTGGGGACAGACCCTTATACAGGCTTAAGATAACTCTAAAGTTTTAACTGACATTTTGGTTTAAAATCCAAATTAATGGTGATGTATTACTTTAAGAGACTAAGATTCTCCAAATTAAGGGTGAAGTTAGGTTGTCTGCATATGGGGGCTCGGAAGTGTTACCAGGATACCAGTTCCTTTCTTTTGTCTGTATATGCCGTGTTCTTGTTCTTGGGTTCCGTAGAGGCAAGATGACTTTAGTAGGGCAGGTGTTAATCATTTCTTTTGCTTTTCTCTTACTTTTTTAAAAAACTTTTTAACTTTTGATAGTTGGTCAGAGTATAAAATTCTAAGTGTATATAGCTCTTTTTTCCCCTGGTACCTTAAAAATACATTATGTCATTATCTCCTGACTGTAATACACCTTTTGTGAACTCCGCTAATGAATATAATGGTATATCTTGAAAAAGTAATCTTCCTTTTCTGTCTGGTTGCATGTAAGAATTTTTAAACTATTATGCAGTGTCTCTGGTATGTCAAGATACAATTTTTTTCCCCCTATGCTTTGGATTTATTGTTCTTTATGAATTTTACATTTTGTTTAAAATGAATTCTAGAAAATCCTGAGTGATTATCCTGTTGAATATTGACCTTGTGCCATTTGCCACCTGACAGCTTTTTCCCTCTTTTGCTGCTTTTTCTCCTTATACATTTATGTAGGATAAACCTTTTCTTATCCTCATGTCTCAACTTGTTAATACTTTCAATTTGTTCTTGTGGGCTGCCTCCTGGCTAATTTCAGTTTTCTATTCCATTCTTTAGCTTTAATCTCTTCCTAAAGTATTTTTGCAATTGTATTAATTATCAATTTCTAGGAGTTCTATACATGTTTAAAATGTGATTAGTCTTTTTCTATTTTGCTTTTTAATGTTTAAACATTTTATACATTGTAGATAACAGTAATTTTTGATAGTTTAATTCTCTTCAATTTTCTTCACTTTTATTCATGATTTGTGTCCTCTTTTGCAATTTGTACTGTGAAGCCTATGTTTGGCAGGACTCTGAATAGGAATCCTTTGGACATGGGATAAAGGTATGTTTCTGAAATGTGAATTTGTGTTCCCTCCGCCAGGGATCCCAAGGACTTTTCCAATATGTAGCAACTTTGGGCAATTTTGGGGTTGAGATTTTGTAGACATTGTTGTTAATTGCTAATTCGTGTTTGACTCTTTGGTGACCCATATTGGAGTGAATTGCCATTTCCTTTCCCAGGGCGTCTTCCTGATCCAGGGATTGAACCCATGTCTCCTGCATTGTGGAGAAGGCAATGGCACCCCACTCCAGTACTCTTGCCTGGAAAATCCCATGGATGGAGGAGCCTGGTAGGCTGCAGTCTGTGGGGTTACAAAGAGTCGGACATGACTGAAGTGACTTAGCAGCAGCAGCAGCTCCTGGATTGCATTGTTTTGCAGGCAGATTCTTTACCACTGAGCCACCAGGGAACACTAATTTGAGGACACTACTGCTACTACTTAGAGGAGACTACTCCCACACCCAGCTTTCTTGCTCCCCTGCCCCATCCTGACCCCAATCCAGGACAGACAATTTTGCTGTATTGTCTTTGCTTTGAGTACAGTCTGCTCCTTAAATGCTATTTCAAATCCTAAAAGATGATGCTGTAAAAGTGCTGCATTCAATATGCCAGCAAATTTGGAAAATTCAGCAGTGGACACAGGACTGGAAAAGGTCAGTTTTCATTCCGATCCCAAAGAAAGGGAATGCCAAAGAATGTTCAAACTACTGCACAATTGCACTCATCTCACACGCTAGCAAAGTAATGCTCAAAATTCTCCAAGCCAGGCTTCAATAGTTCATGAACCGTGAACTTCCAGATGGTTAAGCTGGATTTACAAAAGGCAGAGGAACCAGAGATCAAATTGCCATCTGTTCGATCATTGAAAAAGCAAGAGAGTTCCAGAAAAACATCTATTTCTGTTTTATTGACTATGCCAAAGCCTTTGACTGTGTGGATCACAACAAGCTGTGGAAAATTCAAGAGATGGGAATACCANACTTTCTCAACTTCTTTGAGCTCATTTTCCTTCTAAAAATATAGATGCTAACTTGTAAGGTTGCTTTTAGAATTGGAAATTATATATATATATTAACTGCATCAGTTCAGTTCAGTCGCTCAGTCGTGTCTGACTTTTTGCAACCCCTTAATAAAGTGCTTGGAGAAGGCAATGGCACCTCACTCCAGTACTCTTCCCTGGAAAATCCCATGGACGGCAGAGCCTGGAAAACTGCAGTCGATGGGGTTGCTGAGGGTTTGACATGATTGAGCGACTTCACTTTCACTTTTCACTTTCATGCATTGGAGAAGGAAATGGCAACCCACTCCAGGGACGGGGGAGCCTGGTGGGCTGCCGTCTATGGGGTCGCACAGAGTCTGACACGACTGAAGTGACTTAGCAGCAGCAGCAGTAGCAGTAAAGTGCTAAATATTTAAAGTGGTATTACTGTAATACAGTGTCTAAGACCATAGTTTCCTCCAAAGATTGTAGACCCAACAGAAGGCGTCACTGAAGGCTTTTTAGCCATCTGGGTGGGCAGGAAGTTATAAAATACTCAGTTGGGAAAGACAGTCTCTGATTTCTGTTTAGTTATCTATATGTATTTGGATTTTCATTTTCAGGAAATTGCTCCTTATTTCATCTCTCTCCAATGTGAATTTCTTTACAATTTAGATGTATATAAGAATTCCATAGGTAAAATGAAACATTTTTCTTATCTTCAGTACAACTTCTAGGTGGTATTTTGATGTAGTCAAAATGACGTTGCAGGAACACTAGTGACCACAAGACTGTCTCCTGGCTCTTGTGTTTTCTGTGAGCTCTTGCTCTTCTCCATGCTCTTTGACTGCGGTAGAAGCAGTGTGGTCAGGTACAAGGGTGACAAGGAGAAATGAAAGGACCAAAGATTTATAACTCTTAAGAATTTGAGTAAAACTTTACAAGTTTAAAAGTTCTTAGGAAAGTCTGTGTAATTTGGGCAGATGCAAAGTCTAATGCATACCATAGTACAAATACAATTATGGCTCTTTGCTTATTTACCTTTGGAAAAATATCACTTAAACTCAATGTGAAGATCAACATTTGGATTTTTTTGAGTATTCAGAGAATTTCTAAGATTGTTTATAAAGTGATCCTTTTGGTAATGTATCTGAAAGGCAAAATATTATTTTGAGCCAATTAATGTACTGAGAATGTCATGTAACAGGTGATTAAAAGACAGGTGACCAATAAAACATAAAAATGTGGAGCAGTTAGTGGTTTCCTGTTAGTTGCAAATTTGTTAGAATTCCTTTTAGACTCTAATTTTCTTAAGTGTGTTAATCAGAATGTAACTTGTAAGATTCAATCTCATTATGCATTCTAAGTAAAGTAAATTGTATTTTAATTAAATCTGACACTTTTTGATGACATTAAGAAGTTGGTTTAAAGCAAAATCTTTACAACGAATTTAAGAAAACTTCAGAAGTTTGGTCTCTTAAGAAATACAGCATTGTTTTTGTTGATGTTAAGGGATAATTTTCACAAGTGTAAAATTATTTTCATAAAAATATAAGGATGTTAAGGATTTTACTGCCATCAGGAACCAGACAGATGTTACAATCCAGAGAAGAACAAATTTATATGGAATAAAGGAATGTTGGAATGAACTCACAAATAGACAAAGCTGTATTTTTTGGGGTGTGGGGTGCCAGTTGAACTGGGCAAAATCTATTGGCAAGTGTATAGGCAGCAATGATTTTTGATTTACTGTCAGTTACCTATAATTTTGAGAGTTGTAAAAGAGCTCAAGGGCAATGAAAAGCTAGTTTCTGCTACTCAAGAATAGTTTGCTTTAAGCTGTACAGTTTTCGACTGGGCAATTTATTTTGCTCATTGTAATTTCCTTAGAATGTTGAGGAGAGTGACCCAATAAATAGCCTCAGGAAACTGAGACATTATTTCCTGTCACCTCTCCTACACTGTTCTATATTCTAATAAAAACAAAACAGAACAGCAATTAATTGAGACTTACACTACTAGTGGTTGAAGTTCTTGAATTAGGGGGAAGAATTGGCATCATTTTTGACCTGAGGTAAATTGCAGAAGCCCAGTCTGAATCAAAGATTTTGCTTGGAACACCTTGACAATTGTTTGCCTGGGATTCCGTTGAACTCATTTTCCTTTGTTATTTTAAATTGTGTTTAACTGATCACCTGTTTTCTTGCCTCTTAATTTTCAAGCCCTTCCCAAAGGTCCCTTGAGATAAATCACCTTCGGAATGATTTTCTGAGGCTGTGACAGACCCTTGGTGGGGACAGACCCTTATACAGGCTTAAGATAACTCTAAAGTTTTAACTGACATTTTGGTTTAAAATCCAAATTAATGGTGATGTATTACTTTAAGAGACTAAGATTCTCCAAATTAAGGGTGAAGTTAGGTTGTCTGCATATGGGGGCTCGGAAGTGTTACCAGGATACCAGTTCCTTTCTTTTGTCTGTATATGCCGTGTTCTTGTTCTTGGGTTCCGTAGAGGCAAGATGACTTTAGTAGGGCAGGTGTTAATCATTTCTTTTGCTTTTCTCTTACTTTTTTAAAAAACTTTTTAACTTTTGATAGTTGGTCAGAGTATAAAATTCTAAGTGTATATAGCTCTTTTTTCCCCTGGTACCTTAAAAATACATTATGTCATTATCTCCTGACTGTAATACACCTTTTGTGAACTCCGCTAATGAATATAATGGTATATCTTGAAAAAGTAATCTTCCTTTTCTGTCTGGTTGCATGTAAGAATTTTTAAACTATTATGCAGTGTCTCTGGTATGTCAAGATACAATTTTTTTCCCCCTATGCTTTGGATTTATTGTTCTTTATGAATTTTACATTTTGTTTAAAATGAATTCTAGAAAATCCTGAGTGATTATCCTGTTGAATATTGACCTTGTGCCATTTGCCACCTGACAGCTTTTTCCCTCTTTTGCTGCTTTTTCTCCTTATACATTTATGTAGGATAAACCTTTTCTTATCCTCATGTCTCAACTTGTTAATACTTTCAATTTGTTCTTGTGGGCTGCCTCCTGGCTAATTTCAGTTTTCTATTCCATTCTTTAGCTTTAATCTCTTCCTAAAGTATTTTTGCAATTGTATTAATTATCAATTTCTAGGAGTTCTATACATGTTTAAAATGTGATTAGTCTTTTTCTATTTTGCTTTTTAATGTTTAAACATTTTATACATTGTAGATAACAGTAATTTTTGATAGTTTAATTCTCTTCAATTTTCTTCACTTTTATTCATGATTTGTGTCCTCTTTTGCAATTTGTACTGTGAAGCCTATGTTTGGCAGGACTCTGAATAGGAATCCTTTGGACATGGGATAAAGGTATGTTTCTGAAATGTGAATTTGTGTTCCCTCCGCCAGGGATCCCAAGGACTTTTCCAATATGTAGCAACTTTGGGCAATTTTGGGGTTGAGATTTTGTAGACATTGTTGTTAATTGCTAATTCGTGTTTGACTCTTTGGTGACCCATATTGGAGTGAATTGCCATTTCCTTTCCCAGGGCGTCTTCCTGATCCAGGGATTGAACCCATGTCTCCTGCATTGTGGAGAAGGCAATGGCACCCCACTCCAGTACTCTTGCCTGGAAAATCCCATGGATGGAGGAGCCTGGTAGGCTGCAGTCTGTGGGGTTACAAAGAGTCGGACATGACTGAAGTGACTTAGCAGCAGCAGCAGCTCCTGGATTGCATTGTTTTGCAGGCAGATTCTTTACCACTGAGCCACCAGGGAACACTAATTTGAGGACACTACTGCTACTACTTAGAGGAGACTACTCCCNACAAAGAGTCGGACATGACTGAAGTGACTTAGCAGCAGCAGCAGCTCCTGGATTGCATTGTTTTGCAGGCAGATTCTTTACCACTGAGCCACCAGGGAACACTAATTTGAGGACACTACTGCTACTACTTAGAGGAGACTACTCCCACACCCAGCTTTCTTGCTCCCCTGCCCCATCCTGACCCCAATCCAGGACAGACAATTTTGCTGTATTGTCTTTGCTTTGAGTACAGTCTGCTCCTTAAATGCTATTTCAAATCCTAAAAGATGATGCTGTAAAAGTGCTGCATTCAATATGCCAGCAAATTTGGAAAATTCAGCAGTGGACACAGGACTGGAAAAGGTCAGTTTTCATTCCGATCCCAAAGAAAGGGAATGCCAAAGAATGTTCAAACTACTGCACAATTGCACTCATCTCACACGCTAGCAAAGTAATGCTCAAAANGGGCGAAGCCCACTCTGCAAGGACCGCAAGGATGAACTGCAAAGATGAGCCACAAGAATGAACCTCAGAGTTGAACCACAAAGATGAGCCGTGAGTGAGAACAACAGGAACAAACCGCAAAGATGAGCTGCGAGGAGGATGAACTGCAAAGATGAGCCGCAAGGATGCACCCGAGCCAACAGCCTGGGGCCGTACAGGTGGCCAGCACCCAAGGCTCTAGTCCTGGTTTAAGCTGTGGAGCCAGAAAAAGCCTTGTAGAACCTGAAACCATGAAACTCCTGGAAGAAAACAGACGATGTATTCTTGGACATGGACTTTAGCAATACAGTAGAACCCTTAACAACACAGGCTCGCCCTGGGCAAGTCCACTCACACACGGGCTGTGTTCAGCAGCAGATGCTACGCTGGGTGGTCCAAGGCGGGTTGAATTCTCAGACATAGAACCGTGGATATCGAGGGCCGACGGCGGGTGTTTTCAGAGGGTTGGGGCCCCTAACCCCCGATTTGTTCAAGGGTAGACTCTATCGTTCTGGGTCAGTCTCCTCAGGCAAGGAGAACAAGCAAAAATTAACAAATGGGACCTAATAAAACCAAAAAGCTTTTGCACAGCAAGGGAACCTCATCAGCAAAACAAAAGGCTCCCTACTGAACAGGAGAAAACACGTCTGGTGAGCAGTCAGCATCCGAAACACACACAGAAGTCCAACAACTCAGTGCGAAAAAGCAGACAGCCTGATGGAAAACTGAGCAGCGGACCTGAGGAGACGTCTTTCTAAAGCAACACAGACGCCTGAACGGTTCCCAGCGCCACAGGCAGCAGGGAGACACACCGCGAAGCCACGATGAGACACTGTCTCACGCCTGCCAGAGGCCGCTGCGGAAGGCAGGAAGCACCTCAGCAGAGGAGGGGACGGAAAAGACGTGGGGGGTGTGCATGCGCGCGTGTGCGTGTGTGTGCACATGGACACACACACACCTGCCAGAGGCTGCTGCGGAAGACAGGAAACACCTCCGCAGAGGAGGGGACGGAAAAGACGTGGGGTGTGTGCATGCGCACGTGTGCGTGTGTGTGCACATGGATACACGCACACCTGCCAGAGGCCGCTGCAGAAGACAGGAAACACCTCCGCAGAGGAGGGGACGGAGAAGACGTGGGGTGTGTGCATGCGCACGTGTGCGTGTGTGTGCACATGGATACACACACACCGTGGAGTACTACTCAGCCACAGTGAGAAAGAAACCCTGCTCTCTGCAACAGTGTGGATGGACCTGGAGGGCATGTGCCAAGTGAGATAATCCAGACAGAGAAGAGCAGATGCCACATGATCTCACCACACATGGAACCCCAGAGATACAGCGAGCTAGTGGGGAGAACAAGACAGAGACAGACGCGTGGCATAGGCCACAGACCAGTGGATACCAGGGGGAGAGGGGTGGGGAAGGGCTGGGATGGGGTAGACGAGTGAGAGGTACAAGCTACTGTGTACAAAATAGGTCAGCTACAGGCTGAACTGTGCACACAGGCGGTATAGCCAGTTGTTCAGTTGTCAGTCGCGTCGGACTCTTTGCGACCCCATGGATGGCAGGCTTCCCTGTCCTTCACCACCTTCTGGAGCTTGTTCAAACTCATGTCCATCGAGTCAGTAATGCCAGGCAACCATCTCGTCTTCTCGTTCTCCTCCTGCCTTCAGTCTTGCCCAGCATCAGGGTCTTTTTCTAATGAGTTCACTCTTCACATCAGGTGGCCAAAGTATTAGTACTGGAGCTTCAGATTTAGCATCAGTCCTCCCAGTGAACACCCAGGACTGATCTCCTTTAGGATGGACTGGTTGGATCTCCTTGCAGTCCAAGGGACTCTCAAGAGTCTTCTCCAACAGCACACTTCAAAAGCATCAATTCTTCAGTGCTCACCTTTCTTTATAGTCCAACTCTCACATCCATATATGACTACTGGAAAAGCCATAGTTTGACTAAATGGACCTTTGTCAGCAAAGTAATGTCTCTGCTTTTTAATGTGCTCCCTAGGTTTGTCATAGCTTTTCTTCCAAGGAGCAAGCGTCCTTTAATTTCATGGCTGCAGTCACCATCTGCAGTGATATTGGAGCCCAGAGAAATAAAGTCTGTCACATTTTCCATTGTTTTCCCACCTATTTGCCATAAAGTGATGGACGAGATGCCATGATCTTGATTTTTTGAATGTTGATTTTTAAGTCTGCTTTCTCACTCTCCTCTTGCACTTCATCAAGAGGCTGTTTAGTTGTTCTTCACCTTCTCCCATTAGGGTGGTGTCATCTGTGTATTTGAGGTTACTGATATTTCTCCCAGCAGTTTCGATTCCAGCTTGTGCTTCCGCCAGCCCGGCATTTCGCATGATGTACACTGCAAAGAAATCAAACCAGTCAATCCTAAGGAGATCAGTCTTGAATATTCATCGGAAGGACTGATGCTGAAGCTGAAGCTCCAATATTTTGGCCACCTGATGTGAAGAGTCGACTCATTAGAAAAGACCCTGATGATGGCAAAGATAGAAGGCAGGAGGAAAAGGAGAAGACAGAGGATGAGATGGTTCGATGGCATCACTGACTTGATGGACATGAGTCTGAGCAAGCTCTGGGAGTTGGTGATGGACAGGGAAGCCCGGCGTGCTGCAGCCTATGATGTTGCAGAGTCAGACACGACTGAGCAAGTGAACTGAACTGAACTCTGCATATAACTTAAATAAGCAGAGTGACAGTGTACAGCCTTGATGTACTCCTTTCCCAATTTTGAACCAGTCCATTGTTCCATGTCTGGTTCTAACTGTTGCTTCTTGACCTGCATACAGATTTCTCAGGAGGCAGGTAAGGTGGTCTGATATTTCCATCTCTTGAAGAATTTTCCAGTTTGTTGTGATCCACACAGTCAAAAGCTTTAGTGTAGTCAATGAAGCAGAAGTGGATGTTTTTCTGGGATTATCGTGCTTTCTCTATGATCCAGCAGATGTTGGCAATTGAATCCCTGGCTCCTCTGCCTTTGCTAAATCCAGCTTGACTCATCTGGAAGTTCCTGGTTCATGTTTGCAGCCTGGCATGGAGAACTCTGATCTTTACTTTACTAGCATGTGAGATGAGTGCAATTGTGTGGTAGTTTGAGCATTCTTTGGCATTGCCTTTCTTTGGGATTGGAATGAAAACGGACCTTTTCCAGTACTGTGGCCACTGATGAGTTTTTCAATTGGCTAGCATATTGAGTTCAGTACTTTCACAGCATCATCTTTTAGGATTGGAAAAACCTCAGCTGGAATTCCATCACTTCCACTAGCTTTGTTCATAGTGATGCTTCCTAAGGCCCACTTGATTTCACACTGTAGGATGTCTGGCTCTAGGTGAGTGATCATACCATTGTGGCTATCTGGGTCATGAAGATCTGTTTTATATAGTCCTTTGTATTCTTGTCACCTCTTCTTAATATCTTCTGCTTCTGTTAGGTCCCTACCATTTCTGTCCTTTATCTAGCCCATCTTTGCATGAAATGTTCCCTTGATATCTCTAACTTTGTTGAAGAATCTCTAGTCTTTCCCATTCTAATATTTTCCTCTATTGCTTTGCACTGATTACTGAGGAAGGCTTTCTTACCTCTCCTTGCTATTCTTTGGAACTCTGCATTCAAATGGTTATATCTTTCCTTTTCTCCTTTGCTTATTGCTTCTATTCTTTTCACAGCTATTTCTAAGGTTTCCTCAGACAGCCATTTTGCTTTTATGCATTTCTTTTTCTTGGGGATGGTCTTGATCCCTGTCTTCTGTACAATGTCATGAACCTCTGTCCATATTTCATCAGGCACTCTGTCTATCAGATCTAATCCCTTCAATCTATTTCTCACTTCCACTGTATAATTGTAAGAGATTTGATTTGGGTCATACCTGAATGGTCTAGCGGTTTTCCCTACTTTCTTCAGTTTAAGTCTGAATTTGGTAATAAGGAGTTCATGATCTGAGGCACAGTCAGCTCCTGGTCTTGTTTTTGCTGACTATATAGAGCTTCTCCATGTTTGGCTGCAAAGAATATAATCAAACTGATTTCAGTGTTGACCATCTGGTGATGTCCATGTGTAGGATTGTCTTTTGTGTTGTTGGAAGAGGGTGTTTGCTATGACCAGTGTGTCCTCTTGGCCAAACTGTTAGCCTTTGCCCTGCTTCACTCCATACTCCAAGGCCAAATCTGAGTATTACTCCAGGTATCTCTTGACTTCCTACTTTAGCATTCCAGTCCCCTATGATTGAAAAGGACATGATTTTTTGGTGTTAGTTCTAGAAGGTCTTGTAGGTCTTTATCAGTTCAGTCACTCAGTCGTGTCCAACTCTTTGCGACCCCATGAATCGCAGCACGCCAGGCCTCCCTGTCCATCACCAACTCCCGGCATTCACTCAGACTCACGTCCATTGAGTCAGTGATGCTAGGCAACCATCTCGTCTTCTCGTTCTCCTCCTGCCTTCAGTCTTGCCCAGCATCAGGGTCTTTTTCTAATGAGTTGACTCTTCACATCAGGTGGCCAAAGTATTAGTATTGGAGCTTCAGATTCAGCATCAGTCCTCCCAGTGAACACCCAGGACTGATCTCCTTTAGGATGGACTGGTTGGATCTCCTTGCAATTCAAGGGACTCTCAAGAGTCTTCTCCAACACCACAGTTCAAAAGCATCAATTCTTCGGTGCTCAGCCTTCTTCACAGTCCAACTCTCACATCCATACATGACCACAGGAAAAACCATAGCCTTGACTAGGTATAAAATTTCTGACATAGGAAAACAATCAATATAAATGTACTTTCTTGAAATCAACAAAATACACTTTCAATATAAAATAGTCTTGAATCAAAACTAAGGACTAGTGTGATAGGCATCTATTTACCACAGTAATGTAAAACTGAACACTTGAGCTGCTCCATTTTGTGGTAAACTCCGCAGGGCTTAGGAATTCAAAGAGCTGTCATTTCATACTGAGGCATTGAAGACTCCCTGTTAATCACTTTATAGTTCAAATGTTTGCATTTCATTAATAGATATTTTATGCAAATTTATTTTTATGCTATATACACAATTTAGGCTTATAATTTGTATCAGATAGTTATGTGAAATTTTTATTTTTTTGTTAGTATAAATTTATTTATTTTAATTGAAGGTTAATTACTTTACAATATTGTATTGGTTTTGCCATACATCAACATGAATCTGTCACAGGTATACACGTGTTCTCCATCCTGAACCCCCCTCCCTCCTCCTTCCCCGTACCATCCCTCTGGGTCATCTCAGTGCACCAACCCCAAGCATCCAATATTATGCATCAAACCTGGACTGGCTATTCATTTCATATATGATATTAAACATGTTTCAATGCCATTCTCCCAAATCATCCGACCCTCTCCCTCTCCCACAGAGTCCAAAAGACTGTTCTATACATCTGTGTCTCTTTTGCTGTCTCACATACAGGGTTATTGTTACCATATTTCTAAATTCCATATATATATGCATTCGTATAGTGTATTGGTGTTTTTCTTTCTGGCTTACTTCACTCTGTATAATAGGCTCCAGTTTCATCCACCTATTTAAATTCTTAATTCAGTCAGTTCAGTTGCTCAGTCATGTCCAGCTCTTTGCGACCCCATGAACTGCAGCACGCCAGGCCTCCCTGTTCATCACCAACTCCCAGAGTTTACCCAAGCTCATGTTAATTGAGTTGCTGATGGCATTCAACCCTCTCATCCTCTGTCGTCCCCTTCTCCTCCTTCCCTCAATCTTTCCTAGCTTCACAGTCTTTCAAATGAGTCAGCTCTTTGCATCAGGTGGCCAAAGTATTGGAGTTTCAGCTTCAGTATCAGTCCTTCCAATGAACTCATAGGACTGATCTCCTCTAGAATGGACTGGTTGTATCTCCTTGCAGTCCAAGGGACTCTCAAGAGTATTCTCCAACACCACAGTTCAAAGTATCAATTCCTCTGCACTTAGTTGTTTTTTTTTTTTTTTTTAATAGTCCAACTCTCACAACCATACATGACTACTGGAAAACCCATAGCCTTGTCCAGATGGACCTTTGTTGACATAGTAATGTCTCTGCTTTTTAATATGTTGTCTAAGTTGGTCATAACTTTCCTTCCAAGGAGTAAGCATCTTTTAACTTCATGGCTGCAATAACAATCTGAAGTGATTTTGGAGCCCAGGAAAATAAAGTCTGCCATTGATTCCACTATTTCCCCATCTATTTGCCATGAAGTGATGGGACTGGATGCCGTGCTCTTAGTTTTATGAATGTTGAGCTTTAAGTCAACTTGTTCACTCTCTTCTTTCACTTTCATCAAGAGGTTCATTAGTTCTTCTTCACTTTCTGCCATAAGGGTGGTGTCATCTGTATATCTGAGGTTATTGATATTTCTCCCAGCAGTCTTGATTCCAGCTTGTGCCTCTTCCAGCTCAGGGTTTCTCATGATTTACTCTGCATAGAAGTTAAATAAGCAGGGTGACAATATATAGCCTTGACATACTCCTATTTCTATCTGGAACCAGTCTGTTGTTCCATGTCCAGTTCTAACTATTGCTTCCTGACCTGCATACAGATTTCTCAAGAGGCAGGTTAGGTGGTCTTGTATTTCCATCTCTTTAAGAATTTTCCAGAGTTTTAGACAGTTGAAGATCACCAGACTGGCTTGATAAAAGTGGGGCATGTTTCATACTATTTGGGCATGAGTGAAATTTTCATAAAAATATAATTCTCATAGAAGAGTTTATCAAAAGTATATTGTAATATTTTTATCTTTTCAAAATAGTAAAAATCATGTTGATATGTTAGAGTCATGCAATTAAAAAATTAAAAAATACTCAAAAGCCACTGTGTACTTGTAATATATTATAACCTATCAAAAAATTCACTAGAAAAATGTTTCCATCACTTTGACAAAACAGAGCCAGTATTTTAGGCTAAAGAATCCTCCAAAAACATCCAGTGGTATTCTTCCATTGAACATCCTCCTGAGAAGGCAAGGAATCAGGTGACCATGCGGCATGAAAGGCTCATGATGAATTTAATAATGAGCTACTTCTCTATTTATATTCAAAGGAAACAAATCACTGCCCTGAAGTCATATCTGACTCCTATGTTCATTACAGCATTTTCCCCAGTACCCAAGATAAGGAAATAAGCCAAACATTCATCAATAGATGAATGGATCTGAAATATGTGGCACACATGTACAACGGAGTATTAGCCTTAAAAGTAAAGCAACTGTACACTTTATAATGTGGGGAACCTGGAGAACATCAGGTTAAATGACATAGAGAAGCAAATATTGTAAGGTATTGTATATATGTGGAACCTTAAAAGAAACAGGAAAAAAGGTCACACCCATAGAAACAGAAAGTAGAATGGTGATTACCAGAAGTAGTACCTCAGAAAAAAGGAGAGGTTGGTTAAAAGTTACAAACTTTCATTAATAAAATGAATAAGGTCTGTGTATCTAATTATAACATGATGACTTTCATTGATATTACTGTATTATATATACTTGAAATCTGTTAAGAGAGTAAAATTTAATTATTCTCACACACACAAAAAAAATGTTTAAAATGTGAGGTGACAGATATATTTTTCAGGTCCCCAAACTCTGAGATTGAAGGCCTGAGATTGAAGATTATCTGAGGTGGAGCTGATGTAATAATATTAGAAATGAAGTACGCAATGAATGTGATGCACTTGAATCATCGTGAAAATATCCCCTCAACCCAGTCCATGGAAAAAAGGTCCCTGGAGACCAGTTTCATGGAAGACTGGGGACGTCTGCATAGGGGGAATCTTTCCACAATGCATGTGTACCTCAAATCATCAGGTTGTATACTTTAAATATATTAAAATATGGTTTGTCAACTATCCCTCAATAAAGCTAAAAGCCAGGATACAATTCTTGCTTCTAGAGCCCAGCTTAAGTACTATACTTTCCTACACATGGATCCTACCTCATTCCTGACATTCATGGCATTATGAAATTAGAGTTATGATTTTAAGAAGCTACATATTTTAAGAATACATATTAAATAATATATTTTAAGAATATGGATATATTTTCATCCTATTTTAGCTTACTTGTTTTGCTATTCTGCATTCTCTTGTAATCCCAAACATACAAAAGTTATCTTATAGGGCAATTTAGAATTTTAGAAATAATTAGTTCTGTAAGATCTGATATACTGCAGCAGATGTTTAAGTCATGTAATATCTTCAGTTCAGTTCAGTCAGTTCAGTTGCTCAGTCATGTCCGACTCTTCGAGATCCCATGAACAGCAGCATGCCAGACCTCCCAGTTCATCACCAACTCTCGGAGTTCACTCAGACTCACATCCATCGGGTCAGTGATGCCATCCATCCATCTCATCCTCTGTCGTCCCCTTCTTCTGCCTCCAATCTATCCCAGCATCAGAGTCTTTTCCAATGAGTAAACTCTTCACATGAGGTGGCCAAAGTACTGGAGTTTCAGCTTTAGCATCATTCTTTCCAAAGAACACCCAGGGCTTATCTCCTTTAGAATGGACTGGTTGGATCTCCTTGTAGTCCAAGGGTCTCTCAATCATCTTCTCCAACACCACAGTTTAAAAACATCATTTCTTCAGCGCTCTGCTTTCTTCACTTAATGATGGTAAAAATGATTGGGTTTTGTATTTGTTATGCCCTTCTCTCATGAAGCATGTTTTCAGCGCTTCCACTCTCTCTAGCTGTATTCAAGTGATAGAAAGATTGTGGAATCTATGTTTTGCAAGCACTTTCCATAGAGTTCTGCTTTAGATCCCACTATTAAGAGTTACTTAAGTGAGATTTGGAAGACAATGGTAGCATAATACCCCTGGATAACCTCATCTTCCTCAGACTCTTCATGTTCCATTCTCATTCTCCAGCTTCAGATTGTAGATAGCTCTGGGCTCATCAGTAGTCACCTAAAGCTTTCTAATTTGTTCATGATATCCTTTCTTGACTTCCATTTCTCTAGCATTTGCAACAATTTTGTAAGTACTTATTTCCTGACTGAACTTTGATAAACATGTTCTTTATTTATAATTTTTAAGTATGTCTCAATACAAATGAATTATGTGCAGTGAACTGGAGTCAGTATAAAGTGCTTTTACAAACGTTTTACTTATTTCCTTTTCTGAGAGCTTGTTTTTAAAGTTACCACCACCCCAGTGGGTATATATATATATATATATATGTATGTATGTATTGCAATTTGGTAGCTCGTGATTTGATTTATATCTTTAACACCTTGTGAAAAAATACTTTATGGTAAAATCAAAATTCTATTACAATGTTTAAAATGTCATTAATGCATTGCCCAGGAAATCCTACACCAAACTATTTATTTCATTATCAGTTAAGTTATCTCTTAATCTTCAATACTTTATGCTGGATTATATCTTAATGTTAATATTGCCAGTAAGGTTTCCATGTGGTTCAGTGATGGTTGTAAAGAATTGGCCTGCCAGTTCAGGAGAGGCAGATATGATCCCTGGGTCAGCAAGACCCCCTGGAGGAGGACATGACAACCCTCACCAGCAATCTTACAGGGAAAACCCCTTGGACAAAGGAGCCTGTCAGACTAAGGTCTATTGGATCACAGAGTCAGACATGACTGAAGCACACACAATATGTTAATATTGCTAGTTTTTTTTTTTTTTAATTTTCTATGATAAATGGAACTTTAACTCTTACTTACAGAGGAGTAGTTTTATATTTTATTTGGCATATTAAATTTTAGTGATTTAAGTAAAGCACTGATCAACTCTTACCAGTGTATTTGAAAAGATACATTATTGATCAAGTATAGATTTTTCAGGTATAATAAATTGTTCATTATCAATCTATTTGAAGGTTTTTCACAAGCCTCTTTATTCTGTGAATATCTTTTCAAAAATGTCTCCTTGGAAACTTTATATTATTTTCAATCCCCAAAATATGTTAAAATCATAAAACCACAGTTATTTTTAAAATTTAATTTCTAAATAGAAAGATGTCTGCCTGTCACATGATTATCCATAAAGCTGTGAAAATAATTAGTTGGAGGACCCACTTCTAATGGACAAAAGTTTGATTATTACAATAAGTTTATGTTTCACATCTACAGAAATATGGTTAAAAGTGATTTATATCATTCTTTGTGAACACTGTGGAACTTTTCCCAAGGTCATATTCATGTGGAATTTATTGATCTGTTACCCAACAGTTCAGTCAATGGCCTGTCTATTTTCAAGTAGAAAAATTCAAAAATGAGACAAAGTTTATATGAATTAGCAGATTCAGATATATGCAAATATTCCACAATAACTTATTAGCATACTTTCATTAATGTTAATACCACTAACAGTCCTAAGATTATGCTATATTATGTTACAAAGGAATAATATCCAACAATTTTTTCTAAAATATCCAATTTATATTTGCTGTTGTACTGCCATACCCAACCAGCTGAGTAAAAATCAATCATCTAGAATATCTTTAGTTTCTCCTAACATCCTACAGTTTCTGAAGACTATTTTTTCCATAAATATTGACCTTTAAAAAGTACACTGTTTTCTTATCAAAATTAATTGCAAATATCTTTACCTCAGAATAAGTAATATTTATCAAGAGTTTGTTTAGCTCTCTAATGCTTAACACAGTGCCTAGACAAGTAGGTGTTTGTTTTGAAAGATATTACTGTTCAACATTGATATGAGAATGGACTCCTAAAGATGCCTTCTTACTTCTCACCTTTATCATGGTTTACATACATCACTGTAGTGCAACAATATTCTTGTTGCTGATGTTACTATTTACAGTTCTTCAAGTGATTTTATTAAAAGCGATGGCCTGGATCACTTTTAGTGACACCATCTTTTTCCTTCAAGTTCTTGCTCTGTTGGTTTAGTCCTGGGGCCTCTACATCCCAGTGAACATCCTGCTAAGAGATTCTCATTTATGTGTTCATTTTTAAAGATAAATCCATAAAAAGTGATATCTGATTGAATGAATGCAACTCAAGGAAAAGGATGATTTTAAGAATGGTGTTCAAGCTTCTGGTATAAGAAACTGGTAGATTGCGATGCCATTTACTGAGGGGTTTACCTGTAAATGATAAGAGATTTGTGTATATGGGAGGAAAGGAAGGTAAGTGGAAAATCCAGAATATATTAATTCCCAGTTTCTGAAAACCTGTGAGTTTATAGAAATTATGAAATACTGAACTGAAAGACTGACTGAAGGAATTGGAAGGGAATAATCTTGGGCTATTTGAATTCCATTACATGTATCTTTGATGAAATACTGCACAATTCCAGATGGCATTATGATAGAGAGAAAATGAAGTTATATTTTCTTCTGAAACTTGCTTATAATCATTTTGTATTTACTTTTATTATAGATTCAAATAACCAGATATAGGAATTAAAGCATAAGTGTTTGGTTGACCAAAGAGAAAAGAAACACAATCCACTTTTCCTTTACCAACTATAACAGAAGCTGAAAATGTCAGCTCTTTTTCTCATCAGCCTTCCTTGTACTATAGACATTTGACTGAATTCTAGTGAATAGAAATCAGGGAGCTTCTAAAATAAAATGTAACTTTGGGCCTTAATAAATGTGACAAACAAGATAATGAACAAGTGGAGAGCTATTTCCCCCGTTTCTGCTGTGACCTGGACTTTGACATTAGAAAATGGAGCAGTCACCTGATGTCCATGTAGGTAAAAATAGGAGAATGAATAATCAACAAGATAAGGTGAACAGAGCAAAGGTCATCATCATCATTATCATCATCATCTTCTAGCTAAATCATCTATTATTTTATTCGGTTCTGATCTCTTTAAATATGACTTTTATGTTGGTTTGTTTCCATGATATTTATAGCTAAAAGAAAGTGAAAGTTTCTAGTCTTGTCCCACTCTTTCAACCCCATGGACTATACAGTCCATGAAATTCTCTAGGCCAGAATACCAGAGTGGGTAGCCTTTCCCTTCTCCAGGGGATTTTCCCAATCCAGGTATCAAACCCTGATCTACTGCATTACAGGCAGATACTTTACCAACTGAACCACAAGGGAAGCCCAAGAATACTGGAGTGGGTAGCCTATCCTTTCTCCAGCATATCTTCCTGACCCAGGAATTGAACTGGGGTATCCTGTATTGCAGGCAGATCCTATACCAACTGATTTATCAGGGAAGCCCAATTGAAGAGCTTTATAACTGAAGGGATTCTTAATGTTTTAACAGAATTTAACTGTAAATAAAAAAATCTTGGGATGGAATTAATTTCAAATTATCATTGTTTACATTTTAATTGAGTCAAATTCTAAGCAAGAGGGTATAAATTTTAAATTTTACCCAGAATTGCCAAACTATATTCTTTCATAGTAATATTTTGTAGTCTTTTGATTTAGCACAGAATTTGATATAATGTTGTTAAAATAGTTTTCAAGTATGTGTTGATTATAATTATCAGATATATCATCCATTTATATAATTATTTCTTGTACAACCAAAGGAAAGTAAGTAAATAATGAATTCCTTGCTCCATAAAGTACAACTGCTGCTGCTGCTTCTAAGTAGCTTCAGTCGTGTCCGACTCTGTGCGACCCCATAGATGGCAGCCCCCCAAGGCTCCTTTGTCCCTGGGATTCTCCAGGCAAGAACACTAGAGTGGGTTGCCATTTCCTTCTCCAATGCATGAAAGTGAAAGTGAAGTCGCTCAGTGGTGTCCGACTCTTCGTGACCCGATGGACTGGAGCCTACCAGGCTCCTCCATCTATGGGATTTTCCAGGCGAGAGTAATGGAGTGGAGTGCCAGTGCCTTCTCTGAAAGTATAATTAGGAATCCATAAAAGTATAATGGTAATAAAATTTTTAAATATCTTAAAATTTATAACTTAGTACACACACTGGATTCTTACTAAGAAGAAATATATTTCAAGATTGAGATGGCTCAGTGGGCTTATGATTGATAAATTATTCTTCACCACATGCAAGAGATTAAACATATAAAGAAGCATTATAAATATATAACTCTGTTCAAATACAGCAAAGCTACATATTTATCTTTAACCAGAAATAAGCAAAGCTAAAGACATGTACCTGTTGTTCTCTAGAAATGGAACTTGAAGCAGCAGTGGTCTTTCTGTGGAGATCTGAATGTATCAACTGAGGTTTCAATTCAGGGACTAGCCTCAACTCAGTGGGTTACAAGGGACTGGGATATGCCTTTTTACTCCCTGATTTTTCACTTAAGTTGCATTCCTAAAATTGAGTCAAATTATGAAATCAATGTAGTAAATTTCTCTATATTAGTCTCCAGAAAGTTGAGATTTATATCAAATAATGAATCTAAACAATTTAGGATATAGTTTAATTTATAATAATACATGAATTATCATTTCCACATGCATTGCCCATTTAAATATTATGGAGTTATTAATGAAGTCACTTTCAATGGTGATCAACAGATCTCATCATGGTCATCAGCAAAAGTCAGCTTATCACCTAAATTAAATCTTTGGTTACAGTCTTCCAGTTCTCATCAAGATGCTGCAACCCTATTCCTGAAGACAAATATCTCCAGACAGAACAAAACAAACTAGTGTTAGAAATCTCAGAGAGGTGGAAAGAAGATGGGCTACCTAGGGACCTTAGGCCTTGAGGAATGACATGATGATACTTCTTTAGATTTCCTTATTGCCTCCCAAATATACCAGACAGATATCTACTGAGTCTTCTATTCCAGAACTGCCAACAAGCACTCACAAAACAAGTTCCCAAAAAGCCAGCTTCTCTAGGTGAAGGATTTGGAAGTGAATGGTGTAACAAAACATAAAATCTTTACTGCAATGTTTTATTCTTCTGCTGCTGCTAAGTCATTTCAGTTGTGTCCGACTCTGTGCAACCCCATAGATGGCAGCCCACCAGGCTCCTCTGTCCCTGGAATTCTTCAGGCAAGAACACTGGAGTGGGTTGCCATTTCCTTCTCTAATGCATGAAAGTGAAAGTGAAGTCATTTCAGTCGTGTCTGACCCTCAGCGAACCCCTGCACTGCAGCCTTTCAGGCTCCTCCATCCATGGGATTTTCCAGGCAAGAGTACTGGAGTGGGGTGCCACTGCTTTCTCCGAATGCTTTATTCTACTTCAACCAATTATCAGTGGAAGCATTTACCTCCCCTATGATTTCAAATGGGTGCATATAAATTGCTCATCTTTCACCTCACACCCAGTCCATATCCCACAAATTCAGGTGGTACATCCTATCTCTGACTGTGTGGCATTGGCAGGGCCTTGTGGCAAGATGACTCTCACATCCCTTTGAACCGGGCAGTGCTCTGGCTAGCCAATCTGGATACTGCCAGAGTCAGCAGGGAACAATAGCAATAAGATTCAACAAGGCTATGCCAGTTGGGTTAGCACTCCACTGTCCCCTATATCTTCTATTGGCAGAGTGGAGAGATGGATCTCCAATCTCACTTGGCAGGAAAAAGACTGAACTAGACAGTAAAGAATCTGCCTGCAATGCAGGAGACCCAGGTTCAATTCCTGCATCAGGAAGATCCCTAGAGAAGGGAATGCCTACCAAGTCCAGTATTCTTGCCTGGAGAATTCCATGGACAGAGGAGCCTGGTGGGCTACAGTCTATGGGGTCACAGAGTCAGAACTACGAGTGACTAACACTTCACTTTCAGTGGGAGGCAGGGTACTTGGCACTCTAGTCTCATCCTCATGTTGTCAGCAGGGCTCAGTGGAATCTTAAGCCTCCACTTTCCTTAAGTATCAACAGAATTGAGCAAGGGAAGTGGAGATAAGGCTAATCTGTAATTGATTTCTCCCTTTCTCTGGTGATGCTCAGTAAGGGGCTGGGCTTCCACACCTACCTGGAGTCACTAAGGAGGAATTATATGAGCTAGATGGCAGGCAGATTTCCCTCTCTATGCTGATGCCTGAGGATTCCAGTGGGCTTCCCCACCCATCTACTGTCAGCAATGCTTGGGTATGGCCGACACAGCCCCCATCAACTAGGATACAGTGGGCATCAATGTTCCACTTTCTACAGCAAGGTACCAGCAAGGAACAAACAGGCTGACTGAATTTTCACACCGCCAAAGGGAAATGTTCAAGTGAATTAAAACATATAGCATCAATATTTTTGTAAATAAATTTTACCAATTGGAATATATATTATAAAGATTCAGCCATTATGACCTATTATTTTAAGTCTGGCAATTACAATTTAAAATAGAATTTGTAAAAAGCATAAGTACTTTTAAGTAACCTCTCTACTTAGCTGATATACAGAATTGGAAAATCCATTCTTGTATTTATAAAATTAAATTACTTGATAATACAAAAATGTTATATGCTTGAAATTTCTGTCAGTCTAATCACTGAAGTTCTTAAAAGTTAAATCAATGCTGTTAAAATGAAAAATGCAGTTCTAAATGTTTGAATGTACCTTTGAAAGTATTTACTTACCTAAGTTTGTAACTGGGGGTAATTATTAAAGATCCTTAAAAGTGATTACTCAAATTTGCCAGTACAGAATAAACAATGAGCTTAAAATGATAAGGAGGAATTAAATGTTCATATTTCTATGTAAACTATCAACTTTTTAAATTCAGCATAAATATGATTAGTCTTAATTGAAATCAAGGTCAGCATAGTTTGACACTGCAGGAATATGTCCAGAAATTCTTCCTAACTTCACTCTCCCTGTTTGTAGATAAAATACTTTCTGAGAGGCAGAATTTATTTCCAGATTGCATCTGAGTAGTTTAATATGCCCAGTAATCTTCTTCAGTTCAGTTCAGTTCAGTCACTCAGTCGTGTCCAACTCTTTGTGACCTCATGAATCACAGCACGCCAGTCCTCCCTGTCCATCACCAACTCCCGGAATTCACTAAGATTCATGTTCATCGAGTCAGTGATGCCATCCAGCTATCTCATCCTCTGTTGTCCCCTTCTTCTCCTGCCCCCAATCCCTCCCAACATCAAAGTCTTTTTCAATGAGTCAACTCTTCGCGTGAGGTGGCCAAAGTACTGGAGTTTCAGCTTTAGCATCATTCCTTCCAAAGAAATCCCAGGGCTGATCTCCTTCAGAATGGACTGGTTGGATCTCCTTGCAGTCCAAGGGACTCTTTAAGAGTCTTCTCCAACACCACAGTTCAAAAGCATCAATTCTTTGGTGCTCA
>SJYV01021171.1:326918-418812 GCA_006410875.1 Neotragus pygmaeus
ACTGGCTGGATCTCCTTGCAGTCCAAGGGACTCTCAAGAGTCTTCTCCAACACCACAGTTCAAAAGCATCAGTTCTTCGGCACTCAGCTTTCTTCACAGTCCAACTCTCACATCCATACATGACCACTAGAAAAACCGTAGCCTTGACTAGACGGACCTTTGTTGGCAAAGTAATGTCTCTGCTTTTGAATATGCTATCTAGGTTGGTCATAACTTTTCTTTCAAGGAGTAAGCGTCTTTTAATTTCATAGTTGCAGTCACCATCGGCAGTGATTTTGGAGCCCCCAAAAATAAAGTCTGACACTGTTTCCACTGTTAAACACCAAAGAATTGATGCTTTTGAACTGTGGTGTTAGAGAAGACTCTTGAGAGTCCCTTGGGCTAAAAGGAAATCAAACTAGTCAATGCTAAAGGAAGTCAATCTTGAATATTCTTTGGAAGGACTGGTGCTGAAGCTGAAGCTCCAATACTTTGGCCACCTGATGTGAAGAACTGCCTCATTGAAAAAGGCCCTGATTCTGGGGAAGATAGAAGACAGGAGGAGAAAGGGCGATAGAGGACGAAATGGTTGGATGGCATCAACCAGCTTGATAGACATGAATTTGAGCAAGCAACAGGTGAAGGACAGGGATGTCTGGCATGCTGCAGTCCATGGGATTGGAAAGATTTGGACACAACTGAGCTACTAAACGGAAAATGCCAACTTTGTCTTTTTAGAAGGTTGTAGCAGTTGATACTCACACTTGCAATTTATGAAAGTTTTCATTACTGCCCTTTAGGTAGGTGTGGAAAAGGCAGTGGCACCCCACTCCAGTACTCTTGCCTGGAAAATCCCATGGACAGAGGAGCCTGGTGGNCTGGAAAAACCACAGCCTTGACTAGACAGACCTTTGTTGGCAAAGTAATATTTCTGCTTTTGAATATGCTGGCTAGGTTGCTCATAACTTTCATTCCAAAGAGTAAGCATCTTTTAATTTCAGGGCTGCAATCAGCATTAAGCCAATAATTAAAGAAAAATAAAACCAGAGTTTAATAAATTATTTACATCTTTTGCTTTCAGTGCATTTGCCGTTACTGTCAAGTTTAAATTCATTTTGAAACTCTCATCAATACAAGGAGATTAGAAAACAAAATATGAAACCTTTCTTTACATCTGTGTCTCTTTTGCTGTCTCGCATATAGGGTTATCATTACCATCTTTCTAAATGTCATATATATGTGTTAGTATACTGTATTGTTGTTTTTCTTTCTGACTTACTTCACTCTGCATAATCGGCTCCAGTTTCAGGAAAACCAATACAGTATTGTAAAGTAAAAAAAAAATAAAATTTAAATTAAAAAAAAAACACAATAAATAAAACCTTTCAAGGTATGGAACTATAATAAAACACCCTGCTTCAAAATTGAAATGAGAACACTAAGTTCTATAAACTAAGCAAAAGATAGACCACATGCAAAACAGTTGTTCTGAGGAAACTTTCCCACAAATTATCCATTGGCAGGATGACCCATGCTACATTAAAATTTGAACTTAGTCTCAGATAGTCCTAAGTTTCTAAGAAGAGCAAAAGCAAATATCCTCTGAGTGAAAATATTTACATGCTAGGTTTCATATTATTTCTTCAAAAGCATAATTAATACATTTTCAAACGTGACCTTACACATAAGAGCGTAAGTTAAAAATGAACCATTATAAAAACAAACAACAGTATATCTGCAACATTTTTTATAACACTCATCAAAAACAATTAAAAATAATACTGACAATGCTTAAAACACTAAAGTCTGTTTGAAATATATGATTTGAAGAATAAGAAAATATCAATTATTACACAAAATATTTGGACTATCTGTAGCAATAAATGCAAATAACAATTTTAAACTCAGTTTACATTTTTAACAGCAGATTAGAGACAGCTATAGAAAGTATTAGTGAAACAGTTGATTAAATATATCCTGGAATGTGCTAAGAAGGTGTAAGAAATATAAAAGACATAAAATTACATTTTCTATAAGACTAGTCAAATTATAAGATGAAACAAGATATTAATGAGTGAGCAGCAATATATATACTGGCTGACATTTTTACATGATGAAAGATATGTTTAAATTAAAATATATATATAAAATAAAGTAACTTGAAAATATTACAGTGAAACTGCAGAAAAACAAGGAACAGGAAGAAAATTTTTAAGTACTCATATTTGGAAAAAATATAGATTACATTAAAAATAGATTACTGGAAATTATGTGTACAGCTAAATTATTACTGATAACAATGACAGGAAGGTATAGAATGACACTAATTTCAAAATATAAACTGGTCACTATATCCAGACAAAATATTTTTGTTAAAAAAGACAAATTCAGTTCAAGTAGAAGAAATTAAAAGAGAATAAGCATAAGAAAGAAAGAGGAGGAGAGCAAATGGAAAATGAAGAAGAGAAAAAGAAAACAAAATTCAGAGAGTTGATTATGAATATGCATCTATTAAAGCACTTCTTTCTGAAGTATTTTAAAATTAAAATTTTCTCAAATATATAGACTCAGAATCAAGACCTTTTAAAAAAGTAGAAAACAGTAAACATAAATTAATGCTAATGTATAAAAATTAACATGTATAGGTTAGAAAAGGAAACTAAGCAAACTGCCAAACTGCTCTGACATATTTATATTCATATGGGGTGCTGATGTTTTATTAATATTAGATTTGGAGGATATAATTAAAAAATGATTTAATTCAAAGCCATAAAATAATTAAAAGTGAATGCAATTTTCAAAATAGTAATAGGAAAAAGGATTGGAATAATAAAATAAATGAAAAATAAGTCATAAAGAGTAAGAAAAAAATTTCAAAGAACAGGTAGAAAAAATAGAATATACAAAATTTAGTGATAAACTGAATCCCTAACATAAGTGCCATTGGATTACATGATCTAATTACAAGATAAGAATTGTAAACCTTAACTGACGAAGAATAGAATTATAATCCATTGTAAAAACACAATATAATAATATTATAAGGATAAATAAACATTAAAAGTTTAATGTTCAAATTCAACAAAAACAAAAAAAGAGAAAACTGTGCTACTATCAGTTAAAATACTATAAATAGTTCTTTCATCATGAAAAGGGACAGAGGAAGGAAAAGAGACAAGAAAGACAAAGAGACAGAAATATCTTAGCTGTGTAAGGAAAGAAAAGATTTTAAGAATGTAATGAAAAAATGGCTTAATCACCATGTAAATAACACTAATCTCACTGGAAAATTAATTATTATTTATAAGTAAATTGTAATATTTACCTTCAGAATATTTAACTTAATTCTCTTAACTTTTGAAAGAACTGACAATAAAGAAATTCTCTAATGCAGATGTAAATAAAATAAATATCAACAACAAAATAACTAGAAATTTCACATTAACGAGAAATATCTCATAATTTCAGAAATTAAGAAATGATATTAATAATATATAGATTAATAAACAGTAATAGAAACTAGGATATTTTTACTAATAATAGCATCAGTTCAGTTCAGTCGCTCAGTCGTGTCCGACTCTTTGAATAATAACATAGTATATAAAATAATGGCATTATACAAACATATTATAATATGTTGAACTCACTGAAATACTTATTAAAATGATGCAGTTCTTTTAACCAAAGATCAAAAAAAAATCATGAACAAAAGGAAAATTGAAAAATTAAAGAGCTTGCAATAATTAAAACAAAACTAATAAAAAATGAGCAAAAATAAACTGTGCAAGGTTAAGAAAACTAGAATCAGATTTTTTAAAAAGTAAAAAAAAAAATTTGAAAAATTGATCACAATAGTGAGAAACACAGATAACTAATATCAGAAATTAGAACGGTACTAAAGATATTTCAGACAATGAAAAAACAAATGATTAAAATAAAATCAGACAAATAAATAAAACATGTTTATGAACAGTCTTTTATTCCTATAAAATTATATAATTTGTGATAATATGCATCCATGATACTATCACCATAATCAATGTAATAGATATATTCAACACCCCACACAGATTTCTTTTGTATCATGTGTGAGAATGGGGGCACAAGAACACTTAACATTAGATATATCTCAAAGTTTTGAACTACACAATACCATTTTGTTAACTATAGGTACTATGTTGTTCAGCAATCAACAATTTATTCATCAGGTTTTTTCTTAATGGAGCAACCTGTACATTAAGTTGTGACATTCTACCTAAAACTTCCCAGAGGCCAAAAAGATACTAGTCATATTAATGTAAATATTCTTGTCCACAAAGTAGTCATTCTCATAGTAAAATTTTAAACTGACCCTCTGTCTTTATACTTCATTTTGAAATTTTGCTTAAAATAAAAAAAAAAGGCCTTGAAATGAATAAATTTTGAATGTGCCAACACTGTCACTAAAGTGTAAATATGCTCCTCTGTAAAGAATTGTCTTGGAATAAGTCATCCCGACTTTCCAACTTATCTTTTTACATTGTTAAGTGGGCCTATATTGAAATATGCATAGAACCACTTGATGAAATATAAATTCAGGCATTTTAATTAAGAAGTTTCAGAAATTTTTATAAAAAAGATGAATGGAGGGCAAACACAACTAGAAAATGTGATTAATATAATTACATTCCTAAGGATGCAAACAATGGAATAGAGATTATCAGTTCAGTTCAGTTCAGTTGCTCAGTCGTGTCTGACTCATTGAGACCCCTTGGACTGCAGCATGTCAGACTTCCCTGTCCATCATCAACTCCTGGAGCATATCAAACACATGTCCATCAAGTAGGTGATGCCGTCCAACCATCTCATCCTCTGTCGTGCCCTTCTTGTCCTGACCTCAATCTTTCCCACCAACAGGATCTTTTCAAATGAGTCAGTTCTTCGCATCAGGTGGCCAAATTATTGGAGTTTCTGTTTCAGCATCAGTTCTTCCAATGAATATTCAGGATTTACTTCCTTTAGTATGGACTGGTTGGACCCTCTTTCAGTCCAAGGGAGTCTCAAGAGTCTTCACCAACACCACAGTTCAAGAAGATCAATTCTTTGCCACTCCCCTTTCTTTATAGTCCAACTCTCACATTCATACATGACTACTGGAAAAATAATAGCTTTGACTAGATGGACTTTTGTTGTCAAAGTAATGTCTTTAGTTTTTAATATGCTGTCTAGTCTTCTCATAGCTTTTCTTCCAAGGAGTAAGTGTCTTTTAATTTCATGGCTGCAGTCACCATCTGCAGTGATTTTGGAGCCCCCCAAAACAAAATTTCTCACTGCTTCCATTGTTACCCCATCTATTTGCATCAAATGATGGGACAAGATGCCATGATCTTAGTTTCCTGAATGTTGAGCTTTAAGTCAACTTCTTCACTCTCCTCTTTCACTTTCATCAAGAGGCTCTTTAGTTCTTCTTCACTTTCTGCCATAAGGGTACTGTCACCTGCATATCTGAGGTTATTGATATTTCTCATGGCAATCTTGATTCCAGCTTGTGCTTCTTCCAGCCCAGCGTTTCTCATGATGTACTCTGCAGATAAGTTAAATAAGCAGGTGACAATATACAGAACTGATATTTGGAACCAGTCACTTGTTCCATGTCCAGTTCTAACTGTTTCTTCTTGACCTGCATATAGCTTTCTCAGGAGGAAGGTCAGGTGGTCTGGTGTTCCCATCTCTTTAAGAATTTTTCATATTCTAAGAATAGAGAAGATAATAATATTAAAGTCCTCTCATCTTCAGTAAGAAAGTACTCCATATATTCAAAAGATGGTTGATGGAAATTTTTCCTTGGCTTCAATATTCAGTAGCCAACAAAATATCAATTAGATCTTTTCAGTTCATTTCAATCATCGTGTCTGACTTTGTTATCCATGGACTGCAGTATGCCAGGTTTCCCTGTAAATCACCAACACCCAAAACTTGCTCAAACTGTTGCTCATCAAATCGGTGGTGCCATATAACCATCTCATCCTCTGTCATCCTTATCTCCTACTTCCTTCATTTTTCCAACATCTGGGTCTTTCCGATGAGTCAGTTATTCACATCAGGTGGCCAAAGTACTGGAGTTGCAGCTTCACCCTCCAATGAATATTCAGGAAAAGTTTTCTTTATGATTGACTGGTTTGATAACCTTGAAGTCCAATGAACTCTGAAGAGTTTTCTCCAACACAACAGTTCAAAAGCATCAACTCTTCAGTGCTAAGCTTTCTTTATAGTCCAACTCTCACATCCATACATGACTACTTAGAAAAACCATAGCTTTGACTATATGGACCTTTGAAGATAAGGTAGTGTCTCTGCTTTTTAATATATTGTCAAGACTGAGCACACTTTTCTTATAAGGAGCAAGTGTGCTTGAATTTCATGGTTGCAGTCACCATCTGCAGTGATTTTGGAGCCCAAGAGAACAAAGTTTCTTACTGCTTCCATTGTTTTCCCATCTATTTGCCACGAAGTGATGGGACCAGATGCCATGGTCTTATTTTTTTTGCATGTTGAGTTTTAAGCCAATGTTTTCACTCTCCTATTTCACTTTCATCAAGAGGCTCCTCAGTTCATCTTGGGTTAATGTCATAAGGGTGGTATCATTTGCATATCTGTGGTTATTGATATTTCTCCTGGCAACCTTGATTCCAGCCTGTGGCTCATCCAGCACAGAATTTCGGATTATGTACCCTGTTAAATAAGCAGGGTGACAATATACAGCCTTCTTGTACTCCTTTTCCAATTTGGAACCATTCCATTGTTCCATGTACCATTTTAACTGTTGCTTGTTAACCTGTATACAGATTTCAGGGGTCAGGTAAAGTGGTCAGGTATTCCCATCTTCTTAAGAATTTTCCACAGTTTGTTATGATTCATGCAGTCATAGGCTTTCACATAGTCAATAAAGAAGAAATAGATGTTTTTCTGTAACTCTCTTGCTTTTTCTATGATCCAACAGATGTTGGCAATTTGACCCTTGGTTTCTCTGCCTTTTGTAAATCCAGCTTGAACATCTGAAAGTTCTTGGTTCATAAACTGTTGAAGCCTGGCTTGAATAATTTTGAACATTACTTGAATAGTGTGTGAGATGAGTGTAATTGTGCAGTAGTTTGAACATTCTTTGGCATTGCCTTTCTTTTGGAATGGAGTGAAACTGACCTTTTCCAGTCATGTGGCCCCTTCTGAGATTTCCAGATTTACTGTCATATTGAGTGGAGCACTTTAACAGCATCATCTGTAGAATGTGAAATAGCTCAACTGAAATTCCATCAATCTGCTAGCTTTGCTCATAGTGACGCTTATTAAGGCCCACTTGACTTCACATTCCAGGATGTCTGGCTCTAGGTGAGTGATCACACCATTGTGGTTACCTGGAGTATTAAGATCTTTTTTGTATAGGTCTTTGTGTATTTTTGTCACCTCTTTTTTCTGCTTATGTTAGGTCCATACCATTTTTGTCCTTTATTGAGCACAACTTTGCATGAAATATTCCCTTGGTATATCTAATTTTCTTGAAGAGATCTCTAGTTTTTCCCATTCTATTGTTTTCCTCTATTTCTCTGTATTGATCACAGAGGAAGGCTTTCTTATATCTCCTTGCTATTCTTTGTATTTCTGCAGTCAGATAGTTATATCTTTCACTTTCTCCTCTGTCTTTAGTTTCTGTTCTTTTCTCAAAATTTGTGAGGCATTCTCAGACAACCACTATACCTTTTTGCATCTCTTTTTCTTGTGGATGATCTTGATCATTGCCTCCTGTACAATGTCACGAACTTCCATCCATAGTTTTTTTTTTTAATGTACTCTATCAGATGTATTCCCTTGAATCTATTTCTCACTTCCACTGTATAATCACAAGGGGTTTGATTTAAGTCATAACCTGAATGGTCTAGTGGCTTTCCCTATTTTCTCCAATTTAAGTATGAATTTGGCTTAAGGAGTTCATTATCTCAGTCACACTCAGCTCCCAGTCTTGTTTTTGCTGACTGTATAGAGCTTCTCCATCTTTAGCCTCAAAGAATACAATCAGACTGATTTCAGCATTGACCACCTAGTGATGTCCACCTGTAGAGTATTCTCTTGTGCTGTTGGAAAAGAGTGTTTTCCTATGACAAGTGTGTTCTCTTTGTAAAACTCTGTTAGCCTTTGTTCTATCTCATTTTGTACTCCAAGCCAAACTTGTCTGTTACTCTAGGTATCTTTCAAATTCTTACTTTTGCACTCTAGTCCCCTGTGATAAAAAGGACATCATTTTTTGGTGTTAGTTCTAGAAGGTCTTATAGGTCATTACAGAACTGTTTAACTTCAGCTTCTTAGTGGTTGGAGCATAGACTTGGATTACTGTTATAGTGAATGGCTTGACTTGGAAACAAACAGATCATTCTGTCGTTTTTGAGATTGCACCCAAGTACTGGGCTTCCTTCATAGCTCATTCGTAAAGAATCCACCTGCAATATAGTTCAGTACAGTTCAGTTCAGTTCAGTCACTCAGTTGTGTCCGACTACTTGCGACCCCATGAATCACAGCATGTCAGGCCTCCGTGTCCATCACTAACTCCCAGAGTTCACTCAGATTCACATCCATCTAGTCAGTGATGCCATCCAGCAACCTCATCCCCTGTTGTCCCCTTCTTCTCCTGCCTCCAATCCTTCCCAGCATCAGAGTCTTTTCCAAAGAGTCAACTTTTCGCATGAGGTGGCCAAAGTACTGGAGTTTCAGCTTTAGCATAATTCCTTCCAAAGAAATCCCAGGGCTGATCTCCTTCAGAATGGACTGGTTGGATCTCCTTGCAGTCCAAGGGANCAGAGTCTTTTCCAAAGAGTCAACTTTTCGCATGAGGTGGCCAAAGTACTGGAGTTTCAGCTTTAGCATAATTCCTTCCAAAGAAATCCCAGGGCTGATCTCCTTCAGAATGGACTGGTTGGATCTCCTTGCAGTCCAAGGGATTCTCAAGAGTCTTCTCCAACACCACAGTCCAAAAGCATCAATTCTTTCGCGCTCTGCCTTCTTCACAGTCCAACTCTCACATCCATACATGACTACTGGAAAAACTATAGCCTTCACTAGATGAACCTCTGTTTGCAAAGTAATGTCTCTGCTTTCTAGGTCGGTCATAACTTTTATTCCAAGGAACAAGCGTGTTTTAATTTCATGATGAAGTCACCATCTGCAGTGATTTTGGAGCCCCCGAAAATAAAGTGTGACACTGTTTCCACTGTTTCCCCATCTATTTCCCATGAAGTGATGGGACCAGATGCCATGATCTTCATTTTCTGAATGTTGAGCTTTAAGCTAACTTTTTCACTCTCCTCTTTCACTTTCATCAAGAGACTTTTTAGCCCCTCTTCCCTTTCTTCCANTTTTTTTTTTTTTTCTGGAACTCTCTTGCTTTTTCGATGATTGACAAAACTGAAAGAAAAAAATATCCTTCACTATATGAATGAGTATACATGCCATTGTACATTTAAACTGTGCAATACTGTCCAGTTATAAAACAGAACAATCTCTCAATCAAATAAAAAACAGATATATATATAGCTAAGTGAAGCAAGTCAGTCTCAAAAGATTACATACTATATCATTACAATTACATGACATTCTGGAAAAGGTAAATTTCTAGAAAAGCAACTACAGGTAGTTAAAGAATCAGTGATTGTCATGGGTTTGAAGTTGGTGTAGCCTTTGAATAGGTGAAGCACAAGAAGATTTAGGGTGGAATTTGGGGATGATAAACCTACTTTTATGATAGGTGTGGTAGATATATAATTTTCTGCATTTG
The DNA here is from genome assembly GCA_006410875.1 of Neotragus pygmaeus. NCBI lineage: Eukaryota > Metazoa > Chordata > Mammalia > Artiodactyla > Bovidae > Neotragus > Neotragus pygmaeus. The sequence goes on from SJYV01021171.1 coordinate 336,698, forward strand.
TTAAAATTCAAATTTTACAGACCAAATGGTAAACTCTAATGTACACACATTGTTGTTAGTAAGTTATGTCCAAATCTTTTGCAACCCCATGGACTGCAGTCCACCCAGCTCCTCTGTCCATGGGATTTTCCAGGAAAGAATACTGGAGTGGGTTGCCTTTTCCTTCTCCAGGGTGATCTTCCTGATCCAGGGATCAAACTCTTACCTCCTGCATTGGCAGGTGGGTTCTTTATCCCTGAGGCACCAAGTAAGCCCAATTAAGATTGTATAATTTGAGTTCTGATGATCCTACAATGGAATGAAGAATATGAAAAAATCAGTGAAACTGAGTTATTTATATATTAAACAATCTCATTAGATGGGATAGAGAACAAGTATGATGATTAAGTAACTTTGTAAATAAGTAGATTCATATGAGTAAATTATTAAGAAAACAATGCATAAACAGTGTGATCTAGTCAATAAAGTTGTTTTCCATTGGGGTATGTGCCTATATTTCTAATACTATTGTACATGTATACTAGACTTGAACATCCATAGTGGATGATGGAAACCAAGTTTCTCTCTGTTGCAGTATGAGTTAATGGGAAAAGTAATCTGAGGAAATTATATTAATCCATGTAGTAATGAGTCAGAGATGGAAATATCATTATGAGTTCATACTTATCTGAATATAGATACAGATTGGTTACACATAGAAATATTTATAGAAATATATGTGTAACCAAGTTAGTATATACATATATATACTGACTTTGTCAGCTGTGAGGGCCTACAAAATTGACATCTTGACATAACGGGGTGTAGCTACCTAGAGTTGGTTTACAATAGCATTCTTCAGTCTAGGAGAAATGGCTGATTTTAGTACTGGGGCAGATAATATACAAGATTAGTTCCTCAAAAATAGCTAAAATGTAAATTGATACGAGTATGTTGCTGATGCTGCTAAGTCACTTCAGTCATGTCCGACTCTGTGTGACCCCGTAGAGGGCAGCCCACCAGGCCCCTGCGTCCCTGGGATTCTCCAGGCAAGAGTACTGGAGTTGGTTGCCATTTCCTTCTCCAATGCATGAAAGTGAAAAGTGAAAGTGAAGTCGCTTAGTCTTGTTTGACTCTTTGCGATCCCATGGACTGCAGCCTACCAGGCTCCTCCACCCATGGGATTTTCCAGGCAAGAGTACTTGAGTCGGTTGCCATTGCCTTCTCCAAAGAGTATGTTAAAGGGACACAAAAGCCAACTGAAATTCTCAATGGCCAAAGATGGAATAATTTATTTAACAAAATAAAGTATAAAGTAGTAGAGGATTATAAATCAAAGCTTCCATATAATTTTTGTAGATGTTTACCTTCAAGAAGATAGAGCATAATTTCCTACTGTTTAATTGTAAGTACTGTAAGTGCTTACAAAAAGTATGACTTTTGGTTCAGTGAATATAAATGCCACAAAGGGGGGGGGGAATCTTTAGAGTGGTTACAATTGACAACCACTGTCTTACAGGTTATCATGGTTAGCATTAAAAAAAAAAATTGACAGCATATTGGCAGCCAGTAACACTGATAAATGGCACCCCACTCCAGTACTCTTGCCTGGAAAATCCCATGGATGGAGGAGCCTGGTGGGCTGCAGTCCATGGGATCGAGAAGAGTCAGACACGACTGAGTGACTTCACTTTCACTTTTCACTTTCATGCATTGGAGCAGGAAATGGCAACCCACTTCAGTGTTCTTGCTTGGAGAATCCCAGGTACGGGGGGAGCCTGGTGGGCTGCTGTCTATGGGGTCACATAGAGTCGGACACAACTGAAGCAACTTAGCAACACTGATCAAATATAATTTAAAATGTCATTTTATTTATTTAGTCAACCACACCAAAAATAAATAAATAAATAACTCTAGTCTCAACCTGAGAAATATTATTCAAAAATGCAGATGAATTCTAGTTAAGGAACATCCTGTAGAATTCTTGATGAGTACTTTCAAAGCTGCCCAAATCATCAAAAGCAAGGAAAGTCTGAGAAACTGTCACAATCAAGAAGAGCTAAAGAAAACATCACAAAGAACTTCTTCAGTATTCTCATGGTGTAAAGTTGTTATTTTCTATCACAAATCTTACATACTATTACTATACTTGTGTTTTAATGTGTCTCCTCTCCCCATTGTTTGCCATTAGTCTGCACTCTCTTTAATGAGAAAAAGCACTATTTTATTATGTCATCACCTTCACACAAATGTTAGTCTGTGTAATAATTGAAAAATATTTTTTACAGAGGGAAGGAGGAGAATGGAGGATGGTAGATGGGATGAAAAAAGTCATGATATAAAAATTGTATTCTTGTGACTCTGGGCAAAATGTAGTTCATTAAAAAAAAAAAAGCCAGTCTGAAGAGAAAGCTATTTTATTGAAATTAATTCTTTATTGTGTGCCCATTTCTAAAGGCCATAAGTTTACCATATCAATATGTACCTTTCCTATGGAAAAGTTAACATAAGACTTAATAAGTCTTATTATTAAGTTCTTGAGATCACTTTGAATGAGAATTCAACAAATCTGGAGACAAGTGAAATTCATTTGTCAAATAGGCTAAGATAAACCAAATTTCAAAGATCTGTTTATAAGTTTCATTGTATTGTGTTGAATTGTGTCCTTCCACAAGATATTATAGTCCTAATCCTCAGTATCTGTTAATAAGACCTTATATGGACATAGGATCTTTGCAAATGTAGCCAAGTTAAGATGATATTATTCTGAGCTATCAGGAGTTAAATCCAGTGATTGCAATCTTTATACAATGAGAGCTTTCTACACAGATACACCAACACAGGGAAGTCCACCATATGAGGACAGAGACACAAATTGAAGTGATGGAATAACTAGCCAAGAAATGCAAATGTCAGCAAGACAGAAGTGAGAAAGAGGCAAAGAAGTCTTCTGTCTTAGTGCCTGCAGAGAGAATATGGTCCTGCTGACAGCTTGATTTCAGAATTCTGTCCTCCAGAATTGTGTGAGAATAAATGCCGATTGTTTTGTCACCCATTTTGTGATACTTTATTAAGAAAGTCTTAGGGGATTTCCCTGATGGTCCAGTGGCTCGGGTTCCATGCTCCCAATGCAGGGGGCCAGGGGTTCGATCCTTGGTCAGGGAAGTAGATCCCACATGCTGCAACTAAGACTCAACACAGTCAAATAAATAAATAAAAACAAAAATTAAAAAAAAGAAAGTCTTAAGAAACTGTTATAGCAGATTAAACATTTTTTTCCTATAGCATGTGACATCCATATTTGATTCCTACATTTATATCATTAATTTCATTTCTGAAAACTGTACAACTATGAAACCATGACATATAAAATACATGTGTGTCTGTGTTTCTAACATGTTTTATTTTAGATTTAGTCATTAAGAGTTAATGAGCATTGTGATTTATTTCTAATCCTCTTTCATTCATATGTAAGAACAATAAATGTTTGTAAATTGAACAGTTATCATTGATTCTATAACAGATGTTGAAACACTGAACAACTAAAAACAGGGAGGAATATTATTGTGAAAATATTGCATATTGTAAAGTATATAACAGAGGTCTGATGTTAACAATAAGTAAAACTCCTAAAATTATATTTACTTATAATTATTTTACTCAAACTCTGAAAGAACTTTCTATCAAAATCAACTCATATATAGTTTTAGTATCTGTATGACCTTTATTTTCTTTTATTTTAAGGGTTGTACATGAAACCTTTAGGCCTTTCCAACTTTTTTTGTCTTTAGATGTTTCCCTTTAAGCTATATCTCTAACTCCAAATAGATTCTGTACTTTCTCATAAGCCATTTCTTACTCTGTAGGGAACTGATATAGCAATGCTGACCTTAGTTTCAAAGAAAATTGAAAGAATAAAAAGAAGTGGAAACTAAGTATAAAGGAATAGGAAGACTTGTACAATCCAAGGTCATAGAAAATCAGAACACAACTAATTTTAGAGAAGAAATAGGCCTATTTGTAGTTTTCTTTAAACTATTTGAGAAGCAATTTGTATCTTTTAACATTTTTTATTGGAAAATAATTATTGGTGTTTTGTGTCTGGGGGATTCAAATATGAACTTATAAAAGTATGAGTATAAAAATACCACAAGCAATGTTATAACTCATTTCCTTCAGTTAATAAAATGGGTCAAAAATTCATTTATAACCCTAAAACAGGGGTAATATAATATGAACTTAATGATATGGTTATAGTTTGTTGTCAGACTGATATAATAAATTATATATTTCTAAAATCTATTATAATTCTATTAAGTTCAATATTTTAAGCATCATGCTATTTCACACGGAATTCTGATAAAACTCTCCAACATTATATTTGAATGGCAATATCACAGGACACTGACAAAAGCAAGCAATAGTTCATCCTGCATTAGTGTTTCTTTCTGAACCCCCCAAAAAATTAAGGATAAGAAAAAATCTTATTTAAATGCAATATTATATTGTGTAACTTGATTAATTTGCCAAAATGTCATCAAGATATTCTATACTTTATTTTGTAAGTAAAATCACTAAATTTATTTCCACATTATAGAATAAAGTTAATTAATCCCTAAAAATAGATGTATATTAATATTTCCTCTTCCTTTTGTCAAAAGTGCCCTAAAGATGGCCACACTGAGTTTTAAGATATAGATGACACTTTTGACTTTGTCACGTGCTTTCAGATACATTATTTAATTTCAGATTTGTATTCCAATCAGTCTCCTACAACACATACAATTACAAAATCATTATTTATTAAGCATTTTAATGCCACATAATGTTAATAGACATTAGGGATCAAATATGAATAAGTTCTTGTCTTCAGAAACATTCAAATTCTGAGAGAATCAAAGAAATCAGTATGTTACACATGAAAAATATATATATAAAATCCAGAGTGATAGAAAATTATAAAAGGCACTTATTCTCAGATGATAGTCATCTACTTGACCTGGTGTCATCTATTAAAGCTAGCAAAATGAACAGACATGGAAAGTTTTTTTTAAAAGAATAGCAAGATAGCATGAATAAAATTTAAAATATATAAAATGAAGAAGTATTTACAGCAAACCACAACCAGACTGGGGATCTAAAAACCAAAAGACAGAGCATACAGGTCACTGAGGATTATGTTGAGACATGGTAGGGCTTTATACTCTACCAAGGAGAAGAATCATCATCCTGAAGAGATGATAGCAAGCTACTAAAGATATCTCAGAAAAGAGAAGTCATTATCAAATTTGCCTTTTTAAGTAATTTAGCTCATAGGTGGTGTAGGAGAAAGATTTGACATATAAAAACTTGATGCATAAAGATGATACACAGTGTTATTTTCATAATCTTAGGCTTCCCTGGTGGCTCAGAGATTAAAGCGTCTGCCTGGAATGCAGGAGACCCGGGTTCGATCCTTGCGCCAGGAAGATCCCCTGGAGAACGAAATGGCAACTCACTCCAGTACTCTTGCCTGGAGAATCCCATGAAGGGAGGGCTACAGTCCATGGGGTCGCAAAGAGTCAGACACGACTGAGCGACTTCACTTTCACTTTCACAGTGACAGTTTAACTAGGCAGTGCCATAAGGATATATTGATATATAATGATAACATTAATAAGGAGCATGTTTGAAAGAGAAGGTTTTGAATTATATTTGTATTTATTGATCTTGACATACATGAACCTGAAATCAGATAGTTTCAAAAGTCAAGAATGTATGAGACAATTTCTTTCAGAATTTTGTCTCTTTACCATGTATTCGGGCTTCCCAGGTGGTGCTAGTGGTAAAGAACCTGCCTAACAATTCAGGAGACTTAAGAGATGAGGGTTTGATCCCTGGTTCAGGAAGATCCCCTGGAGGAAGGCATGACAAGTCACTCTAGTATTACTGCCTGGAGAATCCCATGGACCGAGAAACCTGACAGGCTACAGTCCATAGCATTTGAAAGTCAGACACAAATGAAGCAACTTAGCACAACATAGCCCCATACAATCAGTCCTAAATACCAACCCAACCCTATTTTTTCTTCATTTTTGTTGATATTTGTCAGAGTTCCTACTTGTAAACAATAGAGGATGACTCATTATTATGATCAGAAAAAAAGAATTATTTTGCATAGGTCATGGAAACAACACAGATGCTGAAGAATTAGCTTCAAGGATAAGTGTCCAAAACCATGCCATAGAGTAATTCTTGAACCATCCTTGAGCATTCACTGCAGTTTGCAAGACAAATTATTTACTAACAATTTGATTGAACAGCAACTTGTTACTTAATTTTCAAGTCTTTTACCTGAATCAATCTTTTTATTAATTCTGTTTCTCTCTTGAATCATTTTAGAAAGCACCTTACTAGTTTATGACACCAATCTTTCTCATTTACAAATAATCCTATACAATTCTGACAGAAATATATTTTAACATCTATCTTTAAAAATGCAAAATTTTTTAGAAATAACTTTATCAAGTAATATGGATTGTCTATTTATATGAAAGGAGCTTTATTTCATTCTCAAGGGAAATAAAATTGCTTGAACAATTAAAAAAAAAAAATCATGGTCATGGAGTTAAAGCTTTATAAATACCAGTTCACGTTTAACTTCATCTGTATATTTAATAAAGACTCTCCTGGCCCATATAGTAAAGAATCTGCCTTCAGTGCAGGAGACCAGGATTCAATCCCTGGGTTTGGAAGATACCCTGGAAAATGGCAAACCACTCAAAAATTCTTGCTATATAATTCCATGGACAGAGGAGCCTGTACATGTGGCTACATGTAGTCCTTGGGGTTGCCCCAACACAAATATAAACAACACTTGGGTAAGAATGTTGGCCAGCTGAAGGAAAAATTCCAGTGGAAAATTAAAAAAAAAAAAAAGGAAAAAGTGGATAAATATGACAGGTTAAAATGAAACATTCATGTAGTAATACTAACATACAAAAAGAGAAAGTTGAAATACTGGGAAAATTCACAATTTCAACCCAAAGAGAGGTTTTCTCTGGAGAAGCAGGGTTCTTGNTTAAAAAAAAAAAAAAAAGGAAAAAGTGGATAAATATGACAGGTTAAAATGAAACATTCATGTAGTAATACTAACATACAAAAAGAGAAAGTTGAAATACTGGGAAAATTCACAATTTCAACCCAAAGAGAGGTTTTCTCTGGAGAAGCAGGGTTCTTGGAATTTCAACTCAGCAGAATAAATTGTGCTCACAGTTTGTGCCAAATTTATTGGCATTCCTCCACCATCATTTTCTCCTTTGGGATTCTTCACAATTTGACTATACCACTCAGAATTACATCTCATCATATTACATAGCTGCAATATAATGGAGGTCTTTGAGATCCAATGTTTAAGCAGTGTTATATAGAAGAATATAACCCTAATAATAACTGAAATGTAAAATCACAATCATTTGAACTAGGAAATGATATCAGAATAATTGTACAGAAAATTATTTTAAAATAAATTTAAACAGCTTTGACACATATAGAGTAGTTTCTAATGTCTTTGCTTCTAGCAGCTGCTCCTGAAAATCTTTTTTGTACTCCTCCTCTAAGTTTTCATTAAATTCAACATATATGTCTCTTCTGTATATCTTGCCTTTATCTTTCTTTTATGGCTTTGACTAGTTCCCTTTTCTCTCATTTCTCTTTCAGGCAGAACAAACACACAAACACGCATTCTGCTTCTTGGGTACTACAGACTGGTCTCCCAGTTGCATTTCTTTTCTCTCAAAAAATAGCCATTATCTAGTTCTTTTTCCTGCAAGATAAAATGAATAAATAAGAAAGTAGATTTTTTTTTCAGGAAAACATACACTTATGTGTGTGTGTGTGTACGTTAGTTTTGGCAGGAAGTGATACCGAGAAGCAAAAATAATGAATATTTTGCATCAATAAATTTTGCCCATGTTATGATTTATGTGTTTATGCTTTGCAGTAGACTAAATTATAAAGGAACTTGTATTAGGGTTCTCCAGAAAACAGTACCAATATTTTGTGTGTCAGTCAGTTCAGTTTAGTCACTCAGTCATGTCTGACTCTTTGCAATCCCATGAACTGCAGCACACCAGGCCTCCCTGTCCATCAGCATCTCCCAGAGTACACTCAGACTCACATCCATAGAGTCAGTGAGGCCATCCAGTCATCTCATCCTCTGTTGTTCCCACTCCTCCTGCTGCCAATCCCTCCCAGCATCAGAGTCTTTTCCAGTGAGTCAACTCTTCGCATGATGTGGCCAAAGTAGTGGAGTTTCATCTTCAGCATCATTCCCTCCAAAGAAATCCCAGGGCTGATCTCCTTCAGAATGGACTGGTTAGTCTAGGTTCGATATAGAATACAGGATGCTTGGGGCTGGTACACTGGGATGACCCAGAGAGATGGGGGGGTAGAGGGAGGGGGGTTCAAGATTGGGAACTCATGTACACAGATGGCAGATTCATGTCAATGTATGGCAAAACCAATACAGTATTATAAAGTAAAAAAAAAAAAAATAAATGATAATAATAATAAAAGGGAGAAAAAAAAAAAAAAANTATGTACTTTGCTTAAATTTTCAATCACAACTTAGTGGATTAGTCTGTGGCAATTGAAGAAATCAGGAGTCACAAAGGTAGGGTAATTTAGGAAGTAGAACAGGAAAAATAGGAAACAGCTTCTTGGAGAGAAAAAAAACAACAACAACAATATTTTCTCCTGTTTTCTGAGTAGAATATATTCACCCTAATTTTCTTTACTTTGTAATGATTTTTTTCAATTGAGTTTTCAGAATATAATGTGTTAGTTTTTGAAAAAAAAAATCTACCTCCATTATAAAACAAATATATATTGCAAAACACATTAGTTTCCTCACTGTAAAACACTATACTTATGATAATTAATTTACACTTCTAATATACATTTATTTTTACTACAATAACTCTCTGATACAATTATGTAAATAACCTAGNAAAAATCTACCTCCATTATAAAACAAATATATATTGCAAAACACATTAGTTTCCTCACTGTAAAACACTATACTTATGATAATTAATTTACACTTCTAATATACATTTATTTTTACTACAATAACTCTCTGATACAATTATGTAAATAACCTAGTTCAAAGATAAATAATAAGAAAAAAACCTTTAAACTCTCCACTTTTGCTTACTTTGATATCTATCCTTTCCTGTAATTTAGATGAGGGATTTTGTGCATCTTAGTAAAATTATGGAACTTTTAGTTTGATCTCTCAGGGATAATGCCTTATTAAATGTAATTCCCAAATATGAAATCTTTGGGCTGACATTTTCTTGGCAGAAGGATTTTGTCCAACACATAGTTCTCAGAATATATAAGTCACAGCAGTAATCTTTTGGTTAAATAAGCCAGCAAAGATATGGTAAAATAAATTTACCAATATAATATTCTATTTTCTGTTGCCTTCTGAGTTAGAATATTTTATACCATTGAACAATGTATATAATTGTGTTAAATGTGAAAAACGAATTAACTTTTATTTTTATAAAGTCAGTTGAATGTGAAGGGTCTTTAATGCTAGACCCAGGTTATTTTAGACTATAAATTATATTCTTCCCTAATGATTACTTAATTGACAATTATTGAAGAGAATGACAGCAGGAGCAAAGGGAAGATTATCTGTCAATAAATGACTTCATATGCTATGGAGAAGCTTATTTAATCTCAGTGACAATTTTTCTGAAAATGAAGATCAAGTCATTTCTGCCACAAATTAAGTAGTACAGAGTGATTGACAGCTTGATAGATAATTAATAAGACAGTTTCTAAGCTACAGTGCTTTATATCGTGAGGAATTAAGACTTTTGGGGACTCTACTGTTGGAGACCACACATTCATCAAGGAAGATTCTTAAAACTGTTGGTCCGAGACATTTTTCTACATTTATCTGAATCTTAATGTGTTTGGGTACAAACGGCATTTTGAGGGATATATTTATCTTTTAATGTTAATGACCATGGATATTTCATGTCATTACTCTGTTTACTTATTATGCAAGTGATAATGTCTAACATCTTAACTTGGGTTTTTGTTTGCTTGTTTCTTCTTTTACAGTCTTATATTGTTAATGTACAGTTATGCTTTTAAAAAGTTATGTATATGGAGAAAGAAGAGTGGAGTTGTGTATATAGCAAGGCAGCAAGAACAACCAGAGGCTCCATGTCTTCATATTGAAAAAGAAAATGTCATATATATGCATTAATATATTTTTATTTTTTTCTCTTTCTGACTTACTTCACTCTGTATAATAGGCTCTTGGTTCATCTACCTCATAGAACTGGGGAAGGAGAGGATGGGATAAATAGAGAGAGGAGCATTAAAATATATACATTACTATATGTAAAAATAGATATCCAATGGTAATTTGCTGTATGACACAAGGGTCTCAAACCTAGTGTTCTGTGGTAACCTAGAGGGGTAGAATGAGGTGGGATGTGAGAGTGAGAATCAGGAAGGAGGGTACATATATATAACGATGGCTGATTCATGTTGATTATGGCAGAAAGCAACACAATATTGTAAACCTGCTGCTGCTACTAAGTTGCTTCAGTCGTGTTCGACTCTGTGAGACCCCTTAGACGACAGCCCACCAGGCTCCCACGTCCATGGGACTCTTCAGGCAAGAACACTGGAGTGGGTTGCCATTGCCTTCTCTGATTGTAAACCTAGTATACTCCAATTAAAAATAAATAATATTTTTTAAAAAGCAAATACCATTACACATTAGTCAGCAAAGATAGAATTCAAGTGATATTGTATATCTAATATTATAAGCTATTCATTAAATTATGCAGTATTGAAATGTTAAAAATTTGTGGACTAGCCTGGTGGCTTTTTTTTTTTTTTCCATTTCTTTTCCATGGGGATGGTCTTACTCCCTGTCTCCTGTACAATGTCATGAACCTCCGTCTATAATTCATCAGGCACTCTATCTATCAGATATAGTCCTTTAAATCTATTTCTCACTTCCACTATATAATCATAAGAGATTTTATTTAGATCATACCTGTGAAAAGCTGTGAAAAGAAGAGAAGCGAAAAGGAAAGGAGAAAAGGAAAGATATAACCATCTGAATGCAGAGTTCCAAAGAATAGCAAGAAGAGATAAGAAAGCCTTCCTCAGCAATCAATGCAAAGAAATAGAGGCAAACAACAGAATGGGAAAGATAGAGATCTCTTCAAGAAAGTTAGAGATACTATGGGAACATTTCATTAAAAGATGGGCTTGATAAAGGACAGAAATGCTATGGATATAACAGAAACAGAAGATATTAAGAAGAGGTGGCAAGAATACACAGAACTGTACAAAAAAGATGTTCATGACCCAGATAATCATAATGGTGTGATCACTCATCTAGAGCCAGACATTCTTGAATGTGAAGTCAAGTGGGCCTTAGAAAGCATCACTACGAGCAAAGCTAGTGCAGGTGATGGAATTCCAGTGGAGCTGTTTCAAATCCTGAAGGACGATGCTGTGAAAGTGATGCACTCAATATGCCAGCAGCAGTGGCCACAGGACTGGAAAAGGTCAGTTTTCATTCCAGTCCCAAAGGCAATGCAAAAGAATGCTCAAACTACCGCACAATTGCACTCAGCTCACATCCTATAAAGTAATGCTCAAAATTCTCCAAGCCAGGCTTCAGCAATATATAAACTGTGAACTTCCATATGTTCAAGCTGGTTTTAGAAAAGGCAGAGGAGCCAGAGATCAAATTGCCAAAACCCACTGGACCATCGAAAAAGCAAGAAAGTTCCAGAAAAGTATCTATTTCTGCTTTATTGACTATGCCAAAGCCTTTGACTGTGTGGATCACAATAAACTGTGGAAAATTCTTCATGAGATGGGAATACCAGACCACCTGACCTGCCTCTTGAGAAACCTATATGCAGGTCAGGAAACAACAGTTAGAACTAGACATGTAAAAAGAGACTGATTCCAAATAGGAAAAGGAGTACGTCAAGGCAGTGTATTGTCACCCTAATTATTTACCGTCTATGCAGATTACACCATGAGAAATGCTGGGCTGGAAAATGCACAAGCCTCAGATATGCAGATGACACCACCCTTATGGAAGAAAGTGAAGAGGAACTAAATTAAAGTGGAAAGTGGACAGTGAAAAAGTTGGCTTAAAGCTCAACATTCAGAAAATGAAGATCATGGCCTCTGGTCCCATGACTTCATGGGAAATAGATGGGGAAACACTGGAAATAGTGTCAGACTTTTTTTTGGGGGGGTAGGGAGGGGGCTCCAAAATCACTGCAGATGGTGACTGCAGCCATGAAATTAAAAGACACTCCTTGGAAGAAAAGTTATGACCAACCTAGATAGCATGTTGAAAAGCAGAGACATTACTTTGCCAACAAACGTTCATCTAGTCAAGGCTATGGTTTTCCCAGTGGTCATGTATGGATGCGAGAGTTGGACTGTGAAGAAAGCTGAGCACTGAAGAATTGATGCTTTTGAACTGTGGTGTTGGAGAAGACTCTTGAGAGTCCCTTGGACTGCAAGGAAATCCAACCAGTCCATTCTGAAGGAGATCAGCCCTGGGATTTCTTTGGAAGGAATGATGCTAAACCTGAAACTCCAGTACTTTGGCCATCTCATGCGAAGAGTTGACTCACTGGAAAAGACTCTGATGCTGGGAGGGATTGGGGGAAGGGGGAGAAGGGGACAACAGAAGATGAGATGGCTGGATGGCATCACTGACTAGATGGACGTGAGTCTATGTGTACTCCAGGAGTTGGTGATGGACAGGGAGGCCTGGTGTTCTGCGATTCATGGTGTCACAAAAAGTCGGACACAACTGAGCGACTGAACTGAACTGAAATGGTGCCTTAGACCATAGAGTCTGCCTACAATGCGGGAGACCGAGGTTCAGTCCCTTGACAGGAAGAGTCCCTGGAGAAGGGAATAGCAACCCACTCCAGTATTCTTGCACGGAGACTTCCATGGACAGTGGAGCCTCTGGGCTAGTACATGAGGTCACAAAGAATCAGACACAGATGCCACTGAGTGGTTAGAAGTTTAGAAAATTCTAGGAAAATAGCCAAATTCACGCTTCATAATTTTACACATTGGATTCATTTATAATGGAACTGTGTCTCTGTTTACCATTGTAGTTTAATCTTAAGGCAATGAGACAACATTTTAACTTAGGTTAATAGGAAAAACTTTTGAGTACTTTCATTAACTTTATCCTGGAAACATCTATTGTGTTTTAGTTACATTGGTGCATTACTTTTCAATTTCTTGTTGATTTGAATTCATAAGCTTGCTAAGACAGGTTAAAATCTGTAAGTTTTTCTAAAAGAAATGATCTTTTTGTAAATTTGGAATCAACTAATTGACAGTAGACAAAAATTTTTTTAAGAAATTTAGTTCATGCATATATTTTTCTCTCAAGAAAGAAATATATTAAATACAGAACACAAGAAAATATAATTTGTATTTTGAATATATTTTAACAAATCCCAGTTTTCCAAAGAAAGAGTTTAAAATAAAATATGCAGGCAATAACTTTTTAAATACAATTCCATAAAGAATCAATAATTTGTATTTCATTAAAGTTAAAAACATTCCCTGCAAAAGACAACATCAAGAACATGAAAAGACAAGCCAAAGACTAGAAGAAAATACTTTTAAAAGTTATATCTCATAAAAGGAGCATTATTCAAAATATAGAAAACAGTTAAAACTCAGTAATATAAATAGCAATTAAAAGTTGAGCCAAAGGCCTGAACAGAGACCTCAAAAGGAATATACAGATAGCAAATAAGCTTATGAAAACATGCTTCACATCATATGTCATTAGGAAAATCCAAATTAAGACAACAAAGAAATAAAACACCTCACACCTAGTAGACTGGACAAAATTCACAACATAGACAACACCAAATGCAGTGAGGATGTCAAACACAAGATTTCTCATTGATTACTGGTGAAAATGCAAAATACTACAGCCGCTTTGGAAGAAAGTTGACAAATTCCTACAAAAATAAATATACTCTTACTCTATGATCCAATACAATGTTCCTTGTTACCTTCCAAAATAGTTGAAAGCTTATGTCCATATGAAAATTTACACATAGACGTTACAGCATCTTTATTCATTATTGCCAAAAGATGAAAGCAACAAAGATGTCTTTCAATAAGTGAACTGATAAATAAACTGTGGTGCATCCAGTCAGTGGAATATTATTCAGTGCTAAAAGGAAGTGATGAAAGTGAAAGAGGGAGTGAAAAAGTTGGCTTAAAACTCTACATTCAGAAAACTAAGCTCATGACATCCAATCCCGTCACTTCACGGAAAATAGATGGAGAAACAGTGGAAATAGTGGCTTACTTTATGTTTTGGGGCTCCACAATAAATGCAGAAAGTTACTGCACCATGTAATTAAAAGACGCTTACTCATTGGAAGGAAAGTTATGACCAACCTAGTGAGTGAAGTGAAGTCATTCAGTCGTGTCCAACTCTTTGCGACCCCATGGACTGTAGCTTATCAGGCTCCTCAGTCCATCAGATTTTCCAGGCAAGAGTGCTGAAGTGGATTGCCATTTCCTCCTCCAGGGGATTTTCCTGACCCAGGAATCGAACCCAGGTATCCTGCATTGCAAGTAGATGATTTACCGTCTGAGCCACCAGGAAAGCCAGCCTATGAGCAACCTAGACAGTATATTAAAAAGCAGAGACATTACTTTGCCAACAGAAGTCCGTCTAATCAAGGCTATAGTTTTTCCAGTAGTCATGTATGGATGTGAGATTTGGACTATAAAGAAAGCTGAGTGCCAAAGAATTGATGCTTTTGAACTGTGGTGTTGAAGAAGACTCTTGAGAGTCCCTTGGACTGCAAGGAGATCCAACCAGTCCATTCTAAAGGAGATCAGTCCTGGATGTTCATTGGAAGGACGGATGTTGAAGCTGAAACTCCAATACTTTGGCCACCTGATGAGAACTGAATCATTTGAAAAGACCCTGATGCTGGGAAAGATTGAAGGCAGGAGGAGAAGGGGACGATAGAGAAGGAGATGGTTGGATGGCATCACCGACTCAATGGACTTGAGTTTGAGCAAGCTCCAGGAGTTGGTGATGGACAGAGAAGCCTGGTGTGCTGCAGCCCATGGAGTCGTAAAGAATCTGACATGACTTAGCAACTGAACTGAAAAGGAAGTGAACTATCAAAGCACGAACAGATATAGAGAAAACTTAAAACGTGTATAGCTAAGTGAAAGAAGCCATTCTGAAAAGGTTACATATTATATGATTCTATCAACATGACATTCTGGAATTGTATGGAGGTAGTAAATAGATTTATGGTTTTAATGATTTAAGAGGTGATAAGGAGAGATGGTTAGGTGTAGCACATAGTCGTTTTAGAGTAGTGAATTTGTGATACTATAATGATGAATAAATACATGCTATTATACATTTGTCAAAATCTATGAAATGTTCAACATCAACAATGGCATGTAATGTAAAGCTTCAACTTTGGATTATAATGACTTTTCAATGTAGGTTTATCGATTTTAATAAATGCATTACTCTGGTGGGGAATGTTGACAATTGGAGAGACTATGCATGTTTAGAGTCAGGGGGTTTTAGAAAATCTCTGCATTTTCTGATTAATATTGCTGTGGATCAAAAATTTATCTTTTAAAAAGTCTATATAAATATACCCATTGCCAAGAACCCAAATGTTTCTAAAATGTAAGGAGTAAAACCCTAAAATGTAAGGAGTAAAACTCTTATCACCTAGGAAGAGTAAATACTATCAATATTTCAGAATAGATTATATCACTATTCTTAGTGACAAAATTATGTTTTATTATTTTGATGTAGCATAATTTAAATATATCTAAAGTACATTTTGATATTTTTGATATTTGTTTTCTTTCTATTGTGAATAGTTATAGCCATGTGTGATTATTAAGAAATATTCTTTAATAATATGAATGGTTCCTAAATGTAACCTATATTGTTTTAAAGACTGATACTAATTTCCATAGAAAAATATGTATCAATTAATATTCAAGTAAATGCTAGTACCTTGACTTTTAGCCACATCAGTAATATAATTTTTTTTAAAAAAGCATATCGAATTGATGATTATAAAACACAGGGTAGGGAAAAAATAACCAGGAACATTAATTTCAATTTATCTCAGAGTAAATATAATCATATCTTGTGTTCCCTGGTCATTTATATAGATATAAATTTTCTTTTATAGACCTCAATATCTCAAACTTGATGACCACACCATTATGAGGTGATAAACCCTGTGTCATTAAAATTTTTATTATTAATAGATCTTAAATACAATTAATTTATTTTTGGTTAAATTATCTTCATTTTCTTTATTTTCTTTATTTTTTATTTAAGTGGTGTGAAATAAACTGAATAAATTTAAATGAACTTGAGAAATTCAGATCTGATTATTTTCATGTCAACAAATGTTTTCATTTTTAAAACACTTCTCTAATATATATTTGAAAGTATTTATGCACATATACAAATACCCATGAGTTCATTCATCCATTCAAAATCTTATGACTATCTAGGATATCAAGAAAATATTGTATAGAAGAAATTTAATATTACACTAGTTTTAGGTCACTGATTCTGTTTTAAGTGATCTTATCTTTTGTACTGTTCAATTTTGCAAGGAGATTTTTAATTTTTATAGATTATTTTTACTTTCTATGTGTTTATTACACTTAATTCACTACTTTATTCTAACAATATGTTAGACTTTTCTATATTTGATATACATCCAATTTTTCTGTCAGACTAATTAGAAATATTTTATTCTCTTCATTTTTCACTGTGTTAGTGTTTTAGCATTTAGGATCAGTTTTTAAAATAGTTTATTCATACCTAATAGTTCTAAATGATTTTTGGTGATATTTCTCTCCATTACCATTTAATACTAAAGGAATTCCTTTCAATTTACAATCTAATACCCAAATTTCTCCAATAATAATATTATTTAAAGGGCTTCCCTGGTGGCTCTGATGGTAACGTATCAACTACAATGCAGGAGAACTCGGTTCAATCACTGGGTTAGGAATATCCCCTGGAAGAGGGCATGGCAACCCACTCCAGTATTCTTGCCTTGAGAGAAGCTTGGCAGACTACAGTCCACGGGGTCACAAAGAGTTGGACACGACTGAGCAACTAAGCACAATATTGTTTAATTTTGTCAAACATATTTATCCATTCAGCAGATGTACTTTTAAACTGAATCTCAGGGTAAAAAGAAATTAAATATAACTGTGCAATTCCTCATAATTAAATGTAATTCCTTAAGTCTTATATTGATACTATAAGTAATATTCCCTGACCTTTGAAATTCTATCACTTAATTTTTCTTACTTCATTTTTAACAAACATTAATAGTTTTGAAAAATAATATTAATAATAAAAGAAGTTAAAGGTAAATAGAAGGCATATTATGTATCAGGCAGTGTTTCAAATGTTATATATATTCACACATACACACATACTTTATATATAGTGTACATGTGCATATATGTAATACTTGTTACATATTTGTTACATAATATTTATATTATAATGTAGTATATATGATATTTATGCATTTTTATACATATATATTTTTGTAAATTCCCAATATTTACATCTTCTCTATGAGAAGATACTATCAAAACCATTTTACAAATAGGGAAATGGAGGCACAGAGACTAGCCATATTTTTCCCAAGATCACACAACCTACACATAGAAAATTCACCTTTGAAAACCAGACTATCTGATACCAGATTCTGGCCTCCTAACTCTCATAACATGACATCTTAAACAGAAAGCTATTTCTTGAAACCACATACTTTAACCATATCTAGAACATTCAAAAGATACTTTCTTTAATATGTTTCACTCTGAAAACTCCATAACATATTGTGAATGCTCTAAAAACAATGAAGCAAAAAAGTTGTCATTTTTTTCTCCAATAGTGTTACATAAATACCTTATGTGTAAAGAATAAGACAAAAATAGCCTATGTTCCCTTGAAGATTAAAATTGAAAAGATATAAATTAATATAATATGTATAAGAATAAAGATAATCTATATTAGGTTGCAAGTTTAATAAAACAAATAATTATGTGAGCAATACATTTCTATTATGTATAAACTACTCATAAGCTATGTTGTATAAACTCTGTAATTTGTTATAACAGCCAGAATAAGGTATACCATTTTTTATTCATCCATGTCTGTGATGAAAATTTGGTTAGTTTCCAATTTTAAGCTACCATAAATAAAGTGTACTAAATTTTTTTATTGAAATCTTTTTGAGATAAAATTTGAGGTATTATTAGCTTGGCAGTTTTTATTTTTTTTGTAGTTATTGGGGGGATCGTCCACATGAACAATCACATAATCTGCAAAAAAGAATGGTATTTTATGATTTTCTTTCTTTATACATTTTAATCTTTTTCTGTCCTATTGAAACTGTGAGGGCCTTAAGGACAATACTGAATAAAAACAATACAAACAAGCTTCTTTGATACATTCCAGATGTGAGGGGCAATGCATAGTCTCTCACCATTAACCTGTCTTAGTTCATTCTGGCTGTTATAACAAAATACCAGAGACTGGGTGGCTTACAAGTGATAGAAACTTATTTCTTACATTTCTGAAGGCTGGGACGTCTAAGATCAAGGCACCAGCAGATTTGTGTCTGATGAAAAGTAGATTTCTAATTCATAGATTGAATCTTCTAACTGTAATCTTACATGGCAGAAGGAAGGGGCTAGAGTTTGTAGAGCTTTGTGTGGTCTTTTTTATTAAAATATTAATAAAATTCAGAAGGGCTCCACTCTCATGATCTAATCACATATCAAATTCCCTATATCCTAACATATCACATTGTGCATTAGGTTTCAGCATATGAATTTGGAAGGACAAAATATTCAAACTATAGCCTATATATATATAGGTATATATATATATATATATATGTTAGTTTTATTAACATTACCATTTTTATTTTCTGGTAGAATACCATTTACTAGATTGAAGTTTCCTACTAGTCCTCTAGTTTGATAAGAATTTTTATTGTGAAAAACTAGTTTTCTTTCACATGCTTTTTTCTTCCAGTGGAGATGATGATGTTTTTTCTTTACTCTCTTAAGATGAATTCCACTGATTAATTTAAAATAATAAATCAATCTCACATTACTGATATGAAGCCTACTTCTTCATGGTATATTTTATTTTTCACACATATAGCTGTGTTCAATTTACGTATATCTTGTTAAGCATGTTTATCTATGTTCAACAGAGATACTTTCCAGGATTCTTTCTGATATAGCTGCAACATTTAAATATTAAGACTTGTGGTGGTTTACTTACTAAGGCATATCCAACTATTGCGACCCTATTGACTATAGCCCACCAGACTCCTCTGTCCATATGATTTCTCAGGCAAGAATGCTGGAGTGGGTTGATATTTTCTTCTCCAGGGTATCTTCCCAACCCAGGCATCAAACCTGGGTCTCTTGCATTACAGGCAGATTCTTTAACATCTCAGCCACCAGGGAAGCCCTATTAAGATTTAGCTGGCTACTACATAAATAAGTTGGGTAGTAGTCTTTTCTGAATGTAAATTTGTTAATTTTTCTTTCTTGAAAATCTGATAAAATTCACCAGTAAAAGTATCTGGGCCTGGAGTTTTCTTTATGTGAATTTTTCTTGTTTATTATGAATTCCATTTCCTTAGTAGAGCTATTANATATATATATATATATATTTAAAGTATTTTGAGAATACTAAGTGTGATTTTTAGTTCCAGTATTTCCTTCATCCTGGTTCTTGCTTCAGGTTATCTTACTAAGATAGGTCACCTACAAATGAAATGATCCTCTGACTCATTTGTCTGTTTTCACTGGATCCAATGAATCCATTCACCACATAGCATGTCAAATAATCCTTTTGTTTTACTTCCAGGAACTCAATGAGGTTCTCATAGTAAATATCTGAGACAAATGCCCTTGTGATTCTCTTAGTTTTTCTCTGATTTCATGGGCTGTTTTCCTGATTCACCTTTGCTGGAATGTTCCTGACCATCAACATGGTGGGTGCACCTGGTATGCACCAGGGCTTAATGCTCTCCGACCTCTTCTCTTCCTTATTTTAACATACTCTATACAGGATTACTGCAAGGAGATCCAACCAGTCCATCCTAAAGGAGATCAGTCCAGTGTTCATTAGAAGAACTGATGCTGAAGCTAAAACTCCAGTACTTTGGCCACCTCTTGAGAAGAGTTGGCTCACTGGAAAAGACCCTGATGCTGGGAGGGCTTGAGGGAGGGAGGAGAAAGGGATGACAGAAGATGAGGTGGCTGGATGGCATCACCAACTCAATGGACATGAGTTTGAGTGAACTCTGGGAGTTGGTGATGGACAGGAAGGTCTGGCGTCCTGCAATTCATGGGGTCACGAAGAGTTGGACATGACTGAGCGAATGAACTGAACTGATTCAGGATCACATGTAGGTACATGACCTTAAATATCTATTCTGATGACTCCAAAATAGTTATCCTTAGCCATGACATCTCCCCTATATTCTGACTCACATTTCAATGTCTCATTATCCCCTCTTTAATGTCCCAAAGGCATTTCACACCTAACATTGTCCAAAACCAAATTCTTTATCTCTTCCTTCAAACTTGATTATTCTCGTGTTTATTAAATTAATGATTATCGAAATCAATTTCCTCAGGTCAGAAAACTTGGAGCCACTCTGGAACCCTTTTACCCACACACCATATATAAAACATCATCAAATAGTATCAGAGCTATTTCAAAATTAATTCTAGAATTAGATTATTTTTAATTACTCCCATCTTAGACCAAAGCACCATTATACTTCATTTCACTAAAACTGTAAGCTCCCAATAAAAGTTTTCTTGTGTATTTTTAGACTGTATCTTGTGATCATTATGAGTGTAAATTAATTCATGCTCTCCTCCTTAAACACAGACACTTTTCTCTTGGGTTTCTACTACACAAATATTATGATCATGGAACTCCAAGTGATCTGCCCCTCTGCCATCCATTAATATTTGTCAAATATTTATCCCAATTTGGTATTTAATATTTTCAATGCCCAAAACACTTCTCACATATGTATCTGTAAGACTGCTCACTCACTTCCTTTGCATCTCTGCTCAGAAATCCCTTTCTTAGAGAGATATATGATTCCCTAATTGCATTCTATCTTTTTATCCTATTTACTGTACCTTTACAGCACTTATTTGATAGAATTTTGTCATGTAAGAATCCTTTTTCATTTATTGATTTTTCTTTTGCATTTGACCTACCAACTAGAATGTAGGAGGCAAAAAACCAGATAATGTTTCTGTCTGTTCTTTGTTTTATGTCAAGTATTAAGAATAGTTCTTTCCATAAGGTAGGCATTGAGAAAGTATTTAATTTTGGTGAATTCTAACTGAACTATTTCAAATCCTAAAAGATGATGCTGCACTCAATATGCCAGCAAATTTGGAAAACTCAGCAGTGGTCACAGGACTGGAAAAGGTCAGTTTTCATTTCAATCCCAAGGACAATGGCAAAGAACGTTCAAACTACTGCATAACTGCACTCATATCACATGCTAGCAAGGTAATGTTCAAAAATCCTTCAAATGAGGCTTTAATGGTACATGAACAGAGAACTTTCAGATATACAGGCTGGATTTAGAAAAGGCATAGGAACCAGAGGTTAAATTGTCAACATCTGTTAGATCATAGAAAAAGCAAGACAGTTCCAGAAAAAAATCTACTTCTGCTTTATAGACTATTCAAAGCTTTTGACTGTGTGGATCACAGCAAACTGTGGAAAATTCTAAAAGATATAGGAACACCAGATCACCTTACCTGCCTCTGTGAAACCTGTATGCAGGTCAACAAGCAACGGTTAGAACTGGACATAGAACAACAGACTGGTTCCAAACTGGGAAAGGAGGATGTCAAGGCTATATATTGTCATCCTAAAAAATGCTGAGCTGGATGAAGCACAAGCTGGAATCAAAATTTCTGGAAGAAATATCAACAACCTCAGATATGCAGGTGACTTATAGGAGAAAGTGAAGAGGAACTAAAGAGCCTCTTGATGATGGTGAAAAAGGAGAGTGTAAAAGCTGGCTTAAAACTCAACATCCAAAACACTAAGATCCTGGAATCCAGTCCTATTAGTTCATAGCAAATGGGTGGGGAAGCAATGCACAAAGTGAGAGACTTTATTTTTTTGTACTCCAAAATCACTGCAGATGGTGACTGCAGCCATGAAATTAAAAGACATGTGTTCCTTGGAAGAAAAGCTGTGACCAACCTAGACAGCATATTAAAAAAAATAGAGGTGTTACCTTGATGACAAAGGTCTGTATCATCAAAGCTATGATTTTTCCAATAGTCATAGATGGGTGTGAGAGCTGGACCATAAAGAAGGCTGAGTGCTGAAGGACTGATGCTTTTGAACTGTGGTGTTGGAAAAGACTCTTGATAGTCCCTTGGACTGAAAAGAGATCAAACCAGTTAAACCTAAAGAAAATCAACCCTGAATATTCATTGGAAGGATTAATGCTGAAACTCCAATACTTTGGCCATCTGATGGCAGGAGCCAACTCATTAGAAAAGACCCTGAGGTTGGGAGAGATTAAAGGTAGGAGGAGAATTGGATGACAGAGGACAAGATGGTTAGATGACATATTCAACTCAATGGAAATGAATATGAGCAAAATGGGAAATGGTGAAGGACAGGGAAGCCTAGCCTTTCAGTACATAGGGTCGCAGAGTCAGACGACTGAGCAACTGAACAACCACAATTTGTTGAAAGAACATATGTTAGATTGACCTCTATTTTCTGATTCTTCCATAGTTGAAACAATCCATTCATTAGGATTTCAAACTATTTGCTCTGACCCTCTATTTGGGAGTTGTCACATAGTTATCTCACAGAACATTTTCGATCTCTATATGAAGCAACTGACTTTGACAATATATGTTGGCATTTTCAAGTTTATTAAGCTTTAAGTTAAATTTTTGCCCTTTGCTTTGCTTCCTTGGACTGCAAGGAGATCCAACCAGTCCATTCTGAAGGAGATCGGCCCTGGGATTTCTTTGGAGGGAATGATGCTGAAGATGAAACTCCTCTAATTTGGCCACATCATGTGAAGAGCTAACTCATTGGAAAAGACTCTGATGCTGGGAGGGATTGGAGCCAGGAGGAGAAGGGGACGACAGAGGATGAGATGGCTGGATGGCATCACTGACTTGATGGACGTGAGTCTGAGTGAACTCTGGGTGTTGGTGATGGACAGGGAGGCCTGGCATGCTGTGATTCATGGGGTCACAAAGAGTCATGACTGAGCGACTCAACTGAACCAGTTTCCTTTATATTTGCTGTCCTTGTTTCTTTAATTATTGAATTTATAATATATTTTATAAATGTATTTTATCTAATAAAGAAATATTATTTATGTCAATGTGTGTGTGTGTGTGAGTATTCACCTTATGTCATGGGATGGCCATGCCCCAATGTTTGAGATGGCATGAGGAATGTAGTGTTTCTTTTGGTAGGAAATTGTTTACAAGAACACAATAAAGCTCAATTTAACTATTACAGAGGTCCCATCTTTATTGACTTAAAAAAATATTTGTCTAAAGCTGTTAAATTAAATTCAGGGTGCATTTAACATTGTAATACAACCAAGGCTTTATGAGACATTTTTCTGTTCTTGTTGAATGTTTATGAGCTGTCAAACACGGTTGTAATTTAAAATGATTTTTATTTTTGGTAATACAAATATAAGCTTATGCTGAGAATATTCCAATGCTTTCCTCTGAACATAATTAACATGAACTATATTTAAAATAACAATAATTTAGAAGTTGTAAAACTAAGTAATCAGAAAACTCTCCAGTACTCTTTGAATTAGCATTTTTTGATGGTCAAGTCTCTTGGAATACAAATAATTTTATTTTAGCTATTCATATTTTAAGAATATTATACAAACGAAGGTTACTATAATCATGTTTTATTCTTCCATCTAATAATGCACAGACACTTCCTTGGCTGCAGTGAAAGAATTTTCCTGGTACAATGTTGAATTAGCATAGCTATGACAAATATTAAGCCAACTAATCAGTTTTACATCAGTTATGTTTTTCTTTCATAAGATTAGAGAAATAAAATATGAGTGGTAAGTTTTCTTTCCAACTCTTCACCAATAAATCCATTCCCTGGAATACCACATGTCACAGTTGATATTCGGATGCCATCTTTCTCTCAGTAGAAAGCAGTCTTAACATGCTAAGTTTATGGTTCTCATTCCACTTTGTCTATAGCCATGTCCTAACTCTTTCCTGACTGCTAACATCCAACAATTAGTTTATGACAAATGATTGCTGTATCATGAAATTCATTCAAAGTATAATAAATAATAGCAGTCTGTTGTGATTAATGATTAATTTACATATTTTTAAACACTGAGATATGTTTAAACATATGTTTTTAAATTAAAAATGAGAAAAATTATATCTTTCTAACACCATTTAGTTTTTATTTTATTATTATTTATATTTTTTGATATACAAGTCTGGTATCTGAATTTCAGTTATAGTGGCCCAGGAAATTGACATCTCAAGTCTATCCTTAATTATCACCTTTGTTTCTCTATGTCTCTGGAGATTCATAGAATGGGTAGATAGTCAAGTGACTTTCAAATCTGATCACTTTCTTAAAATCATTTGCTTTACTTAAGCAGGAATGCTGCATTTATATTTAACCATTCATGCAGAGTCGGACATGACTGAAGTGACTTAGTAGCAGCAGCAGCAGGAACAGCAGCAGGAACATAATATTAGAGTTTAAGCTAGAATTCCAGCTGATAAATGGCTATTCTTCTAGAAGAAGGAAATCGTTATATTCCAGGACAGCTTTTTCCACCAATGAGTAACCCTATTCATCAAAAAGATCTATGGTAAATGCAAGTATGTCTTTAGTTTCAACTTATTTGTCCTAGCCTTAGGCAGGGGAAACAAGCATGCTCTGTTACCACATTTTTACAGTGATCCTTCAAACATACATAGACCTACCTTAGGTTTCTTCTTCATTCTTCTTTTCTCCAAAGTACACACAGGCAGACTTGCAACTTCTTTTTATATAACAATCTTACTATCATTTTGATCTCACCAATTTTTCATATCTTCCCCCAAATCAAAGCAACAAAAACTGAAAACAACTCTGACATGCAATTAATAAACATTATTCTTAATCTGGGTCAAAGTATTTGGTATCTAGTTAGTGCTTCTTGAATACATGATGCTCAGTCTTTCCTAGTTTCTATATTAACATTACTATATATTATTCTATATTCTAGAATAATTAATATTTAATATAAATATTCTATATTTCACATAATGTATAAGTTAAATAAGCAGGGTGACATTACACAGCTTTGAAGTAATTCCTTTTCCTATTTGGAACCAATCTACTGTTCCATGTACATTTCTAACTGTTGTTTCTTGACCTGTATACAAATTTCTAAGCAGGCAAGTCAGATGGTCTGGCATTCCTATCTCTTTAAGTATTTTCCACAGTTGTTCTGATCCACACAGTCAATGGCTTTGGCATAGTCAATAAAGCAGATGTTTTTCTGCAACTTTCTTGGTTTTCCTATGATCCAGTGGATGGTGGCAACTAGATCTCTGGTTCCTCTGCCTTTTCTAAATCCAGCTTGAACATCTGGAAGTTCATGGTTCACATACTTTTTAAGCTTGGCTTGGAGGATTTTGAACATTACTTTGCTAGCGTGTGAGATGAGTGCAATTGTCCAGTAGCTTGAACATTTTTGGCATTGTCTTCCTTGGGAATGGAAAGAAAACTGACCTTTTCCAGTCTTGTGAACACTGCTGAGTTTTCCAGATTTTCTGGCATGTTTAGTGCAGCACTTTCACAGTGCTGTGAAAATAGCTCAACTGGGATTCCATCACCTCCACTAGCTTTGTTCATAGTGACACTTCCTAAGGCCCACTTGACTTCACATTCCAGGATGCCTGGCTCTAGTTGAGTGATCATATTATCGTGATTATCTGGGTCATGAAGGTCTTTTTTGTATAGTTCCTCTATGTATTCTTGCCACCTCTTCTTAATTATATCTTCTGCTTCTGTTAGGTCTGTACTATTTCTGCCCTTTATTGTGCCCATCTTTATATTAAAATTTTCCTTAGTATCTCTAATTGTCTTGAAGGGATCTATAGTCTTTCCCATTCTATTGTTTTCCTCTATTTCTTTGCATTGATCACTGAGGAAGGCTTTCTTATCTCTCCTTGCTATTCTTTGGAACTCTGCATTCAAATGGATATATCTTTCCTTTTCTCCTTTGTCTTTCACTTATCTTCTTTTCACAGCTATTTATAAGGCCTCCTCAAACAATCATTTTGCCTTTTGCACTTCTTCTTTTTTTGGCGGGGTGTAAGAAATGTAAAACACAAGAAAAGACTCTACACATGGACATCACCAGATGGTCAACACCGAAATTAGATTGATTATATTCTTTGCAGCCAAAGATGGAGAAGCTCTATACAGTCAAGGAAAACAAAACCAGGCACTGACTGTGGCTCAGATCATGATCTTAAGCTTATTCTACAGCTATTTCAACACCTATACTATTTGTGTTTCTGTCTTCATATACTGAACTTTTGACTCAGGATTACACTTTCTTTTCATTCTCATCCTATTAAATTTTCATATTAAACTGGGTGATATATCATGATATGATATTTTGATTCTATAACTCTTTTCTGAAAATTGAGTTTTATGTTTAATGGGCTCTGAAATATCCAGGAGATTTCCTTGACTTAGTAGATATTCAATTTAATACTTTGTATGGTGAATCTATATAAATTATGCGCATAGGAAACTTTATATTTTAGTTTTCTAGCAATCCCACTCATGGGCATATATCTGGAGAAACCATAATTCAAAAAGATATATGCATCCCAATATTTATAGTAGCATTATTTATAATAGCCAAGACAAGGAAACAACCTAAATGTCTACCAACAGAGTAATGGATAACGAAGATGTGATACATATATACAGTGGAATATCACTTAGCCATAAAAATAATTAAGTAATGCCATTTGCAGCAACATGGATGGACCTAGAAGTTGTCATCATAAATGAAGCAATTCAGAGCAAGACAAATATCATATGATATCACTTATATGTGAAATCTAAAACAATGATACAAATGAACTTATTTACAAAGCAGCAACATTCTCATAGACTTCAAAAACAAACTTAATGGTTACCAAAGAGGAATGGTGGGAGGGACAGAAAAATCTGAACATTTTGATGAACAAATACACACTTCTATATATAAAATAATGAACAAGTTCTTACTATATAGAACAGGAAACTCTATTCAATATTTTATAATAACCTAAATTGAAGTCTGAGTGAACTCCGGGAGTTGGTGATGAACAGGGAGGCCTGGCGTGCTGCGATTCGTGGGGTCACAGAGTCGGACACGACTGAGTGACTGAACTGAACTCAACTGACTGAAATGAAAAATAATCTATAAAAAAATAGTTATGTGTGCAAGAATAACTGAATCAATTTGTTGTACACTTGAAACACAACAGTGTATATAATTAAAAATAAAATTTCAAAAAATGATATTTAGTGCTAAGGATAATGCCTCAGTCATAATGCAATGCGACCCTCCTGGAAAAATAAAGGAAAGCTCAAGGTATTTGTCACATTTCTCTATGTTATCAAGTCAACTCCAAACTACATGGAGAAGCGGCTGAGACCTCTGCTCAGGTATTTTAGCTTTCCAAGTGAAGTTTTCTCCCTCTCATCTTTGGAATCTTAACTTCAGTTCTGAGGTCAATAGAAAATCTGTGGGAATTTATGTGTATATTTTTTGCTTATAAACTTATAGCTCTCTTATATCCTAACATTCCTCTCACTTTCCAGTCTCTCTTAAGGTCACTTATTCCTCAGGCCAGTAAGAGTGTAACTTTCTATTGTGTTCTGCTCAGTGAGTCTAAGAAATGACTTTAGGAGAAAGCTGTATAAATGAAGATCTCAGCCAAATTAAGCCCTTCCATTCACGAGTTAAATTCCTTCACATATCTGTAAGCCTCTGTTCACACTTCAGTACCTTTAACTATGATATTTTATATTTGCTCACCAGTTGGTAATGTTTCCTGCAGGAGGGTTAATTTGATAAAAACAACTCTGCCATTACTGAAACAAGCTTTGTAATTTCTAGCTGTGTGATTATGGGAAAGCTTTCATTTTATTTTTTAAATTTTTATGTGCTTTTCCCTCATTTTTAAATGAGGAATGCTAAGGATATATACTCCCTAAGGTTGTTGTGACTTTCAATTGTGAACATTAATGCAAAGCACTGAAAAGAAGTATTGTACTTCATAAGCACACAAATGTTTTACTATTACGTTTAGTGGAAACAACTTTCACACAAATCTCAAGACTAATAGGCTTAGGTTAGCAATAAAGTAAACCTATTTTTATTGATTTGGGGGCTACTGTCTTGATTGCAAGTTTTCTAAAATATGTCCTTATATGATAATAGGAAATATTTCATTCCTGTCACCAAACTATTCTACTTAAAGAGATGAATAAAATAATTGCCACACAATAGGTTTATCATTTTTTTATTTGGAGGTGCTCTTTCTACAGCAGTTGCAGGGATGATTTTTTAATTAATTTACCTGGAGATCATCAGCTTCTTCCATTTTGGACTTTGTCAATTTGGCAATGATACTTATATATTAGCTTGGCGATACGGAGATACCCCTTGTCCAAGGTAAGGAGCAGTGGCTGTGCTTTGTTGGAGCAGCCGTAAAGAGACACCCCTCACCCAAGGTAAGAGAAACCCAAGTAAGATGGTAAGTGTTGCAAGAGGGCATCAGAGGGCAGACACACTGAAACCATTCTCACAGAAAACTAGGCAATCTAATCAGACTAGGACCACAGCCTTGTCTAACTCAGTGAAACCAAGCCATGACTGTGGGGCAACCCAAGATAGGCGGGGATCATGGTGGAGAGGGCTGACAGAACCTGGTCCACTGGAGAAAGGAATGGCAAGCCACTTCAGTATTGTTGCCTTCAGAACCCCATGAACAGTATGAAAAAGCAAAATGATAGGATACCAAAACAGAAACTCCCCAGGTCCGTAGGTGCTCAATATGCTACTAGAGATCAGTGGAGAAATAATTCCAAAAAGAATGAAGGGATGGAGCCAAAGCAAAAAGAATACCCAGCTGTGGCTGTGACTGGTGATAGAAGCAAGATCCGATGCTGTAAAGAGCAATATTGCATAGGAACCTGGAATGTCAAGTTCATGAATCAAGGCAAATTGGAAGTGGTCAAACAAGAGATGGCAAGGGTGAATGTCGACGTTCTAGGAATCAACGAACTCAAATGGACTGGAATGGGTGAATTAAACTCAGATGACCATTATATCTATTACTGTGGGCAGGAATCCCTCAGAAGAAATGGAGTAGCCATCATGGTCAACAAAAGAGTTTGAAATGCAGTACTTGGATTCAATCTGAAAAATGACAGAATGATCNTCTCTTCACAGCCTTTGTTTTAAAGTCTATTTTATCGGATATAAGTATTGCCACTCCTGCTTTCTTTTGTTCTCTATTTGTGTGGAATGTATACAAAAACAATATCCCTATATATGCTGCTGATAAGTAAACATTTATTTTAGTTTTCATTTGATATTAAGATACTTTTTGTCTTACAAGACCCATATTATCAAACTAAATGTAAAATAATATTATGCCTCTAGTAACCATTAAAACATAGTAATGTACTTTTATGGAAGCATCTGGCTTTTTTAATATAATCATGACTACTGCAATTTTATGTTCTTCATAAACAGAAAAAGTCCAGATATTATTCTCTTGCAAAGTTTAAACAAGTAAATGGATCTATAAAATGTAATTTAATCAAGGCAATGCTCTAAGTGGATAATTTTGTGTTTATAATTATATCTTTTCTTTCTCATTATTATCATTATAAATTGTAAATTAGATTTTTATGTATTTAAGGGAAGCCTAAAGGAGAAGGGAATGACAGAGGATGAGATGGCTGGATGGCATCACTGACTTGATGGACGTGAGTCTGAGTGTACTCGGGAGTTGGTGATGGACCTGGAGGCCTGGCTTGCTGCAATTCATGGGGTTGCAAAGTGTTGGACACGACTGAGTNGGAGAAGGGAATGACAGAGGATGAGATGGCTGGATGGCATCACTGACTTGATGGACGTGAGTCTGAGTGTACTCGGGAGTTGGTGATGGACCTGGAGGCCTGGCTTGCTGCAATTCATGGGGTTGCAAAGTGTTGGACACGACTGAGTGACTGAACTGAAAGACTAATAGATACTTAAGTAACTTCAAAGGTGAGGAAAAGATTGCTGGATCACGGTTAACAAACCCAAGATTTGCTTAGGATATATGAATTAGAGAAGATTAGGGGTATTCTTTGAACTACAAAGTATAGTTTGATTTGAACAGATTGAGACTTTGTCCATTAAATGTTTTGCTTCTTTGACAAAATTTCTTGATGATTAGAACAGTTTCATATTGTTTTTCTTCTTGTTTTTTACATTATTATTCAAACCAAGTGTGTGGCTGTAATCACTCTTCATTTTCTCTTTAACAATTGAAGTAGTAAAGGTTTGAAATCACCATTAAATTTATTCTTCTTATTACTTCATTTCAAAATAACAATATTCTTTTTACTTTCATTTTTACATTCAAAATATTGGATAGAAAGTGGCAGACTTCATGAAAGAAAAATGACAATTTAGGATAAACTATTTTTTATATTTAATAATCTACTATTCTTAGAGTCATTTAAATGGGCAATTAGTGAAATTTAGTTTTGTTCTATTGTGTGACTTGAAATTAAGTTACATTAATTTCTATTTGTTTCTTTACAAAATTAAAAACTTGATGTAAATGATCTTATAAGGCAATAGTTTATATTTACCTTTTGGAATATGTTTTTGATACTTTGTGTGCATAGTAAGTCACTTCAGTTGTGTCCAACTCTTTACAACCCTATGGACCATAGCGCACCATGCTCCATTGTCCATGGGATTCTCCAGGCAAGAATATTGTAGTGGGTTGCCATGCTCTTCTCCAGGGGATCTTCCAAACCCAGGGATGGAACCCATATCTCTTAAGTCTCCTGCATTGGCAGGCAGGTTCTTTACCACTAGACAACTGGGAAGCTCTGTGTTACTTTACTCTGTAGTTATTTTTTTTTTTTTAATTTAAATTTATTTATTTATTTATTTTTTAATTTAACTTTACAATACTCTATTGGGTTTGCCATACATCGACATGAATCCACCACAGGTGTATGCAAACAAAAGTATCATTTTATATGCCTGCTATCAGTAGAATCTGAATGAAAGGGATGTTGTTTCTTTCTTCCTCCATATGGGCAGAAGTGTCAGTTCATGAGATGGAAGAACTAAAGAAGAGAAGGATCCCCAATGTATACTTATATATATATGGTCGTGTTTATGAATATGTGTTTATGCACATGCACATCTACACACATGCACACATACATATAAATACACATACAATATACAGTATACCTATGGTAACAGGTACTGATGTACTGAGTATAATTATAGTGGTGCACACATGTGCTGAGATGAGAACAGAGCCTTGTGAATGTCTGCTTAACTAGAGTTTTGGGAACATGTCTGAGTGAGGAATTATCTTGGCATTTATAAGAAAAAAAAGATGTGTCTAGAACAAAGTAAGCAAGGATGTGGAGAGGAACAGAAGGTTGATTGGCTTGAGGGGACAAGATACTATATAGCTAAGTTACCATGTTGAAAAGGGGATGAGTTTGCTACCTTTTAAACAAAAATAAATAAATAAACAAACATAAAGAAAAACAAAACCTTTTTTTTTTTCTTTTTCTAGAACTTTAACTAGGGAAGCAGTGAAACAAAAACTGTCTTACAAAAAGTTCACTATGGTTCTGGGAACAAGGTGAGCCAAAGTGGAAGCAGATTGATTATCACCCACTGACAGAAGTCCAGGGTGAGGCCATGATGTCTCTAGAGGATGGTCACACTTAAGTTTGAGAAATGCAGGTAGTAACTAAGGTTCAGTGAATTCAGGGGATAAAAAACTCCAGGACGTGAAATTCTAGTGATTACATTTTCAATAGCAAGTGTTTTATGTCCACCTTGGTTTTTTATAATTTTTTTTTCCCTTAAATCAGATTTTGTCAGTCAGAGAGGGACTGAAAGAGGATCATGATCCTACTCTATTAAAGTTTTGTCCCATGAATGGACTCTTCAACTTGTAGTAGAGCAAATACAGCAGGGCAGGAATAGAGACAGAGACATAGAGAAAGGATTTGTGAACACAGCAGGGAAGGAGAGGGTGGGACAAACAGAGAGTAGCATAGACATAAACACACTATCATGTGTAAAAAAGCAGGGGGAAGCTGCTGTTAATATATAACATGGGTGGCTCAGCTCTGTGATGACTTAGAGGGATGGGCTGGGGGTTGGGAGGGAGGCTCATCTGGAAGNACAGAGAGTAGCATAGACATAAACACACTATCATGTGTAAAAAAGCAGGGGGAAGCTGCTGTTAATATATAACATGGGTGGCTCAGCTCTGTGATGACTTAGAGGGATGGGCTGGGGGTTGGGAGGGAGGCTCATCTGGAAGGGGATATATATATATATACACATACATATATATATATATATAGTTATAGCTGATTTACATTGTTGTACAGTGGAAAGCAACACAATATTGTAAAGCAATTATCCTCCAATTAATAATAAAATTTTAAAATTAATATTATTATATATCATGTTATTTTCTTTTTGATACACAGCAGTACTCAACTCTCAGTTCTCAGGGCTTCTTAATAATGTTGTTGATTTACTTCAGTCATGTCTGACTCTACAACCCTATGGATTGTAGCCCACCAGGCTGCTCTATCCATGTGATTTTCCAGGTAAGGATAATGGAGTGGGTTGCCATTTCCTTCTCCAGGGTTTTTAATAATAGTCTTAAAAATAATTACAACCTCAGAGAAATTTTTTTTCTCTTTAAGTGTTATATCTATTTATATTTCCCTGTTAAAAATGAAAATGAGGAATTTAAAAATATTATTTTATATAAAATACAAATAAACATGTTATCACAAAAACATTTAAATAAACATCAAATATTCTAAAACTAAACTAGAGAATAGAGACATTGTTTTACAGTTTTGCAAATGTCTTATAGACTTGCCTACTACAAGATAACTGGATTCTCATATTTCCACATTCATTCAACTGTGATACATTAGTTCAGTTGAAGTACATGAGGAAAAGTCAGCCAAACACAGAAATAAGTGGATATACATATTTGAAACCATAAAGAATTTGACAGTAGTAGTTTTGTCATGGGGCAAAGCCTATTAAAAACTTCCAGGAAATAAAAAAAAATATAACATGTGTAATAATATAAAGTCTAACCTTTTTTTCTTTCTCCTTTGTATTTAGTCCGGTTTCACTTGCTCATAGGGTGCCATGTACAGAGGATTTGTCCTCATTCCAACCAAAGATCCTGGAATGAAAGACTGCATCAGCTAACAGAAACACTCTAGAAAAACTGAAATTCAAGATGGTGGGCGCCGCTTGCTGAGAGGCTGTGCCTGCACTGAAATCACGAACTGGAGCAGCATAGCTGTGCCCAATCCACAGCGCTCTGCTCTCTGCATTTTAAAGGACCCGATACAGAAGCCCTGCCCATGACCTGTTGGGAGTTGGTTGTACAGCTGCAGCCCATCCCCAACTTTTTTAGCGCCAGGGACTACTTTTGTGGAAGGCTAGTTTTCCACTGCCAGGGAGCAAGAGATGGTTTGGGGATAATTCAAGTGCATTACATTTATTGTGCATTTTATTTTTATTAATATTATATCAGTTCCACCTCAGGTCATCAGGCATTAGACCCTGGAGGCTTGGGACCCTTCCTGTAGAGCTAGCTAACTCACATCTCTTCTTTTCTTGATCAGAAACTAAACCTTTCCATGGCTTTTGAGCTGAAATGGGAACACTTCATTGGCTCAAAGGACACTGAGCCAGAAAGACCCTTGTTGGAACCTGACAGGTACAGGTAGGTAACAGTTTCTCTAAAACTAGATGCATTTGGAATGTGAAACCATATCAATTAACTTTTTACACTTCCTTGTGTTACAATCCATTGATTTATCTTGCCATTTGACTGCATCCCCATCCATTTGTGATGTTACATTACAGTCATTAAAGAAATATTGGTTCACTGAGTTATGTAGATAGGCCAAATGCTGACATACATTTTTAAATGAAATCAAGTAATGTTAGTATCAGCTTCCCTGGTGGTTTGGCTGGTAAAGAATCTGCCTACAATGCAGGAGACTTCGGTTGGGAAGATCCCCTGAAAAGGGAACAACTACCCACTCTAGTATTCTGGCCTGGAGAATTCCATGGACTGTATAGTCCAAGGGGTCACAAAGAGTCAGACACGACTGAGCAACTTTCACTTTTCAATGTTACTATCAGGCTTATTAGCAAAAACTTTACTGGAAAGCTGTAAAGATTTCAGAGATACTTTTTCCAAAATTCTAATATTTGATTGAAAACTTGAGTGTTACCATTCACAACAAAAGTATTTGCTTTCCTTGAAAAAGCAAATCCATTTCTTTACATTTTAAGACAATCTGTAAAATACTCAAGTCTGAATAAACATTGTTTACCTGCCAGAAATTCTCTGTAGTGAAAATAATTTCATTAAGAACACCTGGACCTCCCAATGGACACGCTACCCCAGCTCCATAGGACCTGGGTGTGCCGGGTGTTGTGGCCCCGCCTTGAGAACACGTGTTGTGGGAGACATGCAAGGGCAAGATGCTCCAAGGAGCCTGTCTGGCTGGCAGTGGGCAGGGAGTCGGAGCCACAGCAGCAAAGCTGCCCAGCATTCCTGGTGATAGATTTGGGGATGCTTCTTTCTCCTCTGTGTAATTGGTAGTTTGAGTTGTGAAGAGATGGCTGACAGTGTCAAAACCTTTCCACGGTACCTTTATAGGAGAACCAAAAACCCCATTTCTGGAAGTTGTACCATCTCATAGCTACATGCTTAAATTCAGCAAAAGAGAGAGGAACAGCATCTAAGAAGGCTTGTAGAGTGTTTGAGAGGACATGTAGAGCCCAGGGTATACAAGAGGAAGCAAGATTGAGCCATCCACGCCTAATAGAATTTATCAGTGCTGTACATGACGTGGCAGACTATTCTGCTTCATTCTCTTCCTGGTTTTAAGAAGTGTGTATTCCTGTGTTTCAGTCAGTAATGGCCCAATTGATTAGTTATTCATTTCTACATAGAGATGTTTGATTCTGGTTGAAATATCTATTCCCATCAATTTTCAGTGCTCCTCCTCTTTGTGCTTAGCAAAGTTGTGAATGTGATATGATTTTAGAATATAGCTGATCTGGCACTTATGGTATCAGGGAGGAAGCCACACCGATTCCCTACTGACATGGTCTTCAATATGTCAATTGCAGGCTCTTTTCTCTACCTAGGAAATATTTGTGGGTCTCTTTCTCATCCATCTTGTTAGTCAACTGGTTAATCTCCAGTCTTTTTTTCTACTCACTATGGTGAACTTCTCAGCAGGCACCCCACCTCCTACATTATTACTAGCTGCCTTTTCTCTGTTCTCTTCCCTTTGTTTTTTTATGAACACAAAAAGGTGAAGCAAAGGTAAAAGTGTTAGTCACTCAGTCATGTCTGACTCTTTTCCACCACATGGACTATACCCCACCAGGCTCCTCTGTCCATAGAATTCTATGAAAAGGGTAACCATTCCCTTCTTTGGAGGATCTTCCCGATCCAGGGATTGAACCCAGGTCTCCTACATTACCGGTGGATTCTTTACTACGTGAGCCACTACTGAAGCCCAGTGAAGTAAATGCCCCTGGCAAAACCTGCCTTTCCACCTATAACCTCTTTTCCATGGTGGTTTCCTTGAGCAACAGAACCTTCCAGAAAATGAGTTACCTTAGTAACTCAACCTCTGGAAAGAAGCTCACCCACAGCATCAGTCTCCTACCAAGCAAGGCTGTGGCAGTTCACTGTGTTGGCCATCAAGAAGGGATGGACGGGAATAAGGGGACCCTGTGGCAGCTCTTTTTCTTGCCCACCTTCCCTATTATGAAAAGCAGGACCCACCATGCAAGGGTCCTCTGCATATTCCCTTCTTTCTGAGGAAATTGGGACTTTTGTCTGGTGCACCTAAGGCAGAATCTTCCTGACACTGGCAAGGTGATTTCTAACACTGGTGAATCTGAAAGAATCACAGGTTTTTCTTCAGCTCTTTTTCAGCATCTCTTCAGCCCCACTACCGGAACTGATGGGAATATGTTCCCCCTCCACCAACCGCGCTATTTACCCTGCCTTCCACCACCCTTGGATGAGCAGAACTTCGTAATCCTAGCTGTTGTGGAACTGTTATTTTTGCTGTTTTTCTGTGAACCACATATATTGGATGTTGGAGATAAAGGAGAAACTCACTTCCTCCTGGTCACTTCTTTTATAGCCATCATTGTCACATTTCTTGTAACTCGGATTCGATTTTGTTCTCTCTTGCTCTACTGCAAAAAACAAGCCTGGGGAGATGGGATGGAGGAAGGACTTTATAGCCAGATCTGCCAGGTTTTGAGGGGTGATTTTTTTTTCCTTCCCCTTGAAAGGGAAAAAGTTCTTTTTCACTGGTACATTTAAAGTCTGCCAGCTTTGGAGAGATACCAGTGCAAGTGCCACTGCAAAACAAAATGCTAGACAACCTGAACTGTTAAATTCTGGAGGTTGGAAATATTGTTGGTCACTGCCAGATTTGTCTGGTATTTCAAAGGATTATTGGTTGCTGCAAATGGGGACTGAATGGCAAAATCTTATTAAATTCATAAACCTGTGGTGTGAAAAAAAACAACTAGTTCACCTTGCAACTGAAACAATTACTACCACCTCCCTTTGCACAGGTGCTTTTCCTAACAGCAACCATCATACTCAGGCAGCAGAAGTGCTTTATTACTAAGTTCAATTTCCTTACACAGAATATTGAAAAATATGTACTATGGGGTCAAAATTGAATCAAAGCAATAATTTTCACTGATTCATCAAGAACATTGTTAAGTGAAACTTGTATGCCTTTACTGTAAGTTCAGAATGGCAAGAATATAATGAACACGAGTATAGCTTAGTGCCACTGCTTTAATTCATGTCAAAGTGCCATAATGTTTATGCAGAACTGCTTTTGTAACATCAGTGCAGATTTCATTTCAGCAAAACTTTTTCATATAATTTTAAAATATTTTTAATTTTGTTGAGCTTCTAAAATGGTCTTAAGGACACACAGAAGTTCATAGGAGGAACTGCAAAGACTACTGTGATAGCATAATTAAAGTACATTATGCATTTTATG
Organism: Neotragus pygmaeus; assembly: GCA_006410875.1. Taxonomy (NCBI): domain Eukaryota; kingdom Metazoa; phylum Chordata; class Mammalia; order Artiodactyla; family Bovidae; genus Neotragus; species Neotragus pygmaeus. The sequence goes on from SJYV01021171.1 coordinate 374,304, forward strand.
TAAATAATTTTGTGACTCTGTTTGGAATTTACACAATTTTTTTTTGTTCTGTATCATATTGGGGGCTTCCCAGGTAATACAGTGGTAAAGTATCTGCCTGCCAATGCAGGAGATGCAAGAGACATAGGTTCAGTCCCTGGATTGAGAAGATACTCTAGACGAGGGCATAGCAACCCACTTCAGTATTCTTGCCTGGAGAATTTGATGGACAGAGGAGCCTGTCAGGTTACAGTCATTAGAGCTGCAAAGAGTTGGACATGACTGAAGTGACTAGCATGTGTGCATGGAAGGAGGGATAGGATAGATACAGGGAAAAAAATAGGAGTGGCCTATGACCATAGTTCCTACAGTCCATGTGTAGAACCAACTGGTAGCCTTGACTGGAATGGATGCCATTAGTGTAGAAGACAAGAAAGACTTAGAAGACAACACTGGTAGTTTGATGATTGATCTGTAGGAGAGAGAGTAAATCTAGACTTTTGTCCAGTATGTTTGGATGGTTGGTGATAACCTTGTCTATAAAATCAATAGTAGCAAAAGATAAATCAGGAATGTGAAGGTAGGGATTATGAATTTGGTATTGGACACATTGAGCTAGAATTACTTTTTAGAAATCTAAGAAAATGTGATAAGGAGCCAGTTGAAAATGAGTTTAGACAGAAAATACACACTATTCATGGAAGAGGTAATAATGTACCCATAATTAACTTCACAGTTAACTGTTTATGACTTCCCTATTCTCCAGGTTCTCTTTTCTATGGCAAAGATTAATCATCTTAGTCCAAAGTAAACAGGTAGATGCTGGGCTGCTCTGAAAGAGCTCCTTCTCCAGTCAGATGCTAAAATCAATTCTTGTCTCCTAAGTCCATGAGACTTCCAGGAGTTACAGTCTGCTTTTCAAAGAACTTTTGCTTTGTTCTTCCCTCGTGGCTCAGGCAGTAAAGAATCCACCAGCAACGCAGGGGATCACTTGCAATGCGAGAGACCTGGGTTTGATCCCTGGCTTGGGAAGATCCCCTGGAGAAGGAAATGGCAACCCACTCCAGTATTCTTGCCTGGGAAATCCCATGAGCAGAGGAGCTTGGTAGGCTATAGCCCATGGGGTCACAGGAGTTGGGCACAATTTAGTGACTAAACTACCACTACTTCAGGGTATAGTTTCAGCATTTAGCAAGTCAAGTTTAGTTCTCACCCCATCCTGTTCACTGGAAACTGGCAAGCTACTAATTGTTTTCTCTCCAGATCCATGAGACTGCCAAATCTCTGTTGACTTCTCTTCTTTTTAGTTATTAAGTGTCCCTGCATCAATTATTGATCCATATTCATGGCCTGTGTGTTGTGGAACAGAAAAGGCCCTGCTTGAAAATGGGTATATACAATTTTATTGTCCTTCTCCCTATGATTTTCTTTTCTTTGAGATTCTTTTTATCCCTTTGATTGGTTACCATGACAGTTCTTGTATCCTGTCAGTTTTTGAGCACTTCTTGAATTTCTGATGAAACAAAATGTTTCAAGTCCATCTTGTATTTTCCCTGCCCTGGTACAAGAGTTAATATACACAAAAACTTCTGTTTTCTTATTGATACTAGTGTCTCAGCATTTTTAGGCCATCTTAGTGGGTAATTATATATGCACATATAAACATATATATGTTTAATATTTATAAATAAATGATTTTACATATATATTCATAATTGCACATTGATAACTACAATTCCAATCCTTTGCCACAGAGTTCTCCCCTTCGTCCTTCATTTTATATTTGTATTTCCCCCATACCTGTGGCAGATTCATGTTGATGTATGACGAAACCAATGCAATATTGTAAAGTAATTAACCTCCAATTAAAATAAATAAATTTATATTAAAAAATTAAAAAAAAATAAAAACCTGCTTCCTAACACTTTATGTTATAGAGTTTAAGGAACAGCAAATAGTATTTCCTAGGAATGCATGGTATTTTTACTCTAAAGGCTACAGGCTTTATGATTAATATAAGCCACTTAAAGTTCATTTCTCAGTGCTTCTGAAATGTATTCATTTAAAAATTCTAATGTTCACTGAGCTCAGCATCAAATCCAGATAAAGGCAATATGGAACCACGTTCACATTTATAGCCTACCTATGGGAAACTCTCTTATAAAAGGATTTAAATATCTCTTCAGGGGAGTACCATAAATGTGAATGTGTGAAGATGATGTTAAAATATGGCTGCTAATCCTTTCTGAAAGTACAAAATCTTTTCACTAAATAATATAACAATATTTACTCAAAAATTTATTCTTAAGAGTACAGGCAGGGCTATATTAGAACACTGAGACACTGTCAAGTCTATTTTCTGACCTTCAAGCATGAATACAATTAAACTTCCATTGATGTGGAAATATCTTTCCCTGTAAAAGATATCCTCCCTTGGGTAGCCCATTCTTATGCTTAAATATTCTTAACTGTGAAGAAATCCTTCATTATACTTAGCTTATACCCTCCATGCTGGCTTTTAATTTCCTTTCTTGTCTTCCATTTTAGATAATGGAATAAGTTTGTCATGATTTATTGAATAATATCCCTACTATATATATATATATATATATATATATAGAGAGAGAGAGAGAGAGAGAGAAATCTTATATTTCTCAGAATCATTTTTGCTGTGCTTAGTTGTATTCGACTCTGCAACCCCATGGACTGTAGCCCGCCAGGCTCTGCTGTCCATGGGAATTCTCCAGGCAAGAATACTGGAGTGGATAGCCATGCCATCCTCCAGGGCATCTTCCCAACCTAGGAATCAAACCCAGGTCTCCCACACTGTAGAGAAATTCTTTACCATTTAAGCCATGAGAAAAGCCCCTTTCTTTATATATGCATATATATGTGTATTATATATATATAATATATATATATATATATATATATATATAATATTTTAATATATATATAATATATGTTACACATATATATTACACTTTCTTTCTCATCTACCCCATAGGTTGCAATTTGCTTTCCTTGAAGTAATTGGAGANTGCATTTCTTTTCCATGGGGATGGTCTTGATCCCTGTCTCCTGTACAATGTCATGAACCTTTGTCCATAATTCATCAGGCACTTTATCTATCAGATCTAGTCTCTTAAATCTATTTCTCACTTCCATTGTATAATCATTAGGGATTTTATTTAGGTCATACCTGAATGGTCTAGCGGTTTTCCCTACTTTCTTCAATTTGAGTCTGGATTTAGCAATAAGGAGTTCATGATCTGAGCCACAGTCAGTTCCTGGTCTTGTCTTTGTTGATTGTATATAGCTTCTTCATCTTTGGCTGCAAAGTATATAATCAATCTGATTTCAGTGTTGATCACCTGGTGATGTCCATGTGTAGAGTCNAATAAGGAGTTCATGATCTGAGCCACAGTCAGTTCCTGGTCTTGTCTTTGTTGATTGTATATAGCTTCTTCATCTTTGGCTGCAAAGTATATAATCAATCTGATTTCAGTGTTGATCACCTGGTGATGTCCATGTGTAGAGTCTTCTCTTGTGTTGTTGGAAAAGGGTGTTTGCTATGACCAGTGCATTTTCTTGGCAAAACTCTATTAGTCTTTGACCTGCTTCATTCTGCATTCCAAGGCCAAATTTGCCTGTTACTCCAGATGTTTCTTGACTTCCTACTTTTGCATTCCAGTCCCCTATAATGAAAAGGATATCTTTTTTGATTGTTAGTTCTACAAGGTCTTGTAGGTCTTTATAGAACCGTTCAACGTCAGTTTCTTCAGTGTTACTGGTTGGGGCATAGACTTAGATTATTGTGATACTGAATGGTTTGCCTTGGAAAAGAACAGAGATCATTCTTTCATTTTTGAGATTCTGTCCAAATATAGCATTTTGGAATCTTTTGTTGACCATGATGGCTACTCCAATTCTTCTAAGGGATTCCTGCCCACAGTTGTAGATATATTGGTCATCTGAGTTAAATTCACCCATTTCAGTCCATTTTAGTTGGCTGATTTCTATCAATAAAATGGTTTAAATATCTCTGCTGCTGTTGCTGCTGCTAAGTCGCTTCAGTCATGTCAGACTTTGTGTGACCCCATAGATGGCAGCCCACCAGGCTCCTCTGTATAGCAGGTAAAGGGAGCATAATAAATCATTCACTGCCTCTCCTCACTGCAAATGATTCAAAGTTTCCTTATTAAAGAGGTTGTCTTCAAGGCAAATAAGCACATGAGTAGTTGTTCATATCATTAGCCATTAGGAAAATCAATTAAAATTATGGTGATATCTCCCTATAGGCAACTGTATTAGTTAGATGGGTTACCATACAAAATGCCAGACACTAGATGGCTTAAACAACATAGTTTATGAATCTCATAATTCTTGAAGTTAGTAGCACTAACTCAAGGTATTTGGCCAATTTGGTTTCTGCTAACTGCACAAAAAAGATCTCATGACCCAGATAATCATGATGGTGTGATCACTCATCTAGAGCCAGACATCCTGTAATATGAAGTCAAATGTCATCACTATGAACAAAGCTAGAGTAGGTGATGAAATTCCAGTTGAGCTATTTCAAATACTAAAAGATGATGATGTGGAAGTGCTGCACTCAATATGTCAGAAAATTTGGAAAACTCAGCAGTGACCACAGGACTGGAAAAGATCAGTCTTCATTCCAATCCCAAAGAAAGGCAATGCCAAAGAAAGTTCAAACTACTGCACAATTGGACTCACACATTACTAATAAAGGAATACTCACAATGCTCCAAGCCAGGCTTCAGCAATACATGAACCATGAACTTCGAGATGTTCAAGCTGGTTTTAGAAAAGGCAGAGGAACCACAGGTCAACTTGCCAACATCCACTGGATCATCAGAAAAGCAAGACAATTCCAGAAAAACATCTATTTCTTCTTTATTGATTATGCCGAAGCCTTTGACTGTGTGTATCACAATAAACTGTGGCATATTCTGAAAAAGATGGGAATACCAAACCACCTAACCTGCTTCTTGAGAAACCTGTATGCAGGTCAGGAAGCAACAGTTAGAACGGGAGATAAAACAACAGACTGGTTCCAAATAGGAAAAGGAGTACGTCAAGGCTGTATATTGTCACCCTGCTTATTTAACTTATATGCAGAGTACATCATTAGAAATGCTGGACTGGAAAAAACNGAAGCAACAGTTAGAACTGGACATGGAACAACAGACTGGTTCCAAATAGGAAAAGGAGTACGTCAAGGCTGTATATTGTCACCCTGCTTATTTAACTTATATGCAGAGTACATCATTAGAAATGCTGGACTGGAAAAAACACAAGCTGAAATCAAGATTGCCTTGAGAAATATCAATAACCTCAGATATGCAGGTGACACCACCCTTATGGCAGAAAGTGAAGAGGAGCTAAAAAGCCTCTTGATGAAAGTGAAAGAGGAGAGTGAAAAAGTTGGCTTAAAGTTCAACATTCAGAAAACTAAAATTACGGCATCCAGTCCAATCACTTCATGGCAAATAGATGGAGAAACAGTGACTAGTTTTGGGGGGGCACTAAGAGTCCCTTGGACTGCAAGAAGATCTAACCAGTCCAGTCTGAAGGAGATCAAGCTTGGGATTTCTTTGGAAGGAATGATGTTGAAGCTGAAACTCCAGTACTTTGTCTACCTCATGTGAAGAGTTGACTCATTGGAAAAACTCTGATGCTGGGAGGGATTGAGGTCAGGAGAAGAAGGGGATGACAGAGGATGAGATGGCTGGATGGCATCACTGACTCGATGGATGTGAGTCTGAGTGAACTCCGGGAGTTGGTGATGGACAGAGAGGCCTGGCATGCTGCAATTCATGGGGTCACAAAGAGTCGGACACGACTGAGTGACTGAACTGAACTGAAAACCACTGCAGGTGGTTACTGAAGCTATAAAATTAAAAGACATTTACTCCATTGAAGGAAAGTTATCACCAACCAGGACAGCATATTAAAAAGCAGAGACATTACTTTGCCAACATAGGTCCATCTAATCCAAGCTATAGTTTTTCCAGTAATCATGTACAGGTGTGAGAGTTGAACGGTAAAGAAAGCTGAGCACTGAAGAATTGATGCTTTTGAACTGTGATGTTGGAGAAGACTCTAGAGAGCCTTGGACAGCAAGAAGATGCAACAAGTCCATCCTAAAGTAGATCAATCCTGAGTGTTCTTTGGAAGGACTGATGTTGAAACTGAAACTCCAATACTTTGGCCACCTGATGCAAAGAGCTGACTCATTTGAAAAGTCGTGCTTCTGTGAAAGATTGAGGGCAGGAGGGTAAGTGGATGACAGAGGATGAGGTTGTTGGATGTCATCACCGAACTCAATGGACATGAGTTTGTGTAAACTCTGGGAGTTGGTAATGGACAGGAAGTCCTGGTGTGCTCCAGTCCATGGGGTCGCAAATAGTCAGATATGATCAAGCAACAGAACTGAACTGAACTGACGTGAAGAGCTCCCTTTATGCCTCACAAATGGCCAAATTCTCATTGTATTTCTCATATGGAATTTCCTTGGAACTTATGGAAAAAGAAAGTTATGGTATCACTTTCTTTTAAGAACATCAGTTCTATCTAGATAAAGACCCCATATTTATGACCTCGTTTAATCTAATTCTCCCATAAAGGCCTTATCTCCAAAACAGGCAGCTTGGACATTATGGCTTCAATGTATATATTTTAGGGATTATAATTAACTTTAAATCCATAACTAGTACAATGGCTAAAATAAAAATACTGACAATATCTAGATGTTAGTAAAAGTGGAAATAATCTGTAATCCTCAAACGTTCTCATGTGAGTGTAAATGTTGCAATCCCTCTGGAAATCATTTAACAGTTCAGTTCAGTCGTTCAGTCATGTCCGACTCTTTGCAACTTCATGAATCGCAGCATGCCAGGCCTCCCTGTCCTTCACCAACTCCCAGAGTTCAACCAAACTCATGTACATCTAGTCAGTGATGCCATCCAGCTATCTCATCCTCCATCATCCCCTTCTCCTCCTGCCCCCAATCCCTCCTAGCATCAGGGCCTTTTCCAATGAGTCAACTCTTTGCATGAGGTGGCCAAAGTACTCAAGTTTCAGCTTTGGCATCAGTCCTTCCAATGAACACCCAGGACTGGTCTCCTTTAAGGTGGACTGGTTGGATCTCCTTGCAGTCCAAGGGACTCTCCAAGAGTCCTCTTCAGCACCACAGTTCAAAAGCATCAGTTCTTTGGTCAGCTTACTTCACAGTCCAACTCTCACATCTTTTTGTGACCAATGAAAAAACCATAGCCTTGACTAGATGGACCTTTGTTGACAAAGTAATGTCTCTGCTTTTGAATATGCTATCTAGATAACTTTCCCTCCAAGGAGTAAGTGTCTTTTAATTTCATGCCTGAATCTGAGATGGTAACAGGCATCTGGGCCAGGGGTTTCCAAACGGAGGAAAAAGCCTGCAAGTGTCAGACATTTTATCTCTCTTAAGAGGCAGGAGGAAACAGACTAGTGATATATATATATATATATATTTTTCCTTCTCTATACAAATTTAAAAGGAGGTTTTTCTTAAAATTCTGTGTTGCCTTGATGACACCTGGTTTCTCTTGAAGTTAACCATTGCCTTTTTCTTATGGAAATACTTGTCTTAAGCTCTGCTAATGTACTATGCATTTACCCCAAACTCTGTCTTCAAGTCGGTTCCGCCTTTTTGGGCTCAGAACCTACTTGATAAACCAGTATGTTATACTTCGATATTGTTCTTCTAATCTATGTAAATGATGCTATTTGCAAGGTGATCTGCCCTTCTTTAAGATCCAAGTTAATCATTTTATGGCCCAAGATAAACCATTTAGAGCCAAGGTTATCCCAAAATACATCTTATGGGTGAGGGGCCTGGGGCCATTCTAAGTTTTGAGATATTCCTTTCTTTTATTAACAGACTGCTGGTGACTATATAACATCCAGCTAAAGACTAGCAGGGGGACACTCTTTCTGCCCCCTTCTGATGTCTATGTCAGAAGCTTTCTCTTATCTCCTTTATACTTTAATAAAACTTTATTACACAAAAGCTCTGAGCGATCAAGCCTCATCTCTGGCTCCGGATTGAATTCTTCTTCTCCGGAGGCCAAGAATCCCAGCGTCATAATTCAACAGCCTTTCAAATCAACATCTGCAGTGATTTTAGAGCCTCAAAAATAAAGTCTGGCACTGTTTCCACTGTTTCCCCATCTATTTCCCATGAAGTGATGGGACCAGATGCCATGATCTTAGTTTTCTAAATGTTAAGCTTTAAGCCAAACTTTTCGCTCTTCTCATTCACTTTCATCAAGAGGCTTTTTAGTTCCTTTCACNCACTGTTTCCCCATCTATTTCCCATGAAGTGATGGGACCAGATGCCATGATCTTAGTTTTCTAAATGTTAAGCTTTAAGCCAAACTTTTCGCTCTTCTCATTCACTTTCATCAAGAGGCTTTTTAGTTCCTTTCACTTTCTGCCATAACGGTAGTGTCATCTGCATATATGAGGTTATTGATATGCTTTGACAGTATCAAAAAAAGTTTACTCTATAACTCAGATGTCCAATTCCCAAATTTTCACCCTTAAAAACTTTTAGCAATTTGTTAAATTTATAGGAAAATTTAGGAGCTCTATTTATAATCACCACAACTTTGAAACAACCCAAATATTGTTCATTGAATAAACAGATGAACAAATTGTGGTGTAGTAGCCAAAAGAATACCATTGTGGAAGTTATTTTTATGTGTCAATCATATTGTGTCATGGTGAGCACCCAGGTATTTAGGTAAACATTATTTCTGGAGGCATCTGTGAATGTGTTTCTAGGTGAGAGAATAACATTTGAACTGATGGACTCAGTAAAACATCACCTTCCCCTTGAGTGATTATAAGATAATTCAATAAGATTTTACATGTGTGTGGTGTGTGTGTGTACATATATGTATATGTGCTATTGATTGTTTCTTTGGAGAACTCTGGCTAATATAACTACTTATTATCTTACTCAGTTCAGTTCAGTTGCTCAGTTGTGTCAGACTCTTTGTGACCTCATGGACTGCAGCATGCCAGGCCTCCCTGTCTGTCGCCAACTCCAGGAGTTTACTCAAACTCATGTCCATTGAGTTGGTGATGCCATCCAACTATCTCAACCTCTGTCATCCTCTTCTTCTGACTTCAATCTTTCCCAGCATCAGGGTCTTTTCAAATGAGTTAGTTCTTCACAGCGGGTAGCTGAAGTATTGGAATTTCAGCTTCAGCATCAGTCCTTCCAATGAACATTCAGGACTGATTTTCTTCAGGATGGACTGGTTGGAGCTCCTTGCAGTCCAAGGGACTCTCAAAAGTCTTCTTCAACACCACAGTTCAAAGCATTAATTCTTAGGGACTCAGCTTTCTTTATAGTCCAAATCTCACACCCATATATGACTGCTGGAAAAACCATAGCTTTGACTAGATGGACCTTTGTTGGCAAAGTAATGTCTCTGCTTTTTAATATGCTGTCTAGGTTGGTCATTATCTCGCTAATAATGTAAAAATACTGAAAAGAAAACATTAACAGAGGATGAATTTAAATCTATTAAGCTGAATAAAAACAATTAGTTTCAAAGATTAACTTTTATGTGAGTCCATTTACATAGTATTCTCAAAAACAAAACTGAAGTTTCAGAAAGCAAGTTTTGTAGTTGCCAAGTATTTGAGTGAGATTCAGTCATGACTACTAATGGAAAACATAAGGGAGAGTTTGGGGTTAATGAACTGTTGCTCTGTACCTTGATTGTTGTAGGTATATGTCTATACATATTTTAAACTCAAAAAACTGTACACCAAAAAAAAATTCACTCTCTATTAATTTAGTAAATAACACTGTAGGATATAAAATTAAAATAATAATGGAACTTTTGTATTGATATAGAGAATTGGAAAAAAAATGTTTCAAAAAATAGAAGAACTGGGCCCATTAAATGGATTCCAACAGATAAATATATATAGGAATGCTATATATGTTACAGGTGACATTTCATTTTAGTGAAGAAATACATGATCCATTTAATAAATAGTAATAGCACAAATAGCCATGCCAAAGTGATTTACACTATATACAAAAATATTTGTATTAAATTAAAAATTATAAATGTGAAGAATGTTCACAACAATAAATAAAAAACTTAGAATAATATTTTTGATATATTCACTATTATAAATTCTCTCCCACTTACTTACTGATAGCACCACTAAGTTTTAGCTAAGCACTTTCATGGTCACAGACAACTTTTTGTTGGCTCTCATGCAGCTAAATCTGTCAAATAATTAAACTCATTCCAACAGGATTTGAGTGGAAACATAGCATTGTCTCTTCTGGAAAATATCTATTAATGAATAAGTACAACCTTATTTCCACACTATTTCGTCATATTTTTAATGTGCATATAATTACTATATTACTAACATCATATATTAGAAAGAGAAATACAATTATTGAAGATGTAGAACTGCAAGGTAGAGAATTTGGAGCCTCTTTGCCAACCTTGAATTGGTAACTTCCAAAATACATTTACGTGAGAGAGAGGTAGCTTTCTATCTTTTGTATCATTGGCATTTTAGAGTTTCTATTACTTGAAGCCTGTAACTTAATTCTTAACCAAAAGGGACACCTGGTCATAATGAAATAGAAAACACCTTTTTAATCAAAGTCGGAATAGCTAGAAACTATACAAGAAAATATTAATATATTTGTATAAATAAAAGCAAAAAAAGTTTCACATATTTTTTAGATTAAAAAAAAACCTCTTAAAACTGGATGTAAAAAAAAAAAAATAGTAAGGGGATAAGGAACAGAGACAAGTTGTCAGAATTAAGTTTTGATTTCCTTTCTTTTTGAATCAACGTATTCACATGAACTCCAAGCAAAGAATGAACTGCTTCCTTCTGAAAAGGATTCCAGATTGCGGGGGGAGGGGGCCAGGTGGTATTTTAGAAGTATGTTATTCCTATTTTTCAGCTGCATAGCATCAGGTCATAAATTGAATTTCACATAATGGTCCTAAGGAGGTCAGGACACAACAACTCTCAAGAATTGTGCTATGCATTTGCTTTGTAGTTGGGTCTCAAGTAGGCTTTAGTTCCAAGAAAATCTGTAAGTTACACAAATGTATTTTTTTTAATGTTATATACCATACTGGGGGAAGGTAACTTTCTAAAGCAAAATAAAGTATTCCTTCCAGAAAAAGAAGAAGTGAATGATGAGTAGACAAAATGATAACTGTCCACTATAAAATCAACTTTGACTTGTAACTTTGACTTTTTCATTTTTGGATAGTTTGCTTAAAATGAAGCACTGATAAATATGCTAGAATTAACACATGAGCTAGACAGTTTATTCTCATACTGATTATGGACAATAATGCCTTTGGCTATACAGTTGCCATTAAGGAAAATAAAATAGGAAAATTTCCTCACTGCTTAAAATACATTACACATTTTGTTTCATGTTCTCCTATAGAATCTCTATCAGTATATACTCTGCTAGCACAGTTTAGAAAATTTACATGTCTATTATCAGGGAGAGCTCTATTGCTTTCTATACATCCCTTACTCTACCAGTGCCTACTTATCCTACTCACATGACCTTTCTACATACTTGCCTCAGACCCCAGCTGCTAATTATTATCAAAGGGGCTGTAAGGGGCATGCCCTTCTGCTTGTTTTCTTGGTAATGAATGAGCCAACCTGATGTCAATTACCCTATAACTGGCGATCTCTCCTTCCCCCAGGAGCAAAGACTGCTGCCACATCCTGCAGGCAGCACCTGGCAGGGTGTCAATGAAGGGTCAATCCAGGATTTTATTTCAGATGTACAAAATCTCTCTATTCATTAAGCCTTTGAAGTCTCTCTTGCTGACTCTGGGCTGTTTTCTTCAGTCAAAACTGAGCAATTGCAGGCTCTATAGGCCTAAAGACTACAGCCCAATATAGGTTAATTCTAAATTTTATTTCCCTTAATATTGTAATTTCCTATAGCTAGCATTTTCCATTCTCCAGCTAAACACATATTTAATTTCTTGTTACTGCAGATCTATTTCATTAGACACATTTATCTCCACTGAAAAGTTAGACCACTTAGCCTCTCTTCTCATAGTTTTACAGCATTTAATGTACTTGATACAATTCAATAAAAACTTACAAAATATGCATCTCTTTAAAATTATTATTTTGTTGTTTTCACTTCTCATTCTTTGAAAGTTCAGGAATGTATTGTGGGGATAAAAAGATTAAAATAAGTTATTAAAATATTATAGAAGACCATTTTTTGTTGTTTGGCACTGTCCTTGCACTCCTCATCACCGCTAAATATGAACCACAAAAACAAGCCAGCAGGGATCATTGCGCTAGGGAGAAGGGACAGACAGCCCCAGGGCGGTACTGCCCTGACAAAGAAAGAGTCCAAGGACTAGCATTCAAGGAAGTCTGGTATCTGCTTTGACAAAAGCAATCATGTCAAATTACATACAGGTTGTATGCATGTATATATATTTATTTTATGTGTGAGAATTTGTTGCTGTTTAGTCACTTAAGTCATGGCAGATTCTTTTGTGATCCCACAGACTGTAGCCCACCAGGCTCCTCTGTCCATGGGAATTCCCAGACAAGAATACTAGAGTGGGTTTAAGGATACTCTAATTATTGGTAAATTTGATTTATCTATATTTTTTCTTATAACATCACTTTATTTTTGTTTTTTAATAGCCTTTGCTTAGCAGCTAAGTTTGATTGAGCATTCAGCTAAAACCAGGGATACATTTTTAGCCTTACTTTGTGTGTTACATGTGATTGATTCCCTTTTGTATACTAGGAATTTGCAGGTTAGCCTAACTGTGACATTTGCCCAGTTAGTCAAGACCAAGTTTGTTTCATGCTGTTCATGGAGTTCTCAAGGCAAGAATACTGAAGTGGTTTGGCATTCCCTTTCCCAGGGAATATTCATTGGAAGGATTGATGCTGAAGCTGAAAAATACTTTGGCCACCTGATGCGAAGAACTGACTCATTGGAAAAGACCCTGATGCTGGGAAAGGTGGAAAGCAGGAGGAGAAGGAGATGACAGAGGATGAGATGGTTGGATGGATGGCATCACTGACTCAATGGACATGAGTTTGAGCAAGGTCTAGGAGTTGGTGATGGACAGAGAAGCCTGGCATGCTGCAGTCCATGGGGTCACAAAGAGTCAGACACAACTGAGTGACTGAACTGAACAAAAATTTATTTATTGAAAATATTTTTTAGAGATATCTGTGGTTCTATCCTTGAGTCAGGAAGATCCCTGGATGAGGAAATGGCAACCCACTCCAATACTCTTGTCTGGAAAATCTCATGGACAGAGGGGCTTGGCAGGCTACAGTCCATAAGGCCACAGAAAATCAGACCTGACTTAGAGACTAAACAATAATAATACTAAATGCTTTACTCTAAAGTTCTGCTATATGAAGTGAAGTGAAGTGAAAGTTGCTTAGTCGTGTCCAACTCTTTGCGACCCCATGGATTATATAATCCATGGAATTCTCCAGGCCAGAATACTGGAATGGGTAACCTTTCCCTTCTCCAGGGGATCTTCCTAACACAGGAACTGAACCAGGGTCTCCTGCATTGCAGGCAGATTCTTTACCAACTGAGCTATGAAGGAAGCCAAAGTTCTACTATTAAATCTTTATATATAATAAAAAATTTAACATGTCCACATACTTCCAGTGCACTTAATATAATAGCAGAGGGTTCTTGATTATTCACAAAATCTTCCCTTACTTGTGAGTTACTTCCATTCCTGACATTGGTATTGCTGTTAACATGGTACTGTAAATATGAATATTTTAACCATATGTAATGAAGTTACATTCAAGTAATGAACACATGGGCTTCTCAGGTGGCTCAACAGTTAAGAATCTGCCTGCCAGTGAAGGAGATGCTGGCTGGACCCTTGGGTCAGGAGGATCCCCTGGAGGAGAAATGGAAACCCGTTCTAGTATTCTTGTCTGGGAAATCCCATGAACAGAGGAACTTGGAAGGCTACAGTCCATGAGGTCCAAAGAGTCGGACACGACTTAACATCTAAAACTACAATGAAAACAATGAACATATTTTAATACTAATAACTTATATATTTTAATTTTTATAAAGCAATGCACTGAATATATTAATTTTAAAACTATTTGATTATCCTTTATTGTGAAGAATAGAAACAACCATTATTTCCTTAAATAGAATGCAAGAAATATGACATTTATAGATAAGAAATGTACCACATAGTCAGGACTCTGGGAGACAGCTTTGTAACATACTTAAAGCTTATATGTATATCTAGCTCTATACATCTGTGGGGTCGTACAGAGTCGGACACAATGGAAGCGGCTTAGCAGAAGCAGCAGCAGCAGCAGCAGCAACAGCTCTATACATAATGTACAAAAGTAATTTTTTTAATAGTTTTTTCCTTAGAGATTTTGATTCCCCTCATTTTTTTAAGTGTTTCTCATTTATTTNGGACTGCAGCCTACCGGCCTCCTCCATCCATGGGATTTTCCAGGCGAGAGTACTGGAGTGGGTTGCCATTGCCTTCCCCAGGTATGTATATAAGCACACATAAAATATATGTGCTTACTTTCCTCAATAATTGTTCAAGTTGTTTCATATAGCTCTTTCTTAAAAAGTGGCAATAACATCTCTACGCATACATCTTTGCATATATATGAATGTAAGATAATTTTATTAATTTCTTGAATTCCAAATCAATGACCTTTATTTTTAAATCCTAAAATTTTGAAAGTAAACAAAATGACATAGTGAAAAATGTATTAGCAGCCATGTCCGTAGCATCCTGACGTAACGGCTGTTAGCATTTAACCATATTTTTATATCTATGAAATGTGTCAGATTTTTACTTGAAATGCATTCCCTTCTTTCCATCAAGGAAATCTTGTTCCTAAAGTTCTGGTTTACATGCATTGTCAATGTTTGTATTTCACTACAATATATGGTACATATCCAAATATGTTATTATTTGGCTTTTATACATTTACCTGAACTGCAAATTTTTTTTAATATCTTTTTATTTATTTATTTATGTTTTTACATAGCAGTCATACAAGTAAGCATGTGGGGATCAAGTTCAATCATAATTTATTAGGTTGTGTTATAGACAAATTTCACAATATTGTACATTTTGCTTTTTCATTACCCTATTGATGGTCATTTAGTTTATCTAAATTTTCACCACTAGAATAAATTGTTTACTGATTTATCTGGTTATCTTGTAGTATATGCATATACTCAAGTGATATAAGTATACCTACTTGAATGTAGTATTGCTTCATAACAGAGGTATTCAAATTCAGTTTTATTAAAAAGTAATCTTATCCTGTCAAAATGGATAAAGCTAATTTATGGTTTCGCTCTTGGATATGAAAGTTAATATGCTCTGTAATGGTGCCTCAATGATTGAATTCTCACCTTCTACGTGTGAGACCTTGGTTTGATTCTTGGCCAATGTATACCTTTAACTGCTACACACTTCACCTTTTGGGCTTCCCTAATGGCTCAGATGGTGAAGAATCTGCCTGCAATGAAGCAGAATTGGATTCGATCCCTGGGTACGGAAGATCCTCTGGAGAAAGGAATGGCACTCACTCTAGTGTTCTTACCTGGGAAATCCCATGGACAGAAGAGCCTGGTTGGATACAGTGCATGGGGTCACAGAGAGCTGCACATGAATAAGCAGCTAGCACATATACCAACAGTTTTAACACTTCATTATATTAAATTTTTGTAAAATTTTAATTTTTGGCAATTTTATAGTTCTTAATCAGCATTTAATTGTCTTAGTTGTCTTTCTCAGATTACTAGAGTTGAATGAATCTTCATAGATTGACCAAATAGATGGTTCCTTCTATAAAATGTATTTTGTTTTTTAATTCTTTTGCCAATATGTAGAAGTTACTTATGTAAATCTTCTAGTAATTATTTATGTTTCATTTCTTACAATAAACAGATCAGGATTATCTTTCAACTTACTATTGTTTTTATTTTATAAAAGATGACATGTAAGCAGATGACAGTATTTATTTTCATGAATTATACTGAATATTGAGAATTAAAATCATTAGCTTCCTTAACAAAACAGATCTTAATGACACAGATAACCATGGTGGTGTGATCACTTACCTAGAGCTAGACTTCCTGGAGTCCAAAGTCAAGTGGGACTTAAGAAGCATCACTACAAACAAAGCTAGTGAAGGTGATGGAATTCCATTTGAGCTATTTCAAATGCTAAAAGAAGATGCTGCACAACTATTTCTTTCAGGAAATTCTTGCTCAGATAGTTAAGGTTAAAAAGGAATAAATAACTTTATTGTCAATAAACAAATTTATATAACTGGACAACCTTTCTCTATCAGAAAAATAGAAAACTAAGCTAAGCATACAGCTTACTTATGAAATAATGATTTGCTTATCAAAATTAACTTAATGACCTTCACTTCTTAGTGTCTATCAGTCCTATACTATTATGTTGCTGATTTGGCCTAGTTCTAATCAGTTTCCCACCTTGAAGTCTCTTAAACAATTGATAGCAGAGTTAGACATATGTCAATATTTTATATGACAAATCAATTTCTTCTAGGAAGTATTAAGATTGTGAAAATGGTGTTCTCTCTTACTAAAGTAACTTTAATGAATTTAATTTGCTGATTTGAGTAATCAGATTTGCTATGTAGTTTTCTAGAAGAAACAAACAGATGACAACCTTGGAAGTCACACCGAGATCCAGTCAAGATCATCCTCACTGCTATACTTGAAAATCCCCAGCTGGGAAACACTGTACTCCTCAGAGGATAATTTAGCCTTCTTCCCAAGCCCCCCACCTCTCAGGAGTTATAGTGAGATAGGGGTTACACTGTGTCTGATTCCAATATACTTTTTTTACTTTTAAAGCTCTCAAATATATCCTGAGGAATGAGCAGCACTTTTATGAATCCTTAACTATCTGATCAAATATAAAAACTTTTCTCCTGGGTGGAAATTAGCCTGTTTATAACAGCATGACTGTCCATTTTTACATTTTCTGCTATGAATCAATAAGAGAGAAACCATAAAGATGAGAATGGATGCAGAACTAATATGGTCATCTCTTGACCTGAATGCAAAGACTGATAAATTTTTTCAACACAGTATTGTTCTTTACAGACAAAATTTCCTTGGTTCAACTCTCAAAGCCTTGGGAGAAATCTCCCCTCTCTCATCTTGCTTTTTCCCTAAGATGTCCCTAAGAATCCAGTCTGGAAGTGATTTCTTCTCTAAGAATATGGTCTGCCGGGAACTGAAAATCTGTTAGGTCTGAAACAGAGAGATTCAGCCATTAAGTTAGAGCCCTGAGAAATAAGATACACAAATATTAGTCATTCAACAATTTTCAGACACTCGTATGTCTGTCTTATAAGTTATATTCATGCCACATCAGATCACCGCTTCTTATGTGTATTCAATCTATAGCTTTAATTCTTATGCTTATTTTTAAAAATAGCACAGTTTCACCAAGGATAATTGAGAATTCAATAGCCATTTGGGAAACTTTCAATATGGACAAAATAGTCATTTGATAAGTACCTAAAGATGAAAAGGGAAGATTGTAAAATTACAAACATCCAATGGTCTATATTTTGCATTAGTATGTAAAAGTTTCTAATGAAATTCAAACTGCATAAGTGTTTTGATAAAAAATTTTCTTGGCCAAGAATAATTATGAACCTACAAAGCGTTCTATTCTCCTACATCACTCAAATCCCAATGTGAACACAGTGGTCTTTATTTTAGTGGCCGTCTTCCCCTGTGCTATGTATATTCATTATCATCACTCTCTAACCTTTTTTATCAACCACTTTATTTAATTTTTTCAAGCCAGAAACACCCTCAGCTTAATTGCTTCTTAAAATTAATCTCCCTTTGAAACAGGCACAATCCTCATGGTTAATTTCAGATCCTGGTATCATTCTCTGCTGATAACTGTTATCTAAGAATTTTCAAAATTCTGAGAATATATAATTCTGCACTTCAAAATTTGTAAAAATTGGTTTATATCCTGAAAGCAATCTCAAATGAAAAAAAGATGTATATAAAGACAGAGTTGGGAGATTCTGTGGGTGATTTATAAAACAATAAATTGCATAGAACACAAAAATTGAGAAAACCTGGACACTGAACAATATCTTTTAGAGGATTTACCCAGAGTCTCTCTTGTGAAATAGATTGGATTCTAATTCAATCTTGCAGATATGAAAGGATGAATCTAATGGAAACTGTCAAAAATGTTAACATAAGTGAACAGCATTCAGAAGTGGATTCTGAAACAGATGTGACACTGACTTTCTTTTTACTTTGTATAACTAACCTAAAGACATAAGTAAATGTATTTAATTTGTAAGCCAAAACCAGATTGGTAAATGACCTTGTTGCCAGATTTCTAACTCCTTACTGAACACTTGCAAAGAGGGGAAAAAGCAGACCCTAGGCATTAAGTATTTGACAAGGGATCATCTTGATAAAGACACTTGAGGATATTGTACACAGTAGTTCTCTCCCACTGAGGGATAAAAAGACAGCAAAGGCTGAGTGGGGAGTCTGAATTTCACCTTCACTCTTCCCCAGTAGGGTGATGTCAGTGGAAGCTAAGAGAACTTGAACTTTTAGTAATGCCCAGTGATGACTGATTTTATTTTTCATAATTGACCTGTCATTTGCATTTTACAATGCTTACTTAATGTTTTCTCAGTGTTTCCTGTTTCATTCCTAATATCATTTACCTATATTTTTTTTCTCAAAATATTTTGCCAGAAATTTGTTTTCTATTATAATTTTCTAGAACCAGCTTTAAATATTCTGACCTTCTCTATGTATTGTAATTATTCTGCCTTCCATATTCACTCATATTATTTAATACCTTTAAATTCACAATCATTTTACTTTGATTTATTGAGTTGATTAGGCATTAGTTAGAAATATATTTAGAGATAACAGTAAAATTCCTTGTAATTGTTTATTTGGTTTACTAAATAAGACTTCCTTTATTTTCTTTTGTTCTCAGAAAAACTGGAAATGGGTGAGTTGATGTTAAGATGACAACATAGTTCCCACTTTAGTCCTCCTACAAGTAGAACAACTAGCAAATACCCAGAGAGAATAAACCATTTTGCAAATCCCACAACCCCAGGCTGAGGCTGATGCACCCCCAACTCCAACCATAAAGACTGAGAAGTGGAATCTGAAAGAGATGTGACAGGTAAGAGGAGCTAAGCCACTACATGTGGACCATTATACCCCTCTGCCAGGTCATCATAGTACTGCAATAGACCCCCATGGGACTCTGGTCTCTCTAGTGGGAAAAGAAAGCCCAAGGTAGACATCCATGCCCTTCAGCATTGTGGGATGTTTCCTAGGAGGCTCACTGGGCCCTCTTCAAAGAAATCACTGAAGAAATTGTGGGCTAAACCACCGAGAATCAAATAGAGATGGAGAAGGGTTGAGGCTTATAGTAACCAGTGTTCTTACCTTGGAGAACCCACATTCCTCCTTGCAGCAGCACTCAACAAGAGATACCAGCCAGTGTCTCTCAGATGTGGGATTGCTTGATCATATGATACTTCTAGTTTTAGTATTTTGTACAATGTCCATACTGTTTTCCACAACAGTTGCACCATTTACATTCCCACTGATAATGTATACGGATTTTGATTTCTCCAAAACGTTATCAATTCTCCTTATTATTTTCATCAATTGTTTTTACGTTCACAGATTAAAATTTATTCTCCTTTCCCATACCTGGCCAGTGGAGAGAAAACACCTATTTTCTAATATCCTGCTGATAAAAGAGATCTCCCACTTAAGAATTGGCTTCCCTGGTATATCAAAGGTTAAAGCGTCTGCCTCCAATGCGGGAATACCCAGGTTCTATCCCTGGGTTTGATCCCTGGGTTGGGAAGATCCCCTGGAGAAATAAATGGTAACCCACCTCAGTATTTTTGCCTGGAGAGTCCCATGGATGGAGGAGCCTGGTAGGCTATGGTCCAAAGGGTCGCAAAGCATCGGACACAACTGAGCGACTTCACTTTCACTTTACCACTTAAGAGACCACTTAAGAGGAGAGTCAACTAGGCTCTTTGTGGCTCAAATTTTTTATTTCTTTTGGAACAACTCTTAGAAGAAAGAGGCCTAACCACTTCCATTATCTCAGTGTATGGATTCTCTAGTCTTAGTGAGGGGGAAGTTTCTCTTGTGAGCCTTAGAAAGAGTGGGTAAAGNGTGGCTCAAATTTTTTATTTCTTTTGGAACAACTCTTAGAAGAAAGAGGCCTAACCACTTCCATTATCTCAGTGTATGGATTCTCTAGTCTTAGTGAGGGGGAAGTTTCTCTTGTGAGCCTTAGAAAGAGTGGGTAAAGGCGCTTTCAAATGATAACCTGCAAAACAAAAGGTGTGAGAAATGAAATACTATTCAGCCATAAAAAAGAGCATCCTGAATCTTGTGACAACATGTCTATTTGGCATTTCCTTGAGGGCATTATGCTAAGTGAAGCAAGTCAGAGAAAGATAAATACTGTATGATTTCACTTATATATGCAATATTAAAAAGCTGATATTATAGAAACAGAGAGTAGATTGGCAATTCCCAAGAGTAGAGGCTAGGGTGGGAAAAAATTGAATGAATGTGGTCAAAGGATACAAAATTCCAATTATAAAATGAATGAGTTCTGGGATTATAATCTACCATATAATCACTATAATTACAATCGCTAAGAGAGTAAATCTTAAAAGTTCTTAACACACATAAAAAGTGAAAATATATCAGCTGATAGGTATGATAACTAACCTTATTGTGGTAGTCATTTCACAATATTATATATTAATTTATCAGATTTTAAATCTTAAACTTATACAATGATATGTGATAATTATATCTCAATAAAGCTGGAAAATAGTTTTTTAAAAAAAATTACTAGAGGCGATCTTTTTTAGGGCAAGGTGAACCTGAAGTATTATGTTGTATCTTCAATATCCATAGACACACTTCTCTAAATCACTCCATCATCCAAAAAATGCTAACACTCTAGCTATGTAATCAGTGCTACAGATAATAATATCTGCTACAGNAGAGGCGATCTTTTTTAGGGCAAGGTGAACCTGAAGTATTATGTTGTATCTTCAATATCCATAGACACACTTCTCTAAATCACTCCATCATCCAAAAAATGCTAACACTCTAGCTATGTAATCAGTGCTACAGATAATAATATCTGCTACAGATAATAAGGAAGACAATCAAAAAAATGAAGGACATTTCCAAGTTTTGCACAAAAATTTGAACCTCAATGCTAAAATAAAGTCATAAATGTATACCTCAGGCAGTCAAACAAAGATTTTTGGATAGAAAATCTAGTCTTTATTCTGAAGGTGCTATACAAAATTAAAATCAGAAATTATATTACCAAGAAAGAAAGGGTGAAAAAGTGTTGGATTATCTATGTTCTCAGCTAAAAAACTTATGAATTAATTGTGAGGCTTTTTAAATTTTTTTTTCTAATAGATACATTTAAAGTTCATGTTATGGGCTGAATTGTGTTGCCAACCAAAATTTGTAAGTTGAAGTACCAACTTCTGGTACCTCAACACGTAACTGTATTTGGAGATGGGAACATTTAAGAAGTGATAAAATGAAAATGAGATTTTCATGGTGGGCCTTAATTCCATATAAGAAGCTGAAATTAGGACAGTGACATGCATGCCCAAAAAGGAAAGACCATAAGAAGGCACAGCAAGAATGCACTCATTTTCAAGCCAAGGGAAGATGCCTCACCAAAACTGGCAACAAATTAGACTTCTATCTTCCTAAGCCATACTTTGGCCACCTCATGCAAAGCGTTGACTCATTGGAAAAGACTCTGATGCTGGGAGGGACTGGGGGCAGGAGGAGAAGGGGCCAACAGAGGATGAGATGGATGGATGGCATCATGGACTCGATGCACATGAATTTGGGTGAACTTCAGGAGTTGGTGATGGACAAGGAGGTCTGGCATGTTGTGAGTCATGGAGTCACATAGAGTCGGACACAACTGAGCCACTGAACTGAAATGAACTGAAGCCATATTTTATGTAAGATGCATTTTCAAAGAAACATGGCAACAATATTAAAAGTTGTTTTTATGAAGGAGCTTATTTCTTTAAATTATTTGATCCACAATTTATCTCTAAATTTCTCTTGGCTTTATTATTTTCATGTTACAGTACTTTGTTTCTGTTTGACAAATCCCAATTAGAAAAGCATATTGCAAGTTTACATGGAACAAAACTGATTTTTCTACTGTAAATTTTAGTTGTTTCTAAAGTGCTCAGTTGCTTGTGGTAAATAAGCCATCACATTCATACTAACGAAAACATTTTGACAATGCAACTTCTTTTAGATTGTTCCACAATTGATTATCTTAATGTTCAATTTAGAATATCTGTGATTTCACATATTTCTGCCCCACAATCCTCTGGGAGTGAAAATATTTAACAGAGTTTTTGACAAACTCTCTTCTCCAAACTCTTCTCTCTTCTCCAAACTCTCTTCTTTGACAATCTAGTATCTATTCAATAATTTTAAAAATATGGTTTTGAAATGCTTACTGCTTCAGATATGATATAATCACTAAATGATCTCAATGCATATTGATAAGAAACAAATGCCAGTATATGCTCCATAATTTAAAACTGAAGTTATGATTGTAGACAGTATATTAGGACATTTTAAAAATATAGAAANCTTCAGATATGATATAATCACTAAATGATCTCAATGCATATTGATAAGAAACAAATGCCAGTATATGCTCCATAATTTAAAACTGAAGTTATGATTGTAGACAGTATATTAGGACATTTTAAAAATATAGAAAATTCATATAAATATATCCTAATGAAAGTTTAGGATCACATCACCACCCATAAAATTTAGCATGTCAAAATAAGCTTAATTAGTTCAAACACCTTCCTTTCATGAGGAGAAAGAATACATATTTTGAGATTTTCCATAGTCCCTCTGGAAAGTCTCAAGTAACTTTCAAGATCAAAAAGATTATATTTAGGACTTTATTATTGGAATTTTTGTCAAAAATATCAACAGGTTTAAAAGAGTTGAAAAGAGCTACTGTTCAAGAAACTTAGTTATGCATTTAACCAAGTGACAATCAAATACTTCAAAGGCAAATACAGAAAGCTACATACTCATAAAAACTTAGATCTTTTAATAGAGAAGAATCAGTTTTCTTAAGTAATCAAAGATTTGATACAGATAACACTTAACACAGAAAATTATTTTGATAAAACAGACTCCTTCTAGGTTCAGTTCAGTTCAGTCGCTCAGTCGTGTCCGACTCTTTGCAACCCCATGAATTGCAGCACGCCAGGCCTTCCTATTCATCACCATCTCTCGGAGTTCACTCAGACTCACATCCATCGAGTCTGTGATGCCATCCAGCCATCTCATCCTCGGCCGTCCCGTTCTCCNATATATTGAACATATGTACATATATATATATATATATATTTACAGGGGGAACAAGCAGAGACCCCATAGGTTTTATTCTAAAAATTTAGCCATGAATCAGGTATACCAATAGAAAACTCCATTCATTTATAAATAATAGTTGAAACCAAATTGTTTCTGGCAGATGGAACAAGTTAAGGATACCCATTCACATAGCTAAATCTTTTTACCAGTATTTATGGAGAGAACTTTTAAAATTTGTATTTGCCCATAATGAGTAATCTTAAAGAGTCTATGGTTTAGGACAGGAGAGGTTTTATGTCAGTCTGTATTTTTAAAGGTGTATTTTTTCTGGTTTTGTTTTGTTTTGCTTTTTTCAGTTTCCATGTACAGTGTTTTGGTTATTTCCTGGGATGTTTCCATTTCACATATATGAAAATATTTATAACTTCAAGAGACAGAGGAATAATGCAAGTCTTCTCTTATAAGTCTCTGGGATATATTTCTATATGCTTAGAGGTCTGAGGTGATTGCTGTTTAAATTTATTCTTTGTCCATTTCCTAACCAATCATTACAACATCCTCCTCTTAATTTTCATGACATCCCAGGGGTGCCATCTCTAACCATCTTAATCAGTCTTAACTGGTTTTGTCAGAAGCACTGGAACGCTTACTCAAGGTAGCTTGTGCCCTCTTTGCTTTATAAAACAGCACTCTAAGATGTCCAGTTTATTACTCTGCTCTCTCATTTTTTTCTACTTGCCCCACAGCTAGCAGAGTAGAATACAACAGAATGTCCTTTGATACTATCAGCTGTTTTTCCAGCTTTCTGTCTTGAGTTTGAGCCTCTTCTTGGGCTTTGATATCCAGCTGAGCTGCCCACAGTAGAGGCCAGCTCATTATAGCAACAATTCATCTCTATTCTTTCCCACACTAAGTGCATCAAGCAACCAGAATTTGGGGGGGCACCCTCATACAAGCATCTGACATATAGGCTACACCTCCCTATACAGAGGTCTATGTACAACTCGGTATTTTACCCAATGTTGTTTCTTCCTCTTGGCCTATTCCTTTGTCTTCCTGACTGGCTCACCAACTGTTGGCTCATAAACCAGCCCCCATACATACAGGGCAAGGAGAGACTGAAAAAAGAGGCAGACCAGGTTGATAGGTAGACAGTTAATAACAAGGGAACTTATTTATGTGATTTGTCTTAGGAGGCTGCAAGATGAATAGATCTTTACACCTGACTGCCATATCTTAAAATCGTAGAGACCGTAACCAGTTTAAGTCACATATACTGTCCAGGTGATCTCAACATAACATTACTATGTCAAGGCTATGTTCTTGAGGCAGCTTCTGGCATGAGGAAAGGAAAGAAATATACAGAATGTACATTCCAATGATATAGATGGGAATGAGGAGCCTTTGATTGCCAGATTGTAGGCCTCAGGGTGAATAGAGGTAACACACCCTCTCAATGACCTTCTCCAACAGTAGGTACTGAACATCCACCAGTATTCTGCTAAATCTGATAAGCTAGTCTCATTGCACAGATCAGTAAATAAACACTATGGAAAATTTTAAAATTTGCCCATCTTTCCCCCCGTCCTCCAATAAGGAGTACAATGATGTGTAGTCAGTTGTGTTTATTGATCCATGTTTTTAATTATCAAAATGTCATTTTTAAATATCTAATACTACTTCCCTCTTCTATGTTAGAACCCATAATAAGAGGGAAAAAAGACATCTATCTAAGTATTATTTCTCTTGTTTCTTTTGTTTGTTTGTTTGTTTATTTCATAGTGTTCTCTCTGAAGATTTATCAGGTTAACCTAAATAGTAAGGAAAAGAGAAAAGATTTCATTTATTTACCCATCAATAATAATTATAATGTTCCTCTGGCCAGTGGGGAGGCCTAGTAAAGGAGACACGTTTATAGAATTTACATTCTAATGGAGAGAGGAAACAACCAATAACCAAAGAGATTGAGATTATGCCATTGATGTATAAATATCACAAAAGATGAGGGTTTCATAGGTGGTCAGTAGGGAAGTCCCACTAATGGAGTAGAGACCAAAAGAAAGAATGAAAGCAAGTTATGCAGACATCTGAAGGAAGATTATTACAGGCGAAGAAAAGAGAAGGAGTAAAAGACATAAGGAAGAAATGTGTTGCTAATTCTTTAGCAAGAGCAAAGAGGCAAATGTCTCATTTAAAATAAGTAAATATAGAGCATTTTATTTAAATTTCCAAATGTGTGTATATGAATACATTTCTTTTTCTTCCTAATGTATTAAAATATAATTAACATATAACACTGGTAAGTTTAAGGTGTACAAGATAGTGATTTTATTGTTGTTATTCAAAATCTCAGTTATGTTCGACTCTTTGTGACCCCGTGGAATGTAGCACATCAGGCTTCCCTGTCCTTCACCATCTGCCAGAGCTTTCTTAAACTCATGTCCACTGAGTCAGTAATGCCATTCAACCTCCTCATCCTCTGTAGTCCCCTTCTGATTTCAATCTTTCCCAGCATCAATGTCTTTTCTTCACATCAGGTGGCCAAAGTATTGGACCTTCAGCTTCAGCATCAGTCCTTTCAATGAATATGCATGATGCTATACACGTGTGTGTGTATACATATATGTATATGTAAAATGATTATTTTATGTGTAAAATAATTGCCACAAGTAGGTTAGTTAACACATCCATTCCCTCATGTAGTTACAGTTTTGTGGATTTTTTTTTGGCTAAAAGGAATAAATTTTAGTTATAGGATGAGTAACATCTGAGATGCAACGTAGAGCATGGTGACTATAGTTAACAATACTGTATCATACATTTGAAAGTGCTAATAGAGTAAATTTTAAAAGCTCTCATTGCTAAAAAAAAATCAAAAGTATATTGAATAGATTTTCTGAATAGAAATCTCTGCTTTTATTTAGAAAAATGTAAAACCAAAATAATATGTCTTCTCTTTCATTAAGGAAAATATGAAATACAAAGTGTAAGTAGTACTTTGAAATGAATATTACTTCTTTTAAAAAGGCACTGTAAAGCATACCACTTGGGGCTAAAAATATTCAAG
The DNA here is from genome assembly GCA_006410875.1 of Neotragus pygmaeus. NCBI lineage: Eukaryota > Metazoa > Chordata > Mammalia > Artiodactyla > Bovidae > Neotragus > Neotragus pygmaeus. The sequence continues at coordinate 400,955 of SJYV01021171.1, forward strand.
CACCATGTTAAAATCCCTTCACTTTGATGATAAGACAGGCTAAGAATACATAAATTTGTGATCCGGTAAACTAAATAAAGACCTTGCTTCTAACCATTCAGATTTGGAGAAAATATATGTATATATTACTCCTGTCTGATCATGATTGAAATATTTCTGATATTTTTACATGCCACTTAATGTAAAGGTTTAAGAACTTTTTTCTTATAAAAGACAACTACATCTAAATTTGAAATTCACTGGCCTAAGCTACACTCACACAGACAAGAAATATGTTTTCATAAGAAACAAATAGTCCATAAAAATATATGCATATTATTTTTATTTAAATTCTAAATGAGATCATCATATTTTTTCTATTCTATTCTATTTCTATTTTTTCCATTTTTTCCTCAAAATAAATATAAAAATTAAAAGAGGTTTTGTTTGTGGTAGATGACTGCTGTAATCCTTTATCTACCATTTTAAAAGTGGATATTGACATAAATTATTAAGACACAAAAGTTATTTTTAGAGTTTATAAAATCTAAACATTGAATGGGATATAATTCATATTTCTACATTAACTTTCATTGTGATAATTCATTAAAGTTAAACACTCTGAAAATGAAAAATATTTATCTATATTTCTTTTCAAGAAATATTTACTCAGAACTCCCTGTGCACCAGATATCCCCATTCTAGGGATAAAAGAAAAATTAAGAAAGTGAAAGCTAAGTGTTAGTCACTCAGCCATGTCTGATTCTTTGCAACCCACCAGACTCCTCTATCCATGAGATTCTACAAGCAAGAATACTTGAAGGGCTCATTCCCTTTTCCAGGAGATCTTGTTAAACCAGGGATTGAACCCAGGTCTCCTGCTTTGCAGGTGAGCCACCAGGGAAGCCCCTCAAAAAAGAAAAATAAAGTACAGTGTTTATCCTCAAGAAGATCACAGTCTAGAAGGGAAGCCATACTAATAAACAGATTAAGATTAGGACATTCAATATGAGAGATGAAATGATCATAATATGCCTAAGCTGGTGTGATGTACAAAGATAGACAGCAGACAACAAGAAAATAATTCAACAGTCATTTAGAAAATATCTCTTAATCTTTTACTATGTGCCAGTCAATATTTTTGTGGCTGGGTACATGGCAGGGAAGAAAACTGCTTTCACAAGTCTTACATTTCATGGTGGGGAAGCAGATAATAGAAACAGATAAGTTGTATGTCCTTTGGGCAAGCTCAGGGAGATGGTGATGGACGGGGAATCCTGGTGTGGTGCAGTCCATGGGGTCTCAAAGAGTTGGATACAAAAGAGTGACTGAATTGAGCTGAAGTTGTATGTCAGGTGATGGTAAGTACTTCATTCCTGAAAGGAATTCTGAATCTTGACTTGACAGCCATTTGAGATGTAGAAAAAACTTGCTTAAAGTAACTTGACTGGAATCAGAAATCATGTCAATTATCATTCTCATTATCACCATGTGAAGAGAACAGAAGATTAAAAGTCAATGAAAATACATTGTTCTAGAAATCTCTGTTTCCAAGTTTATATGCACAGTATGGAAAGCATGATAATAACCAAGAATGACTAATAAGATACACATAGTGTGTTAGAATAAGTATGTTGAGGAGTAGAAAGAGGCAAAGTTTTAACTGCTGGGTAGTCCAGTTGAGAAACAAGGTTCCATAACCATAATAAAGGTTATAGTGGGAAGAAAAAATTACAATCATCCTAATTCTTCCTTCTCATCTTATAAAGAGCGTGCATTCTTTTTAACCTGGCATCAGCCTCCCCAGATACTGTGGGGTGGGATGGAATAACAGGTAAGGAGAGAAACTCTTATTCTTTATAACACAAAGGAAAATACAGCAGTGATTTTTTTTGTGGGGTGGGAATTATAATTAAAGGAAGAAATGTATATCAAAGATCCATTTAGAGAAACACATTTAAGGTTTTACTTTGTGGTGGATATTATGACCCCAATTTGTGACTTCATGATACCTGAGTAAACAGTTGTCTTACTAAAGATTTTGTTAATGGATCTATTGCTCTGTTGAAAAAGCATCATTCTTCAAGAAAACTTGACACAATTGCTAGAGGAAGACTGTCACAACAGTCCCTTTTGAGAACACTGTATATGTAAACTGAGTATCTGAAATAGCCTGGGGGTTTCATTTTACTTTTTCAAAGACAGTGTTAACCTTTAAAATATGTAGTTGTTTTTAAAAATTTTGTATCCACAGTAAACCCTTCTGGTCAAATAATATTTTTATACACCTAATAATTTTTAAAATGTACTTGTAAGGTCATAGTTTAGACAGGAAGAGCAAAAGACAAACTGCGTGTTTCAATTCTCTTCAAAAGTGTTTTCCACAAATCAGTCAAAAGAACTCTCACATTTATTGGCTAGAATGTCTATCTCAAGTGGTAAGCTTTCTAAGAAAAAAGAAGAGAATGGATGTTTTGTAAGTAGGTAGTAAGGTTCGCCTGTCTAAAGAAAAATATACATTCAAAGTATTGTTATTTTAAAATTCTTATTTTAAGTGATTTTGTTGAATTACTGCTGCTTATAGCAACTTGGAGAAGGGAAGGCAACACACTCCAATATTCTAGCTTGGAGAATTCCATGGACAGAGGAGCCTGGCCGGCTACAGTCCATGGGGTTGCAAAGAATCAGACACGACTGAGCTATTTTACATATATACATACCAACTGCTTATACTAGTAAAAGTAAAATAATGGGTAAAACAATTTTAATATAAAGAGTAATTAAAATTTAATAATAATAAACAAATATGTTCTTTAGTAGACTAAGAAAAACTTAGACAATGAGCTTTGGCATAGACATCTCTCTATACTAATTGAATGAAATATCTATAAGGATCACAAATTGAAAATCTTTCAAACATGTCATCCATGTCTATTTCTTGGCAGCCTTTGGGTATAAGTGAATTTCAATCCTAGACAATTTATAAATCGACCTTTCCATAGTTTCTAACAAAAAAAGGCAGGCAAATTCAGCCAACATTTTATTATAAACATACTACAGATGAAGCATCATCAACTAACCATAGATGACCTTGAGACAGTAAACATTTCATGCTGAATTAAGAAATACTTTAATCTGTTTCTCCTTTCATTCAGCAAATATTTACTTTGAACCAATTAAGTATTACCCCTACTGAGAATCTATGATTCAACTTAGTGTTTTAAAATATGTTCTATATAATTAACTATTTTGTGGTTGATTAAGGGAAAAAAGGTTTCATTTTTTGTAAATATTTTCATCTGCTTCCTTGAAAAGCTGTCTGTGACTTGGGAGTACTAAGCTTAGTGTAAGTAGGCTGTTGAGGTGAAGAGGCTCTGGGATGAAGAGCAAACTCATAAGAAATGGCACAGATCTAAAAGGAAGACAGAATCAAGTGAGATATAACAAGGGCTATACTTCACAAATACTCTTTAGAGCTTGAAAGCAAATCAAAAAGAAAGGGACAAGAGTACTCTCACTTCAAAAGCTGACCTAGAAAAGTTTTTCAATGGTTACAGGCAAGTATTCTCACTGGGAAGGAAAAGTCTGCAAAAACTAAATGGTTTTAACCTAAAATCTGGTTAGATATGGTTCATACAAATGCCACTTGCTGAAATGGAAAAGAAAGAAATTCAAATGGTTAAATTCTGTCAATATGTGAAGGCTGTATGCACCATATAAAACTGTGAGTGATTTGAAACTTCTTTTGGATGAAATTGTGCTGTATCTTAATTCTTATATCAAGCCAGAAGATATATTGATTGATTGATCACTAAGCGATGAATTTTTTCAACACTGGTATATTTCCCCCAACTATTAAAAAAGCTTTTAAAAAATACAGCCTAGGAAAGTTCATCTTATGTAGTATGATGTCATCATTAAAGTAATGTATAGAGAAATAAAAAGTTAGTTCTAGATATTAAATTTCTTACATGAAATGTAAGAATCCCCAAAGAACTGTGAAAAAAGAAAATTATTGGATCTTCCTGGAGATTTTTTTTTCTTTTACAGTTATTATTGTGTTAATGCTTTTTGCTAGTATTATCAGTGTTGCAATCATGCACACGTTAAGTGAATTTCTCCAAAAAGAACAGATAACTGATCAAATGTTGTTTGACCAACTAGTGTTGGTCTAACAAATGTTATGATAAAGATGTCTTGATCAACCACAAGGAGCTTTTTAAAAGCTAGCTTAGAAAAAAATGAGTTTAGGGAGTTCCCTGGTGGTCTAGAGGTTAGGATTCAACACATTCTTTAAAATTATTTTTGGTTTATAAAACTGCCAGATTCTTTATGGGCATGTTTATTTCAAGTTGTTAATTTTGAGAGAGAGCAAGAGAATCAAGTGAAAAATATTTATTTTAAAATCCAGCATAATTGATATGAAAAGGTAGTAGCAAAGAGTAGTAAAGGTATATATTTCACTATTTAAAGAAGGAATAAGGAGAGGCTGTGATTGGAGAAGATTTAGAACACATTATAAAGAAAATAGATGTTGTGGAGTTCAAAAAGTCTGTTACAATGTCTTGGATCCAAAGCTTGCAGAAACATGCACAGTCACCAAGATTGCCAACTGCCATTCAGAATGCATATGTCTGTGCATTCAATTAAGAAACAAGAACTGAGATGCTTTTCATTTACTTTCACAAAACATTAGAGGAAAAATAAAACCTACATGATCTGATGGCAGGAAGCTGTGAGGATAGCAGGGTGTGGATTAGTCTTTGAACTTCATGAATACATGAATGGCAGTAGAAGTTCAGTATGGAACAATTTCGAGGCAAAGTACAAGTCTTAGAGACAGAGAAAGGAGCTATACATGCAAGAATGTAGAGGGGACAGAATACACAAGTAGAACTAACACAAAGCATCACTTATAATGCAGTCGCAGGAGGCAAGAAAGGATTAACAAATTTAGCAATTTACCTTCGTGGCCTGCTTTGAAGATTTCAAAACCAGGAGTACGAACTTCAATGCAGGTGATTGCAATACAGCTCAATGATGTGAAGTTTCATTAGGCTTGCTTCTGGCAAATGCCAGATTACTTCATGGAAAAAGAAATTCCATGAAGATATTGAAGATAATTTCAATATTTTGAAAGTGACACAATGTGGGAGGATATGAGAAGAGAACTATTAGTTATGCAAGGTTATTGGATTTTCTGGACTTCCCAGGGGGCACAGTGGTAAAGAATCTTCCTGCCAATGCAGGAGACACAAGAGATGCAGCTTTGATCTTTGGGTTCGAAAGATTCCCAGGAGAAGGAAATGGAAACCCACTTCAGTATTCTTGCCTGGGAGATTCCATGGACAGAGGAGCCTGGCAGGCTACAGTCCATAGGGCTCCAAAGAGTTGGACATGAGCATGATTGAATTTTATTCAGAAAGCATTGAAAGTATTATTTGCATTTTAAAAATTCTTCTTTGCAGTGTGGATAATATATGGAGGGGAGATGAGGTTGGAGGCAGAGGGATAAATTGGAGAATGCTGCTTGATTCAGGGGAGAAATAGTCATGGTAGAGAGAAGATTATAGATTCCATGAATATTTCATAGTTTGACTTGTCAGTATTCAAAGATTAATTAAAATGAAACTGTTGAAGGAAAAGATGGAATTAGAGAGTCATAGCTCTCTATCTTGAGCAAATAGGAACAGACTGTCATTCTGAGATGTAATAGGTATTTGGTAGGAGAAGCTTTGTGGTAGTGGGTAGTGGTGATATGTGTTGGGTTCTTTTAGAACAAGTTGGAGCAGGAAGAGCTCTCATTCACTGCTGCTGGGACTGCAAAATGTTACTGCCACTTTGGAATGTTTGAAGGTTTATTACAAAATTATAAACACACTCTTACTATTTGATGCAGTAATCATGATCTTTGGTATTTACTCGAGGAAATTGAATACTTGTGCCCATGAAAAGCCAGCACAGTGATATTTATAGCAGTTTTACTCATAATTGCTCAAACTCAGAGGCCATAATGTGTCCTTCAGTAGGTAAATGGACAAATGTACAACCAAACATTGGATTATTATTCAGTGCTAAGAAGAAATGAGCTATCAAACCATGAAAAGACATGAAGAAACATGTATGCATATTACCAATAAAAGAAACCAAACTAAAAAGAGTATGTGCATATAATTTCAACTACATGAAATTCTGGAAAAAGCAAAAACTTTATAGACAGTAAAAAAAATCGCTATTTTCCAGGAGTTGGAAGGGAGGGATGAATAGGTAGAGCAAATTGGACTTTAGATTACTGAAACACTCTTCTGTTACGATCACTACAATAAAGGGTACACATCATTACACATTCGTCAAAACTCTTGGAATGTAAAACACCAAAAGTGAACTCCAATGAAAACTATGGACTTTGGGTAAATGTGTGCCAAGATAGATTCATGGAATATAACAAATGTGCCACTGTGGTGCTGAATGTCCAGGTAGCAGAAGTTGTGTTATGTGTGAGGGTGTGGATGTGGACAGGGTATATATAGCAACTTTCTGTACTTGTTGCTATTTTGCTATTTTGTTGTGAACCTAAAACTGCTATAAAAATTACATTATTAATTTAAACACACACAACATCATGGGATTTTGGTAAATTTCATATTCTGTGTATATTTTTTATGATACACATAATTCTTGAAAGAATGTTTGGAAGTGTATAAGGATACAGGAATCTATATCTATGTCTATATTCATATCTCATAAGATGGGAGAAAATAGGGGAAAACTGAAAGAAAAGCTAGGGCAAGTACAGAAATTACTCAATAATAAATTGAACATATCTATAATATTTATCTTCGCACCTCTACAGGGCTCAAAATTTGTTAGAAACTCGTGTTTAAAAGGAACATATTTTACTCATGTACACATTTCACATCACAGGATTAAATATACTTTTGAAGATGTGATACTTACTCTTTAATGTTTACTGTAATGAATCCTTGATGGCATTGACTTTTCATAGTTTTAGGAAGGCTTTGCTTCCTGAGCTCCTATCTTAGCATTTTCTCCTGTAGAGATCTATAAGTAATCTCCCAAAAGCAATTTTGCAGAAATGGTAGGTAGAGCAATAAAATGCAATCTAGTTACTAACTCTCTATTGCTTTTATTGAACCCAGTGGTAGTACTTTCATATGAAGTATCCTATATGAAAGACTCCACATACAGTCTGACAATCCAATAAATGTGTGTACTCAACCCACCTTTCCAATATAATCCCTTGTTGGGCACAAAATGTCTGTGCATATAGACATGCAGGCATTCAGAGAAGCTTAATGACTTTAGCTTGTCTTAAGTTTCAATATCCTGGGTTGCATATGCATGCTGTCCATCAGAGAGGAATTCATAAAGTGAAATATGGAAAGAGAGAAGTAAAAACTAGGACAAATCAGATCAGCGTGCTTTAGGTTGAAAACTCATGAATTCCTGAATGTGTTGTGACCTAGCCTACCCTATATAACTCTTGGAAAAGCACTCTTTCTATTTGTATCAAATAAAAGAAGTAGTATAAGTTATAAATCACTCAATTTCACATGTAAAAATATACATCAATATAGATTTGAGTTGACATTACCAATTCTCTTACTTGAAACATAAGTATATGAACTGTGACAATTAAATGTGGCAGAGCAAACAATATCTATGAAGTTTTTATAATATTCTGCGAAGAAATCTTTCAACGTTTAGTTGTAACCACCAACTTTACATAATACCATAATAAAATATAGAAATCCCCTTTATATATCTTATATTTTAAAATTAAACTTTCACTGCATTATGCTTTATTTTACGTCTAGTTAGGTAGCTTATACACAAATTACACAAATAATAAATACTAAGTCACTTCTGCCTTGAGAAACACACACACACAAAATTATAGTATTTTAATAATTAGAAGTCTTAGAACATCATAAACTCAGTGATGTAAAACTCAGGCTCATTAATAACACACCAGTGCTGCATGATATTTTGGTCAATACAGATTTTAAACTCAAATACCAACATGGGTAAAGTAGATAACCTAACTGATAAAGTTGTACAGCTGGAATCTGTGGTAAAAAGTAAATTGTCACCACCCAATCTACCCTTGTGGCTCAGCTGGTAAAGAATTTGCCTGCAATGCTGGAGACCTGAGTTTGATCCCTAGATTGGAAAGATCCCTGCAGAAGGAAAAGGCTACCCACTTCAGAATTTTAACCTGGAAAATCCCATGGACTGTATAGTCCATATCGTTGCAAAGAGTCAGACACTGAGTGACTTTCACTTTCAATGATATCCTGCAAAATCATGAAGCTGAGTTGTGCCTTACCTTCTGATTTTCTGTTAATTTGGAATGAAGATTGTATATTTAAAACATACAGCCTACATATAAAATATAGACAATTAATTCTAAACACACGTGTGTGTGTGTGTATATATATATGTATATATACACATATACACTTATCTCCCTACTTCTGCAGAATGGTCCAAGCCAAATTAAGACTCCCATTTAACAAAAATCTTCCGAAACCAGGGATCAAACCCAGGTTTCTTGCATTGACGGCAGATTCCTTATCAGCTGAGCCACAAGAGAAGCCCATTTAACACCACCAACATTAGGTAATTATTAACAATATGAATAAAGTAATTTTAGGCATATGATTGAAATATATACATACATAGTATTTCAGATAAATAAATAATTAAATTGTATGAAAATATTTTTATCAATGTCTGGAGAAAGCAAATTGATTCTATTCATGTCCTGAAATCTATGTATATACACAAGGTTTTATAATTTTCAAAATTAAATTATGTAAGTTTATCCATTGAAACAAATGCAATTTTAATGTTAACTCATAATTTAACATTAATATAGAAAAAATTATTAAAAATTTTAAAAATGATCTCTCTCTCTCTTTCCCTTTTGTTACTAAGCCATATCTGACTCTTGTAACCCCATGGACTGTAGCCTGCCAGGCTCCTCTGTCCATAGGATTCTCCAGGTGGCAATATTGGAGTGGATGCCATTTCCTTCTCCAGGGGATCTTTCTGACCCAGGAATCAAATCTGGGTCTTCTGCATTGCAGGCAGATTCTTTACCAATTGAGCTATCAATTGTTTAATCATGTACTAAACATATCTTTCTTAATATTTCAATACTATTCATTTATTTAAAATTTTAAATGATTTTCCCCTCTTTGAAAATATTGACAAATAAACATATAAATTAAAAGCATGCAGATACATCAAAGAGATAGCCAGGATTAAACTTTCGATGAATTCTATTCCTAATAATTTAATTGAATACATATAACCAATAGAGAATTTAGGGTGAATTGACTTTAAAGTTCTATAATCTGTCTTGTAACTCTTATAATATAAGCATTTATACCATTAAACAGTGTTTCAATATTTACTTTTTAGTGACAATGTGATATGCATCATGTAATTACACATAATTTAATAGGCAAAACTTATAGTATTAGTAATGTGTGATGCTCCCAATATTTTACTATTATGAAAAATGCTATGAAGGACATTTTATTAATTANGACTCATTGGAAAAGACTCTGATGCTGGAAGGGATTGGGAACAGGAGAAGAAGGGCACAACAGAGGATGAGATGGCTGGATGGCATCACTGACTCAATGGACGTGAATCTGAGTTGGTGATGGACAGGGAGACCTGGAGTGCTGTGATTCATGGGGTCGCAAAGAGTCAGACATGATCAAGCGACTGAACTGAACTGAAGGAAAATTAGGCAAAATGACTACTAAGTATAGAAAAGATATAAAGATTTCTTTAAAACAATCCCTGTCACACTGCTCTAAATATGATTACATGTGTGATATACTATGTAAATGCTACTGTGTAAATGCTTGTAACAGAAATATATCTTGATTCTAGTCCTAATAAATATTCCTGTTATTATATTCCATATTAAATTGACCCATGTTCCATGAATGTTTGAAAATAATTTAAAATTGTATTTAGTTTCAAGTAGGTAGGTAGAGAAAAATTTTAGCACTCAAAACCACCTTTCACATGTCCCAGATAAATGAAAATACAGTTCTATGTAAAAGAATACAATTATGTTTCAGAAATGCACTTTTGTGATTGTGAATTTATAGTTGGAAACTTTGACAATTGGGAAAAATTTTAAATTAATTGATACAGTGTAATATTAAGTATGACAATATCACAAACTGAAGGTTTTAAATGGGTGTCACCTGTATATTTTATTCAAAGAATTCAGCACCGAAATGAATTCTATTGAATAATCTATAATTTCATGATATACAATGAAATCCAACTTAAATCACTTTATACAGTTTAACTTTGCCTCATATGGATTGAATTTTTGATAGTGAACAAGAGTTGAATGAATAAAGAAGACAGTGTATAACTACACAAGAGTGTGGGATTCTTGGGAAGAGGAAGTTTAGGTGATAAGTTATAATCATTCTATTTTCATTCATGTAATAAAGGTATATTGTTATTTATATAAGTAATCCAAGTAGCTTTTTTATTAATCTGAGCAATAATGTTTGCTTAATCTTATTTAGAGATCCAACATTTGAAAAATGTAACCACTTTAACTTTGAATTTTATTAGTTTTAATGTAATCAATGGATTCTATTTAAAACATATAAAATGTATTAATGAAAGAAGCATAAATATTAAATCAAACTGAGAAGCTTCCTGAATTTTATATAGTTTATGCATCTATTCATAGAATGTTCATGGATAAATTGTCATTAACAAAACCAAAAATGAATCATTGATAAATCATTCTCATGGATGATGTCTATGAGTGACTAATTCTTAATAATTAAAACTGAGAAAACCATAAACAATTTCCCAGTGGCGTGATTTAATTTAATATTGTTACAGAAAGAAGATGAAATAAAGTTTAGATAAATTAGAATCAAGTGGATATACATAAGGATGTAAGATGAATTAAAGGTCAAAGTTGCTAGAAAATTTTATCAACTTATCTACATGAAACGTTCCTGGGATGAATTCTTTCAAGCCGGCTTGAGGAATAAACAAATATGTAGCAGCAGAATTGATCATAACTGGTGGGAGTTAATATTAGAGAAATATTTCTTAGGAAAGAATGAGACCAACATATGACACTTGACACATATTAGGAGTTTAATAAATGTTAAATAAAATTTAAGACTTAAAATAGGTGGGAAAAGCAGGTCAAAACATTTTCTGCTTCTGATAGATAGTTATTGAATGTCATATTTAAAATAGTTACTCAAAAAAGATATTATAATCAATTAATTCACAGCTAATTTGATATTTATATCTTGTCAAGTACAAATTAAGCACCTGTATATACTCCTGAAGGTTAATAAATATATTCATATGAATGCAGTTACAATTTTAGTATTTATAAAGTTTTAAGTTAATTAATGATTCAAAGAACAATATATAGTATATGTATAAATTTCTATGCTTTCTGACTTTATTTATCATTATTTTTAAAAATATATTGCCTTTGGGATTATTTGTATGGCAAACATATAATCACATACTGCAGTAATCATAAAACTGAAATTAGAAGTTGCTCTAGATGCAATGTAAAAACAAAAAACTAGAAAACTTCTCACTTATAGTGAGAAAATTATATTTCATGTTGATGTTAGGTACAAATCAATGCAATATTATAAAGCAAGTATGCTTCAGTTAAAAATAAATTTTAAAAATTTTTGAGAAAATTAAAATTTTAGTACTGTACATCATTTAAAGACATGAATGAAGCAATATGGCACGCAGGCACCCAGTTCCTTTAATACATCCATACTAAAGACAATGAGTCTGATTTTCCATGAATATATGATTTGTTTATTTGTGACTATCATATATATTATTATCAATATTATAGAATATCATATGTCATATAGCTTTGATATAAGTAATAGTTTTGTACAGAAATATTATTATAGCCATGAAGTAGCAAAGAAGCAAAGCTAAACAATTTTAAATGAGATAGAGTTTACAAATATGATTAGGAGGTGATGATCATTCATTGAAAGTCTACCATATCCCAGAAAATGTGCTATATATTTTCACATTGTTTTACTTTCTAAAATATCTTAGCAGGTATTTTTATTCTCATTTGTTAAATAAATAACAATTTGATGAGTTAAAGGAAAGAATTGATTCTTTCCTTTCCAGTAAGAATGATTCAGAAATGATTAATACATCTTCTAAAATTATGCAGCTAAAAAAATTAAAAATAAATAAATAAAAATAAAATTATGCAGCTAGAAGGTGACAAAAATTGTTCAACCACAACCGCAAAAGTTACATTTTTACCATGATATCATGCTGAATTTTGGTATAACAGAAGTCAAATTACCATTAGGCTGAGACAAATTTATACCATTATTCCTCTTAGTGTGGAAAGGGAGTTCAACATAAACCCTGATAATGAGGGACACGACCTATGAGAAAGTCAGAGACTATTTAGATGGCCATATAACTAAATAAACGAAGTTAACACTGGATGGGGATTTTCAAGAGGAAGTAAAGAGCTTTCTAGTCCTGTACAAATAACCATGGATCAGCTGGCTTAACAACACTCTGTTGCATCTCTCTGCTTTATTTATCTGATTCATAGACCTTGAATACATCACATGATCAAACCAATTCATTCAAACATTAAGCATGGTGCTCACCTATCTTTACTGAAAAACTGTAAGTATTGATTTACCAAGACAAAATTTCCTAACTCTCAGAGGCTATAAATGACTATATTCACCAAATAAATTTAATCTGCCTAGATTCAATTTACCCATGGGTGTTCTGAGATTTCAGTCTTTACATGACATCTGCCCTGTTGTTCAGATGCTAAGTCGTGTCCACCTATTTGTCACCCCATGAACTGCAGCATGCCAAGCTTCTCTGTCCTTCACTATTTCCTGGAGTTTCCTCAAACTCAGGTCCACTGAGTCTGTTATGCCTTGCGAACATCTCATCCTCTGTCACCCACTTCTCCTCTTTCCCTCAATCTTTCCCAGCATCAGGGTCTTTTCCAATGAGTTGGGTCTTCATATTATGTTGCCAAAGTATTGGAGCTTCACCTTCAGCATCAGTCTTTCCAATGAATATTTCTTTAGGGTTAACTGGTTTGATCTCCTTGCTGTCCAAGGTACTCTCAAGAGTCTTCTCCAACACCACAGTTCAAAATCATCAGTTTCTCAGTGCTCAGCCTTCCTTATGGTCCATCTCTCACATCCGTACACGACTACTAGAAAAACCATAGCTTTGACTATATAGACCTTTGTCATTTGTCAGCAAAGTAATGTCTTTACTTTTTAAAATGCTGTCTAGGTTTGTTATAGCTTTTCTTTCTAGGAGCAACCATCTTTTAATTTCATGGTTACAGTCATCATCCACAGTGATTTTGGAGCCCAAGAAAATGAAATCTGTCTCTGTTTTTCGCTTTTTTTACCCATCTATTTGACATAATATGATGGGACCCGATGTCATTATCTTCGTTTTTTGAATGTTGAATTTTAAGTTAGCTTTTCTAATTTCCTCATTTACCCTCATCAAACGGCTCTTTAGTTCCTCTTCAATTTCTGCCATTAGACTGGCATCATCTGCAGATCTGACTTTGTTGATATTTCTCCCAGCAATCATGATTCCAGCTTGTGTCTTCCAGGCTGGCATTTCGCATGAGATATTCTGCATATAAGCTAAATAAACAGGGTGACAATATACAGCCTTGACGTACTACTTTCCCAATTTGGAACCAGTTTGTTGTTCTATGTATGGTTCTAACTGATGCTTCTTGTCCTGCATATAGATTTCTAAAGAGGGAGGTAAAGTGGTTTGGAATTGCCATCTCATTAAGAATTTTTCACAGTTTGTTGTGACCCATTTGGTCAAAGGCTTTAGCATAGTCAATGAAGCAGAAGTAGATGTTTTTCTGGAATTTCCTTGCTTTGTCTGTGAGTCAACGGATGTTGGCAATTTGAACACTGGTTAGTCTGCCTTTTCTAAATCCAGCTTGTACATCCTGGAAGTTCTTGGTTCACATAACACTGAAGCCTGGCTTGAAGGATTTTGAACATTAATTTGCTAGCATGTGAAATGAGTGCAATTGTACAGTAATTTGAAGATCCTTTGGCTTTGCCTTGTATGACCTAAATAAAATCCTTTATGACTATACAGTGAAAGTGAGAAATAGATTTAAGAGACTAGATCTGATAGACTGCCTGTTGAACTATGGATGGAGGTTGGTAACATTGTACAGGAGACAGGGATGAAGACCATCCCCCCAAAAAAGAAATACAAAAAGGCAAAATGGTTGTCTGAGGAGGCCTTACAAATAGCTGAGAAAAGAAGAGAAGTGAAAGGTAAAGGAGAAAAGGAAAGATATACCTTCTTGAATGCAGAATTTCAAAGGATAGCAAGGAGAGAAAAAATGCCTTCCTCAGTGAACAATGCAAAGAAACAGAGGAAAACAATAGAATGGGAAAGACTAGAGATCTCTTTGAGAAAATTAGTAATCTTCAAGAATATTAGTAATCATGGCCTACCTACCATTTAACAGCTGAGCCACAAGGGAACGCTCAAGTTGGCTTAAAACTCAACATTCAGAAAACTAAGATCATGGCATCTGGTCCCATCACTTCATGGCAAATAGATGGGGAAATGGTGGAAACAGTGAGAGACTTTAATTTCTTGGACTCCAAAACCACTGCAAGATGGTGATTGCAGACATGAAATTAAAAGTACACTTTCTCCTTGGAAGAAAAGTTATGACCAACCTAGACAGCATATTGAGACTTCCCTGGTAGCTTAGATGGTAAAGCATCTGTCTACAATGCGGGAGACATGGGTTCGATCCCTGGGTCAGGAAGATCCCCTGGAGAAGGAAATGGCAATCGACTCCAGTACTATTGCTTGGAAAATCTCATGGACAAAAGAGCCTGGTAGGCTACAGTCCATGCAGCCACAAAGAGTCAGACACGAATGAGTGACTTCACTTAGACAGCATATTAAAAAGTAGAGATAATAACTTTGCCAAAAAAGGTCCATCTAGTCAAAGCTATGGTTTTCCCAGTAGTCATGTATGGATGTGAAAGTGGACTATAAAGAAAGCTGAGTGCCAAAGAATTGATGCTTTTGAACTGTGGTATTGGAGAAGACTCTTGAGAGTCCCTTGAACTGCAAGGAGATCCAACCAGTCCATCTTTAAGGAAATCAGTTTTGAATATTCATTGGAAGGACTCCTGTTGACGCTGAAACTTCAATGTTTTGGCCACCTGATGCAAAAAACTAACTTATTTGAAAAGAACGTGATGCTGGGAAAGATTAAGGCAAGAGGAGAAGCATACGGCAGAGGATGGCATCACCAACTCAGTGGGCATGAGTTTGGGTGAACTGCGGGAGTTGGTGATGGACAGGGAAACCTCGCGTGCTGCAGTCCACAGGGTCACAAAGAGTCGGGCACAACTGAACAACTGAACTGAACTGAACTGGGATTGAAATGAAAATGACCTTTTCCAGTCCTGTGGCCACTGCTGAGTTTTCCAAATTTGCTGGCATATTGAGCGAGCACTTTCACAGCATCATCTTTCAGGATTTGAAATAGCTCCACTGGAATTCCATCACCTCCACTAGCTTTGTTTGTAGTAATGCTTCCTAAGGCCCACTTGACTTCACACTCCAGGATGTCTGTTTCTAGTTTGATGACCGCATCATCATGGGTATCTGAGTCATTAAGATATTTTTGTATAGTTGTTCTATCTATTCTTGTCATCTCTTCTTAACCTTTTCTGTTTCTGTTAGGTGCATGCCATTTCTGTCTTTTAATTTGCTCATCTTTTTAATTTGCTCATCTCCAATTTTCTTGAAGAGATCTCTAGTCTTTTCCATTCCATTATTTTCCTCTGTTTCTTTGTATTGTTCATTTAAGTATGCTTTCTTATTTCTCCTTGCTCTTCTCTAAAACACTGCATTCAGTAGGGTATATCTTTCTCTTTCTCCTTTGCCTTTCACTTTTCTTTCTCAGCTATTTGTAAAGCCCCCTCTGACAACCACTTTGCCTTCTTGCATTTCTTTTTCTTTAGGATGGTTTTGCTGACTGCGGCTCAGATCATGACTCCTTATTGCAAAATCAAGCTTAAATTGAAGAACATTTGGAAAACCACTGGACCATTCAGGTATGGCCTATATCAAATCTCTTATGATTATACAGTAGAGATGACAAATAGATTCAAACAATTAGACCTGGTAGAAAGAGTGCCTGTAGGACTATAGACAGAGATTTATAACGTTGTACAGGAGGTGGTGGTCTTGTCTGTTTTTACTTACTTTTTTCCAATCTGATAAATGAGAAAAGTATGTAAGTTTAGTTTTAATTTGTATTGCTTGTATTACAACTTAATTTTGTTCTCTTTTCAATGTTTATAAGCAGTTTATATATTTTTCTTTGAAAATACCTGTTAATCAACTGGAAATATTTAATAATACTGCATACCCAGTAACACTTTGGCATAGAAAACTGCTTCTAGAATCTTATTGTTTCATTTTCAAAGTATCAAAATACATGCATTCATTTTATATACATTATTCACCATGTAATATATTCATACATACAAATGCAAAAGGTTTTTTTCTTTGAGTCTTAATTTTAGTAATAAAATATTGCAAGCACAGGAACAAGCAGGGATTACTTCTTTCACCACTACTATTCAACTTAGTATGGAAATTCTCAGCTACTGCAATAAAATGGAAGATATATATATATATATATACCTACCTACATACACACACACACACACACACACATACATATATATATACACACACATATATATGTATATATTGCTGCTGCTGCTGCTAAGTCGCTTCAATCATGTCTGACTCTGTACAACCCCATAGATGGCAGCCCATCAGGCTCTGCCGTCCCTGGGATTCTCCAGGCAAGAAGACTGGAGTGGGTTGCCATTTCCTTCTCCAGTGCAGGAAAGTGAAAAGTGAAGTCACTGAGTTGTGTCCAACTCTTAGTGACCCCATGGACTGCAGCCTACCAGGCTCCTCCTTCCATGGGAGTTTCCAGTCAAGAGTACAGGATTGGGGTGCCACTGCCTTCTCTGATATGTATATACATACATACATACATACACACACACACACATATATGTATATACATATATGTATATATGTTACTGATGAACCCATTTTCAGGGCAGGAATAGAGACNTCCCTGGGATTCTCCAGGCAAGAAGACTGGAGTGGGTTGCCATTTCCTTCTCCAGTGCAGGAAAGTGAAAAGTGAAGTCACTGAGTTGTGTCCAACTCTTAGTGACCCCATGGACTGCAGCCTACCAGGCTCCTCCTTCCATGGGAGTTTCCAGTCAAGAGTACAGGATTGGGGTGCCACTGCCTTCTCTGATATGTATATACATACATACATACATACATATATATATATATATATATATACACACACATACACACACATATATGTATATACATACATACACATGTATGTATGGATGTACATATATGTGTATGTATGTATATATAAACAAAGAAAAAAATAAAACTTCATTTGCAGAAAAAGTGGTTATCTATGTAAAACATCTTGCCCACCACCAAAAATACAAGGCTGACAGGGTTTCAAGATATAAAGTTAATATACAGATGAAGCACAACCTGGAATCAGGGTTGTCAGAAGAAATATCAATAACCTCAGATATGCAGATGACACCACCCTTATGACAGAAAGTGAGGAAGAACGAAGAGCCTCTTGATAAAAGTGAAAGAGAGTGGAAAAGTTGGCTTAAAGCTCAACATTCAGAAAACTAAGATCATGGCAT
>SJYV01021181.1:0-11748 GCA_006410875.1 Neotragus pygmaeus
CTCCATCCATGGGATTCTCCAGGCAAGAATACTGGAGTGGGTTGCCATTTCCTTCTCCAGAGGATCTTCATGACCCAGGGATTGAACTCAGGTCTCCTGCATTAGAGGCAGACACTTTAACCTCTGAGCTACCAGGGAAGCCTTTATTAGCTATGTCTAATAAAAATACTGCTGCTGCTATAATATTCACAATAAGTCATACTATACTTTTTAACGTTGAAACTTCCTCTTTACTCAATTTATTTCTCCATGATTCAATTCTATCCTGATGATAAATTTCATCAACCTATAAATTTTGAACTCTCTATGAGATCATTCGAAATGAAGTTTAAAATATTTTAAAAGACACAAAACTCTCATACAATTGGGGTTTTCATGGGTGTGTTTTTATTACATTACATTATTATACTCTTCTAGTATTTTTATTTGGAGAAGGCAATGGCAACCCACTCCAGTACTCTTGCCTGTAAAACCCCATGGACAGAGAAGCATGGTAGGGTGCAGTCCATGGGGTCGCTAAGAGTCTGACACGACTGAGCGACTTCACTTTCACTTTTCACTTTCATGCATTGAAGAAAGAAATGGCAACTCACTCCAGTGTTCTTGCCTGGAGAATCCCAGGGACAGGGAGCCTGGTGGGCTGCCATCTCTGGGGTCGCATAGAGTTGGAAACGACTGAAGCGACTTAGCAGCAGCAGCAAATTACTCTAGCTTAAATAGGAAGTGCTTTATTATAAGTATTAAATTGTTTACAAAATTATTGAATTAAATTAACAGACTCCATGATCTTTGAAAAATGACTGTTAAAGCTAATCAATGGACCAATACATGGAGGAAGACACTGATGTCTACTAAAACCAGGAAATGTCCAGCCCTAGTTCCATACTCCAATGCTGTGGTTTGTTTGGACGTCATCACAAATAGGACAGCTCCACATTCAAGAAGACTTTGTGATCTGGAAGCCTCTGATATTACTGTCAGTTCCAGAATTCCACCATGTTCTATAATTTGCACCAACTAAATGGTTTTCTTGTGTGTGGCTTCTTAATTTCCATAAAGCTAATAGTTAGACAATGAGCCATTCAGTTTTGCTGCCACAGTCAAACACACACACACACACACACCAGAATTGGTGGAACTTCAATCTATATCTCCCCAATCATACCTCACTTTTACTTTCAAATACCGGGCATATGCATCTGACTGGCTATATCTAAAATATATTCAGAGCCCTAACTGCAAAGGAGTCTTGGAAATATGGTGCTTATTTTTTCATCTCTTCAGTCGAGGAAGACACACTAGAATGAGGGTGAAATGGATGTTGAAAACTAAAGTACTATATCCCTTTCATTACTCAACATCCATACACATTCTTCTCCCCATTCAACAGTTCCCTGAAAGTAACAATTGGCAGTGGAAATGTTCCATACTGACATTGTGCAAATATCTCTTAAACAAATGAAAATGTACTCACCATCTCCTTAGGATGGAGAGCCGAGAAACTTCTTTTAGTCATCCTGTCTGTCTCCTCTAACAAGCTACAATGGAAAGTTACCTATGCACAACACTCTTTCACAAGAAAGGAAGGGACCCAGGCTATTTAATTTTTAGATACCGAACAATATAAAGAAGAAAATATGGCTGTTACAGTCTTCATATCATAAGGCTTCAGTTATAATCTCTAACTTTCTTCCTCCTCTGGACATTTTTTACTCCCTCTGTCTTCAGCCAGCATCTAGGCTGGAAGAAGGATGGGAAAGGGACTCCAGTCCTTGTTTTTCCTGGGAGACAGCGGCCTCCAGTACCTCCCAATGGACCCAAGGAAGTGGGTATCCAAGGTATAATCTAGAATATATCAAGTTTCAAACAAAGTCCTCACTGCCAGAATCTGGAACTGTGATGTTTGACTTTTTAGCCTGTAGACAAAGTACTTGAAGGAGGTGCAATGGTTGCAGGAATACTCTTCTTTCACCACAGTAATTAACTGGAAAAAGAACTATTACTCTTCCTTTATTTTTACCATGATAAAGAGGGGAAACTACCCTGGTATGCCTTCATGCATAATTAAGTTCTAATATACAAACAGGGTTAAGCATTAGATATACACAGAGAATTTTTGAATCTCATAAAGGGATCAAGTTTGGAATGAGACCAGCCATGAAGAGTGTATAACCAGGAAAGATCATCTCAATACACAAAGTGTCCTTTGACAAAGAGCTATTCCCTTCTGCCACCCTCCCAAATCCTAGTAATGTTATTTATATGTATTTCAGTTCAGTTCAGTTCAGTCGCTCAGTCATGTCTGACTCTTTACGACCCCATGAATCGCAGCACTCCTCCCTGTCCATCACCAACCCCCAGAGTTCACCCAAACTCATGTGCATTGAGTCGGTGATGCCATCCAACCATCTCATCTTCTGTCGTCCCCTTCTCTTCCTGCCCCCAGTCCTTCCCAGCATCAGCGTCTTTTCCAATGAGCCAACTCTTCACATCAGGTGGCCAAAGTATCAGAGTTTCAGCTTCAGCATCAGTCCTTCCAATGAATGCCCAGGACTAATCTCCTTTAGGATGGACTGGTTGGATCTCCTTGCAGTCCAAGAGACTGTACCAAATTATCATGAGTGTTCTCTCACCTCTTCTCTTTTAAACTCATCCAGCTGTGTGATTCACCTCTGTGTGGGGCTGAGTAGGAAATATTCCTCATGTCTCTTTCTTAAATTTATGTTTTAAAATTTTTTAATTAAAAATTTAAATAATTAATTAAAAGCTAGATGGCTTTGAATGGGAAGTGGTCTCGATGACGTATGAAAAAGGAATTTCTTCAACTTCATGAATGACTCTTCATGTTACCAGGCTACAAGGTAGCACCTTTCACTGCTTTGCTGAGCACTGTTAAGGTGCTATGGTTTACACAGATGCAAATCAGGCAGCAGTTAACACTAAGTTGGCCTCATTAGTAGAACCTTTTCATTGGGTGGTACAGGAATAATTTCCCAGAGGTGGGTTTGAGAAATATCCAAGGGGTTAAAAAAAAAAAAAATTTCAACAGGGGAAACTTTAAAATTAATCTGTCGTGTGATAATTTGTTGACAGATTGGTTATCGGAAAGACATGGAACAAGAAGATGCAGCAGAAACTGTTAAAACGAGGGGGAACGAATCATCCATCATCCTGACAGGGTTAGAAGGAAATACGTTATATCACTTCACAGTGAGGGCTTATAATGGAGCTGGATATGGGCCACCCAGCAGTGAAGTGAGTGCAGCGACCAAGAAATCCCGTAAGTGACCTGGGCTTTGTGTTTGTCTCAGACAAAAGGGAAACATCTTTTAACATTTCTGAAAGCCACGTGAGGTACATAATAAACTGAGTTGAAGAAGAGTTTTGATTCCTAGTCTCGCTTCAATGCTTAGATCTGAATTCTAAAACTAGCTCAGAAAATTTTGCATTCACAGTACATAAAGGTTATCTTCCTGTGAAACAAGGCTAAGCGATTTTTGACACAGAAGGGGGATAAAAGGATTTGGGTTCAAAAGCTCAGCAGAGTAGCTATTAAAATGATACTCCTGGAGCAAAACCCTCCTTATCTGATTCTCGTTGGAAGGAAGCCTACGGTGCCAGCCAACTACTGAACACAAGAAAAGATTGAAATACTCACAAGAATTTAAGTGAATAAAAGTATTTAAGATATCTTTTGCACTCACTTTTCTTTTCATTTTGCAGCCCCCAGTCAAGCACCTAACAACCTCAGATGGGAGCAACAGGGCTCTCAGCTTTCTCTGGGCTGGGACCCCGTAAGACCATTAGCCAACGAGTCTGAAGTCATGGGTTACAAGGTCAGTGTGTGTTCACTCTGTTGGATAGACACGCATCTCAAAAATTGCTATTTGAGGATGTGCAATTAAAAAGGCATAAAAGATCTATTAACATAGCTGTTTTTCCCCCTCAATCATTGTTCTACCTATATTCTAGAAACTGCCTTCATGCAGTGGGGAAGTCAAGGCAATCAAAATCAGTTTCAGCTACACAAAGCATAGGAAGTGAATGGGTAGAAAAGACAACGATTTGAACACAGGGTGAAGATGGTTCCATGATGCAGTGTCAGGAAAAGCAAAAGTTTAACAGAGAGTCTTGGCATTCTCTCCCCGAAGACAAACTGTCTTGGCAGATGGAAAAGACTGGACCACTCAGTTTGAGTAGAAAGACTTTCCATTAGCAAAGAAACACAAGAAGAAAAAAAATGCTAGGGTCAGCACAGGGGATATGAGAGAGACCATTGAGAGAGACAGCTGGCTCTAAAATAGATGCAACATTTCACATAAGTCATCCTGCTATGTGCCAACAAGAGATCAGAAAATATAAAAATGTTTAAACAGTTTGCTTTGAAAAACAACTTTGTCTCTGATTTTAAAAAATATGTGGTCTAGGTATTGAATTGGCTGAACTTCAAATTCTTCATCCATAATATTGGATTCTATTTCTTAAACTCATACAGAATCATTAATGGTTATTATTTATAAAGGAATTTAAAAATATTTCAATATTATCTTTAGACTGAAAAGCATTATTTAGGTGGCTGTTCAATTATTTGAGGTGGTAACACAGTATTTGATGTACAAAGGGCTAAAATTCTGAAGCTAAAATCTGAAATAGTTATAAATGAAATACTTTTTTAAGTTAAATAATTCTAACACAGTATTTGATGTACAAAGGGCTAAAATTCTGAAGCTAAAATCTGAAATAGTTATAAATGAAATACTTTTTTAAGTTAAATAATTCCCAAGAAGAATATGTTCAGGTACAAACTGTAGTACTTCTTGCAGACTAGAACTATGGATCATAAACACCCTCACACTAAACACTCTCTCAAATCTGTCCTAATCCTCAGGGATGTTGAATTTGATCTTTGGGGGAGAACAGGTGAGCCATTCTCTCTGTATCCTTCCCTAGTCCTCTTCTTTCCACACTCTTCCCCTCATCTTCACAGGTAGTAGTCTAAGGCAAGTAGACCCTTAAATGATTAAGGGTAACAGTATAGTCAGAAATGGTGATGGATCACCAAGAAATAACCTGATCTCATTAAAACTGTGGCATGCAGTCTCTCAGACTGGAGTGGAAAATAGAAGGTAGATGAAAGCATACGACTGCCTGGAAGAGCCGTTTGGCTTTGGGCACCTCAGCGAAGAAAACAAGCACCATACAACCTGGAGAAAACATGAAGCTGGGCATAAGGCTCCTGGCGAGATGACCCTCCTCCTTGCCCACGTTTCTCGCTTCTATCATACCACTTCTCACCCTCCTTACATGTCGCTGTCTCCCTGCCCAGACTATACATGACTGAAGGCAAAGCCTCTGTCTTATTCGTCTCTTTATGCTCAGTGCTTCTAGGAAGGATGAAAACATTCGTTTTGACCCAACTAGAGGTATTTTATGCAGTTAGTCACAAGTGTAAATTATCAGGTGTGTGTTTTCCTAGCATGGTCTTCCCATTTGTTATGTGAAGTGGGGAAAGAGAACCGACCCTTAAGTCAGACAGACACCAGTTCAAATCCCAGTTCTGTAACTTTGAACTAGTTACTTAAACTGAGTTTCATTTTAACTTCAAAAAAAAAAAAAGAGCTAAGATAAGGGATTTCCCTGGTGATACAGTGGTTAAGAATCACCTTGGAATGAAAGGGTGGTGGGTGTAATCCCAAGTCAGAAAACTAAGATCCCACCTGCCATGGAACAACAAAGCCTGCATGCTGCAGCAACTACTGAGCCCAAGAGCAACAAATGGAGTCTGTCTGCTGCGATGAGAAGATCCCATGAGAAGATCCCACAGGTAGAGCCTGTGTACTACAGCTAAGATCTGATGTAGCCAAATTAAAAATAAAGAGATCAATATTTTTAAATGCAAAAATAGTATCATAGAGGATTATTTTAAGGATTAAATAAGGCAATTTGTGTAAAATGTTTAGTGCAATTTCTAAAAAAATAGTGCAGTTTCTAAAATAGAAAGTGCAGTTTCTTAAAAAAAAGAGTACACTCACTAAAAAAAAAAAAAGCTACTATTTTTCTTATGTTATTGGAGGAATTTTACTCAGTAGGTAGAAATTTTTAATATTTTAACCGAAGAATTTGATCTTTAAAAGTTGCCTGCCAGTTCTATCTCAATGAAAACAGAGCAAAATCCCTTGGAATACCTTGTTGCAGGAGAAGAATCTCTAATGTTGTCCATCTTAGTTGTGGAAATAGTGCCAAGTAGGCACACATTGACAGAGCCTTTTTTCTTCTTTTATTCCTTGAAATGGTCTCACCTCCTTATGTCCCCAAGAGGGAAAATCTAGTTTCTAAGAAAGGAGCCTGCTGGAAACAAATAAAGTCTACCTTATTAGATCTTCTGATAGATGGGCTAATCCCCAGTGGGAGACCTACTGGCAGGAATGATGCAAAGTAACCCTTGAGGGAAGGGGACTTCAGACTGATGACTGAGGTAGAGCCTGGGTTCCCCTACAAAGGTCTGGTTTTCACAGGGCAGGTGACTAGGCATGGAAGCTCCTAATGACATAGGCACAATGGAACAGGAATGTGAATATAAGCTAA
Source organism: Neotragus pygmaeus (assembly GCA_006410875.1). Classification (NCBI taxonomy): domain Eukaryota; kingdom Metazoa; phylum Chordata; class Mammalia; order Artiodactyla; family Bovidae; genus Neotragus; species Neotragus pygmaeus. The sequence continues at coordinate 6,586 of SJYV01021181.1, forward strand.
ATGAAACAGTAGCCATGAATATAAGCTAATGAGATGGAACCTAGGGAACACAAGATTGGATCTTCTTTTTCAAAGAACTACACAAGAGCTGCTAGGCAAGGCTACATGCAGTTAAAACACCCATACCATCTGGAGGGAGGTTCACACAAATATGGGGTGGACAGTATGATACTCAGAGGGAGAATATTTGATTCCTGCTGAAGTGAAGTGTTAGTTGCTCAGTCCTGTCTGACACTTTACAAATCCATGGATTGCAGCCCACCAGGAATGGAATTCTCCAGGCAAGAATACTGGAGTGGGTTGTCATTCCCTTCTCCAGGGGACCTTCCCAACCCAGGGCTCAAATCTGGGTCTCCTGCATTACAGGCAGATTCTTTACCATATCTGAGCCACCAGCAAAGAAGCCAAATAATCCCTATATTACACATCTAAAACTGATATAATATTGAAAATCAACTGTTATCTGTTGTCAGTCACATCTGACCCTTTGCAACCTCCTGGACTATAGCCCACCAGGCACCTCTGTCAGTGGGATTTCATAGGCAAGAATCCTGGAGTGGGTTGCCATTTGATTCCTACTACATCCCCAGAAAACTACTACCAGACCAAAAATGGTACCAATATAATAATGAGTCCTCTTCTTAAACATAGTAGTGTGTAGCAGTCACAATACATTAATAAAACTAGGGGCGTGTCAACACACTAATCATTTCTGTTTCTGTGAGTTAATTTGAGGCAGGCTTGACCTAATAAGAGGCTTCCCTGGTGGCTCAGACAATAAGGAGTCTGCCTGCAATGCAGGAGACCCAGTTTCATTGCCTGAGTTAGGAAGATCCTCCGAAGGAGTGAATGGCTACCCACTCCAGGATTCTTGCCTGGGAAACCCCATGGACAGAGGAGTCTAGCAGCCTACAGTCCATGGGGTTGTAAAGATTCAGACCCATTAAGACTGAGTCCGTCTCTTAAAATTCTTGGGAAATTAGTGGTAGAGGACTTCCTGCTAATCAAAGTAAGAGAGAACTTCCACAATTAATCACAATATCAAAAGGAAGGTAAATTTATTTTCGCTTTTTATCTTGACCAATTATTTTGCTTTTACAAGCAAAAGGGATCACTAGAAACATACATGGTATGTAAATTTGAGCCTGGAAACGAAGTAGGAGTCAGTGCCTGAAGTTTAAAGTGCAGAGATGGTGTATTTTATCTTTTGCCTCAAGTCTAGCTTAAGGTGGATGAATTAAGGGAAAATCCTCATCTAGAAATTTCAAGATTGTGAAAATCATTGATAAGTGATAAATATGAGGGGAAATGAATTTGTTCCAAAGACTTGATCCATAAGTGATCCACTGAACTCTGCTTTTTCATAGTTAAGATAGTATATACTAGGTGCAATTTATTCTCAATGATTTAGATCATGGACTCCCCTGGTGGTCCAGTGGTTGGGAGGGGACACCGGTTCAATCCTTGGTCTGGAAGGATTCTACATGCTGTTGCACAGCTAAACCCATGCACCACAACTACTCAAGCCTGTATGAGCTAGAGCTCATGCTCAGCAGCTAGAGAGTAGCCCCTGCTCACCGCAACCAGAGAGAGCCCGTGGGCAGCAACAAAGACCCAGGGCAGCCGAAAACAAATAAAAAAATACAAAAATAACATAAAATAGTAAGATAAAACAGCAAGAGTTTGGGGTTAGATCAGTCCATTTTCTAAGAAAGCATAGATTTTACTTCCCTATTCCAGAGATTGAGGTGTCACCAACATACATAAGGATGAGATATTACCAGAGAAATACACAATGATATGAAAAATATCATTCAAATGTGTTAAGATAAAGAAAAAAAATCAGTCTCTCCACCACAAAATTTATCAGGGACCTCAAAGTGAGCATGAATATAGTGAGAGAAGGATGGAATTGAATTATTTATAATTGTGTCATAAGCAACACATTAACATTGAATCTATTCAGATAAATGTTAAGCATTACCTATTTAGTGAAATTTCTCACTGCTCTTTGAGACTGTCCAAGAGAATTTGGACTTCTTGGAATTTTGTTTAAGAAGTCTAGATTTAATAGTAATACTTTTAAAACATCAGAGCTTCTATTAATAAGCAAGAGTAGTAGAAGCATGAAGAACCAGAAAAATGCTGAAAAATAATTGTTTTTTGTAGACATGGCTACAAATTATTTACCCTCAAACAAGATAGCTTTCCATATAAAAAGTTGAGTCAAATGTGGGAGCTTATTTAGCATATTCATCACTTCTTCAGGTCAATTAATATGTGATTCATTTTACAGTTCCCAATTCAGAATTAAATCCATGTTTCCTTAATATATTGCATATCAGTTGTCAGAAAACTGGGGGAAAAATTCAAAGAAATTTCTTAATGTAACTTACTTTTCCCAAATAATTATTTTCAAATGAAAAAAATCTTGTTTTTAAAACTTCACTACTTTGGGGTCTGGATCTAGAATACTTAGCATCTTTAACACATGTTGCATCTGTTCCTGGCACTTCCAAAAAGGACAACATAACTCTGGATCGAAGTATCAGTTCAGTTCAGTCACTCAGTCATATCCGACTCTTTGTGACCCCATGGACTGCAGCACACCAGGCTTCCCTGTCCATCACCAACTCCTGGAGCTTGCTCAAACTCATGTCTATCAAGTTGGTGATGTGATCCAAATATCTTGTTCTCTGTCATCCCCTTCTCCTGCCATCAATCTTTTCCAGCATCAGGGTTTTTTTTCCAATGAGTCAGTTCTTCTCAACAGGTGGCCAAAGTATTGGAACTTCAGCTTCAGCACCAGTCCTTCCAATGAATATTCAAGACTGATCTCCTTTAGGATGGACTGGCTGGATATCCTTGCAGTCCAAGGGTCTCTCAAGAGTCTTCTCCACCACCAAAGTTCAAAAACATCAATTCTTCAGGGCACAGCTTTCTTTATAGTCCAACTCTCAAATCCATACATGACTACTGGAAAGACCATAGCTCTGATTAGGGAACATTTTGTTGGCAAAGTAAAGTGTCTGTTTTCTAATACACTTCCAGGGTTTGCCATAGCTTTACTTCAAAGGAGCAAGCATCTTTTAATTTCATGGCTGCAGTCTCACTGTTTTCATTGTTTACCCATCTAATTGCCATGAAGTGGTGGGACCAGATGCCATGATCTTAGCTTTTTGAATGTTGAGTTTTAAGCCAGCTCTTTCATACTCCTCTTTCACTTTTCATCAAGATACTCTTTCCTTCCTCTTCACTTACTGCCATAAGGGTGGTGTATCTGCATATCTGAGGTTATTGATATTTCTCCCAGCAAACTTGATTCCAATTGTGCTTCTTCCAGCCTGGCATTTTGCATGATATACTCTGCATATAGGTTAAATAAGCAGGCTGACAATATACAGCCTTGATGTATTCCTTTCCCAATTTGGAACCAGTTCGTTATTCCATGTCCAGTTCTAACTGTTGCTTCTTGACCTGCATACACACTTCTCAGGAGGCAGGTAAAATGTTCTGGTAGTCCCATCTCTTTAAAATTTTCCAAAATTTTTTGTGATTCGCACAGTCAAAGGCTTTGGCATAGTCAACAAAACAGAAATAAATGTTTTTCTGGAACTCTCTTGCTTTTTCAATGATCCAGCAGATGTTGGCAATTTGATCTCTTGTTCCTCTACCTTTTCTAGATCCAGCTTGAAAATCTGGAAGTTCTCAGTTCACATATTGCTGAAGCCTGGCTTGGAGAATTTTGAGCATTACTTTGCTAGCATGTGAGATGAATGCAGTTGTAGAGTAGTTTGAACATTCTTTGGGATTGGAATGAAAACTGACTTTTTCCAGTCTTGTGGCCACTGTTGAGCTTCCCAAATTTGCTGGCATATTGAGTGCAGCACTTACACATCATCTTTTAGGATTTGAGATAGCNGTTGTAGAGTAGTTTGAACATTCTTTGGGATTGGAATGAAAACTGACTTTTTCCAGTCTTGTGGCCACTGTTGAGCTTCCCAAATTTGCTGGCATATTGAGTGCAGCACTTACACATCATCTTTTAGGATTTGAGATAGCTCAGCTAGAATTCCATCACCTCCACAAGCTTTGTTTGTAGTGATGCTTCCTAAGGCCCACTTAACTTCACATTCTAGTTGAGTGATCACACCATTGTGATTTTCTGGGTCATGAAGATCTTTTTTGTATAGTTCTTCTTCTTATTTTTACCATTGCTACTTAATACTGCTTCTGTTAGGTCCATACCATTTCTGTACTTTATTGAGCCCATCCTTGCATGAAACGTTCCCTTCAGTTCAGTTCAGTCACTCAGTCGTGTCCGACTCTTTGTGACCCCATGAATAGCAGCACGCCAGGCCNTAAAATAAAAATTAAAAAAAAAAAAACTTTTGACAAACCTAAATATAAGAAGCAAGTAAAGAGCTGTTATACAATATCTTTATAAACTTTTCCAATGATCTTTCTATAACCCAAATCTGGTCTATAGCCTTTTAGATGACAAGTAACCATTTAATCTTTGCTTGAATTTTTCCAGCAACAGGGAACTCACTACTCACCAAGGTTTTAAACTCTCTCTTGCCTTTTCCTCTACAGCATTCCCATTGTTCATACCACTTTTTTTAATCCCACCAACTCATTATCAATAGTATGTGTGTTGGCCAGGAGCTGGGCCAGTCTTTCCCTGCAATGCAAGAAACATTTGCTCTAGTGTCTCACAGCCCTGGTATTTTATTTCCTTGAATTAAGAAATCTTTTAAAGACCTACAAGCTACAGTTTTCTGCACCCAAAAAGCTAGCTTAGCTTGAGAAGTCAAGGTTTTTCTTGACTGATATTAAGATGAAAGCAAAAGCTGTGCTATTTTTTGACCTTTATTAATTTGCACAGTTTTAGTAGGTGGCAAGATTAAAACCTTAATTTTTTCAGTATAATCAGAATCTACTACACCAGGCACCACCGAAATTCCTTGAAAAAACAAAGCAAGCTATGCCCCAGCACAAGTCCTACAATGCCCTCAGCCAGGGGGCTAGCCACTCCTGTTGGAATCTGAGCAACCAGCATATCATTTCAGTTCAGTCGCTCAGTCATGTCCAACTCTTTGTGACCCCATGAATCGCAGAATGCCAGGCCTCCCTGTCCATCACCAACTCCCGGAGTTCACT
>SJYV01021183.1:0-10536 GCA_006410875.1 Neotragus pygmaeus
GTGAGACGGGTAGGGTGGATGGGTTGAGGGCACTTACCAGTTAACTGTGCTGAGAACTAGAATTTGGGTTTGAGGAAATTCCACGTTAAGTTTTCTGGAGTGGGAGGAGGGGGCATTTGTTTTCTCACATCTCTTTTAAGGTTAGGAGAGGGCCGGATAGAAGGGCCTGGGGCAGGAGCTACTGGCAGACCACTTGGGGTGAGACTGGAAGGAGGGAGAGAGGCCATGTTCCTAGCTCTCTTGCTGGAAGGACAGCTGTGCTCCCACACCCTGGCTGATTTCTGCGGCCCGTGGTCAGCTCCCCAGTATGTGGCTGGCTAAGGAGGGGTAAGCAAGAGGCCACCTGTCTCTGTAGAAGGGGGCCAGCATCTCAGCTTCCCATGCTGCCAGGTTCCTCCTCAGGCCTCGGAGACCCTTGGAGGCGCCACGAGACAGACTGAGCAGAGCTTCCAAGTGGTTTCATGTAAAGACACTGTGTTAACGGGATCGGTGTGTTCCCCAGAGACCCAGAACTCCACAAGGGCCACGTGGCATGGAGGGAGGGAAACCTCTGGCCTTCTCACCCCGTCTTTAGCTGGAGCAGCTTCCTTTTTCTCTGTCCTAAATACCGTAAAGGTTTGTTCGAACGAGAATTCCACTGCTAAAAAAAAATATATCACAAACTGTTTGGAAGGTACCCAACTACAGCCCCTTTCTCAGGCATGGCCTTCACTTCACCCACTTCCTTCTCCAAGATCCAGGAGGAGGCTGGGGCCACTCAAAGCCCACCCCCACCAACAGGCCAACACCCCCTGTTTATCCCAGGCCATCTGTTTGGCCCGACTACCGCAGCAGAACATGAGCTGGGTGAAGCCTCTCCCATTGGCTATGGCAGCCACCGACACACTGGGCCATCCAGTCTTGTGATGTGCCTGGACTGGGGCCCGGAAGGTTTCTTCCGCTATAGTTGGGGCCCTCCCTTCCTGGAGGAATNCGCAGCAGAACATGAGCTGGGTGAAGCCTCTCCCATTGGCTATGGCAGCCACCGACACACTGGGCCATCCAGTCTTGTGATGTGCCTGGACTGGGGCCCGGAAGGTTTCTTCCGCTATAGTTGGGGCCCTCCCTTCCTGGAGGAATCTTAGCAAAGACACTGAGGTAGGGCAGCAGGGAATGAGTCACCAGGCTGGTAGGTGGAGTGGGGGGGGGGGCGCAGATGGCCTCAGGCTGTGGCCAGAGTGTTAGGGACAGCCGGCCTTGGTTAATCCTAAGAGCCCTGCTGTCCCGCCCTACACCCACCTGTAAGAGTGAAAAGGAAGAAACTTGTGTTTATTTATTTGTTTGAAGAGCTAATATGGTTTTCTTGGAAACCCCATTATGGATAGTAGATGAAGGTTGAGATTATGCAGAGATCTTTGAGGAATTAAAGTAGGAGAAAAAAAGGAGAGAATACCATTCACCTTTTAGGGGAAAAAAAAATGTGTATTTCTCGAAGTTTTTAATATCTAATATTTGGGTACCCTTTGCTTTTACTAAGGAGAATTTGAAACATCTATGAAAGTAGACAGAAACAAAAAGAAAAATGACCCAATTTTTTAAATGGGCAGAGGACTTGAACAGCCATTTCTCCAAGAAGATGTACAGATGGCCAAGAAGCACATGAAAAGATACTCAACATCATTAGTCATCAGGGAAATGCAAATCAAAACCACAGTGAGACGCCACTTCACCCCACTAGGATGGCTGCAATAAAGAAAAAACAAAACAGAAAATAACAAGTGTTGGCGAGGATGTGGAGAAATTGGAACCTTCCTTCATTGCTAGTGGGAATGTAAAACGGTTCAGCTGCTGTGAAGACAGTTTAGTGATGTCTCAAAAAGTTAAACATAGAACTACCATCTAACTCTGCCACTGCACTCCTAGGTATATACCTCCAGAATACTGAGAACAGGTACTCCAACAAGAACACGTACAAGCATGCTCCTAACGGCACTATTTACAATAGCCAAAAGTGGAAACAGACCAAATGTATGTCAACAGATGAATGGATAAACACAATATGATATATAAACACAATGGACTAAAAAGAAAAATGCAGTACATGCTGTATGCTACAGTATGTGTATGTAGAATAATACATGCAATAACATGGATGAGCCTCCAAAACATTATGCTCAGTAAAAGAAGCCAGACACAGGAAGTCACAAATAGTATGATTCTACTGATATGGAGTATAAAGAATAGATAAACCCATAGTGACAGAACACAGATGGATGGTTGCCAGGGCTTGAAGGAGGAGGAAACGGAGGAAAATTGCTTAATAGGTACAGAGTTTTAATTTGAAGTGATGGAAACGTTTTGGAATTAGAGGTGGTGGTAGTACAACGCTATAAATGTACTAAAAGCCACTGAATTGTTCACTTTAAAGTGCTTGATTTTATGTGAATTTCACCTCCGTAAATTATTTAAGTAGACAGAAGGGCATCATGACTTCTCTATCAGCTTTCCAGATTTAATAGTCATCAATTCATGTCTAATCACTTTCATCTGTAATTTATATACCATTCTGTTTCTGCTGTTTATATATTACTCTGAAGCAAATTTGGACATTATACAATTTCATTTGTAAATATTTCACTCTCTCTCAAAAATAAGTATTCTATAAAAAATTTATAGCATTATCACACCTAAAAAAATTGAACACCAGAAGGCAATGTTTAAAGGTTAATTTTCTGAATAGAAACACAGCATTGTTTCAGAATCTAAAAGCACAAAAAATGATCAGTGAAAAAAATTACTTTGTCTTAATTCATACTCTTTAATCCTGATCCCTTTGGTCCAGGCAAAATCTCCTGTAAGCAGGCAGGTAGGTACTGTTAGAACTTTTCTTAGAGCTTATCTGTGTTTATATGTGCAACTACAAATGAGGGTTATCATTTGCCTCCCTTTTTCATATAAAAATAGCATGCTACTTACATAATTCTGCACATATTTTTTATTGAAGTGTAGGTGATTTATAATATTCTATTAGTTTCATGTGTACAGCACAGTGATTCAGTATTTTTGCAGATTATATTCCATATTAAGTTGTTACAAGGTAATAACTGTAATTCCCTGTGCTATTCAATATATCCTTGTTGCTTATCTATTTTATACATAGTAGTTTGCATCTGATAATCCTGTACGTGTAATTTGTCCCTCCCTGCACTTATTTTTTTTGGTAATANTGCAGATTATATTCCATATTAAGTTGTTACAAGGTAATAACTGTAATTCCCTGTGCTATTCAATATATCCTTGTTGCTTATCTATTTTATACATAGTAGTTTGCATCTGATAATCCTGTACGTGTAATTTGTCCCTCCCTGCACTTATTTTTTTTGGTAATAAAGACAGAGAAGCCTTTATTTTTAGTTTTATACTGAAGTATAGCCAGTTAACAACGTTGTCTTAGTTTCAACTTCACAATGTTTTTAACTTGCTGTATCTTAGGAAGCTAGTCCTATGAATACATAGAAAAGCTTTTAATTCTTTTTACAACTGCATATTATTTCACTGTACAGATATACTGTTGTTTATTTGATCAGTTCCTTATTATGGACACTGGGGTTATTGCTGACCTTTCACTATTACCGACAGAGCTGCAATGACTAATTATTCATGTATATCATTTTGTATGTGTATAACATTATTTATGGGATAAACACCCCCCCCTCAAAAAGCTGGATCATACCACGAGTCTCTGTTATTCTGATGGATATTACCATATTGTCCTCCATGGGACTGTGATAGTTCACATTTCTTTAGCATCCCATGAAGGTTGTCCCTCTGGGAGGCAATTTGCAAGTGATGCCAGAAGATTTGGTACATGTACATCTTGAGTGCACTTCAAAGAGTTATCATAAGGGAGTAATTTGTCAGATTTTCAAAGATTAAGCTACAAGGATGGACATCTTCATGTCATTCATAGTTAAAAAAACAACACTTGAAAGTCAGAAAAATGGGCTACAGGATACTGGTTGAGTAATTTATGGTATGTATAAAGTTTGGAATGCCAAAGAGTCATGAAAAAGGACACTGAGAAGTGTTATTGTTAAGGGGGAGAAAGTAGGTCACAAAACAGAATGATCCCATTTTTAAAGCGTAATGCGTATACTTTTAAATACTCTCTCTCTCTCTGCCTCAATTTCCGTACCTGTAAAAGGAGAGCAATAATAATCAGCTCACTAAGCTGCCATGAGGAATAAATGAGTTAAGTTATCTAACGTACTTAGAACAGTATCTGGTACAGAGGAAGCTCTAAGTCAGGGGTAGTTAAAATAAGTGGTAGAGTATTACTATTATTATCACAATTATATTCTAATTGCATAAGAGAAAGTTCTGGTAGACAATACAACAAAATTTTAACCATCTTAGCAAGACCTGGAGTTACTGTTACTCCGAAAATTTTGCTCTTCTCTCTTCTTTCTCTCTCTGTTTTACAATGAGACATGTGTTTCTGTAATATATATTATATCATGAAGTACAAAAGAAGGGACAAGAATGGAATTTTGATGTAGACTTGGAAATCTGTACTCAGCAGAGCCCCAGGAGATGATGTGGAAAGAAAAGGCAGGAGGCTTTTTTGATCTGGTAGATCAGCCTCGGGCGGGGCCGGTCCTGCACACTAGGAAGAAAATGACTCTTTGGAACAGGCAATTGGAGGGAAGGTGAAGGCTCTCCCTGCCTATATGCACAAGGTTTACAGGGACCTGAACAGCTAGAATGATGACAGAACACAGCCAGTTACCCGTGAGGGTCTTAAGATGAGGGGTCTGACTCACTGATTACTGTGCTCCTAGTCCCCATCCTGAGGCAGGGCAGAAGTTCGATCAATGTTTCCTGAATGAACAAGGTTCTGCTATGTGACCTTGGGAGAATTCTTTCACCTCCCTGAGTCTCAGTTTCCTCCATCACCAAATGAGGATATTAATGATCTTACAGAAACTGTTATGAGGTCAGAAAGAAAAATCTGTACAGAGTAGATACAAGAGCTTATTCACACTAAAGTGTAAATGACTGACAGTATTTTTTCCTAAAAAGCAGCTTTGTAGGGCAAAAAAGGGAGGGGCCAGAAGAGATCTAGTATGTCAGCCAGACTAGGTGCCGAGTGCTGCTCTAGGCACTCTGCATGCATTTATCTTGTATACTTTCCATGTGACACATACAGAAATTTAGTCACTTGAGATCAAGTGACTTACCTAAGGTGACACAGCAAGCAGGTAGCATAGCCAGGATTTAAGCCAAATATGATTCCAAAAGCCCTTGCCAAGGAGCCCTGAATGTCAACATGGACAAAGGCATAAGGAGGGAAGACAGTCTGGGGAGGGGAAGTGGGGATCCTTCACAGTCAGACTGCACTCTGCATGGTGCGGAATTACCCCATCGGCAGACAAACACGTTCTTGGCACACTAAGAAAGTGGTCTCAATTCCCCTCCCTCTTGCCCCAGACTGGAAATCAATTCCACTTTGATTATTTCAAAGGAAAGTATTGAGATAACCTCATGAAGAAAATAAGACCTGATTGGCCACATATACGTTCAGTGTTGTTTTTTTGGCTGCATGTCCTGTGAGGAGGAAGAACCATAATACGAACGTCTCAGGACATTAGGACTTAATTCTCCCTGGGTGGCAGGGCCCCTGCAGACCTTACCCAACTCGTGCTAGGCCAAGCTCCCAAGGAGGGAGGAAAGATAGGGACCCTCACCCTCTACTTCCCTCTGGCTCCCGGGGTTGTATGTGAGAGCTCCCCAGAGCTGTGGCCTCAGCTCCCCTGACCCGTGGCTTCTCACAGACCAGCCTTTCAGACAAGGCACTGACTGTCCAGGCATGTTCCAAGCCACTGACTCGAGTCCCAGCCAGCCCAGGCCTGTTGCAATGAGTCAGCCTTTCACTGGGGAAAAACATGGTGACTGGCCTGCAAGTCACTTTTTCCAGCTTGGCCCTTGTCCTGGGCTGGGTCTGGGGAGGCCTTCCTTTTTCCCTTTGGGATTCTACTGGATATGAGGTGTTCCCCAGGGGTCCTGGGAACCCTGGGGGCTGGAATTGCTTTGTGGGTGGGTAGGTTGAGTGGTCCAACTGAGACAGATGAAGGTCTCTCGATGAGGCTACCTGGTCTCCCTCCCCACACACAGGAGAGCAGAGGCTACAAAGGTTAAAGCTACATTTCCTACACAGGTGAGTGCAGGACGGCTATGGGGGAAAGGCAGACCTGACTATGTCCATGCTGTCACCTTCACAGGCCGAGGTGGGACAGCAAACTCAGGTACCTGGAGCCTGAACCACACTTGGCTCCTCACCAACCAGAGCGGTTTTCTGCAAGATGAAGCACCCTTGGGCCCCCTGAATTTTAAAGCAAACACTGCTACCTTCTGCAAACCCGCCACCCCTCAGCTCAATGCCAAGGGTTGGGTTTCAGAGCTGTTCAACTCACCAGCCTTTCTGACTCACCTCCAGCTTCCCCAAGGTTCCCGAGGCCTTCCCTACAAAGCTACGCTGAGTGGATTCTCCCTGTTTGACAGGGTGGAAGGGAAAGCCATGACCGTTAGTCAAGGAGTCAGGGGTGTGTGAGGGCAGGGGCTGGGCCCTTAGTGGATGCTGGAGCAAACCCTTTCTCTCCAGAAGGAATACTAATCTTTCTGCCTCTGAGACCCTTGCTTAGAATTGTCTCTTCACTTTTGTGATTAATGAAGATTAATCTGTCCTTCCCAGGTGGCTCAGTGTTAAAAGAACCCATCTGCTAGTGCAGGAGATGCGGGTTTGATCCTTGGGTCATGAAGATCCCCCAAAGGAAATGGCAATCCACTCCAGTATTCTTGCCTGGGAAATCCAATGGACAGAGGAGGCTGGTGGGCTCTAGTCCATGGGGTTACAAAGAGTCAGACATGACTGAGCACATGTTTCTCACACATGAAGATTAACCTCTCTATCCTTCATTCATTCAGGCCACAGGCATTTACTGATACTCCTTGTCAGTAGTCCAGGGTTTTGGGCTTTGGGGTTGCAGACAGAATAGTCACGCTTCTGCCCTTATGAGGGTGAGTCTCTGAAGGGAATACAGGCACTGACCAGATCCTGACACAGCAGATACCAGCTATCCACAGCAGATACGAAGGAAGAGGACTCGAGGGCAGACAGCAGGACTGGGTGTGGTTTGGGATGTTCAGAGAAGGCTCACCTGAGCTGGGATGGATAAGGAGGATGTCTCTTAGGGTGCAGCAGGGGGTGAGAAATGGTGTTTGTTACGGGTGGAATTTGGAGAAGGAAATGGCAATCCACTCCAGTACTCTTGCCTGGAAAATCCCATGGACAGAGGAGCCTGGCAGNAAAGCCCGTGCACCGCAACTGCTGAAGCCTGCGCACCCTAGAGCAACAAGAGCAGTCCCCACAATGAGAAGCCCAAGCGATGCAACTGGAGAGTAGCCTCCATTCGCCACAAGTAGAAAGAGCCCTCACATGGCAATAAAGACCCAGCACAGCCAAAAATAAAAAATATATATAAATGCATTAAAACGTTTTCAAAAATGAAGCCCTTACTCACTCATAGCATCTGTAGGAGAAGTAGGTTGGCATCACGGTGTCACTGGGTAGAGGGGGGCATTATTATTAAGGTGTCATGGACACACTTTTCTCAATTTCAGTTCTTTACAAAACACAGAGAAAACATTTATGAGGGTGGAGGGACTGGGGTTTAGGGTAGTCGTCATTTCCAAGACTCTTTAAGCTTTAACTCCATCCATCCTCTTCCTCCTGTAAATCTAATTCTGCCCAGAGGTGGCTGTGTAAACTGCTAGGAGCAAGGATGCTCTGAGAACCATTAGATTTACTTCCCTGGTTCTAGTATATCAGACTCTGCAGCCTGGCCTTTTAAAAAGTATTCTGAGTGTCCTAAGCACTATTTAGAGGCTCAGACCCCAGCCAGATGAGCCCTGACCTCTGTTCTCATTTTCACGGCTGGAGAGGCAGCCCCCAGTGCCTTCTTCACTGCCTCTTGTCACTCAAGTGTGCATTTTTAAAAGTTCTTCCCAGGGAGCCTTGAAGCAGTTCAGCCCATTCATTTCCAATTTCTCTTGTTCCAGCTAAGAGGGGAGGGTTTAGGAATCAAAACACTTAAGAGGATCACAAAGAGTCAAACACGACTTAGCAACAACACAAAAGGAGTCTGCAGAAGCGAGAAAAAAAAGTCTTAGAGGGGACGAGATCTCTGAGTTTAGACACTTAAGGGCACTGAATTCCTCTGGGAAAGGAATTAGACGTGTTTGGCATGACATCAGAGAGCAGAGCTGGGACCACTGGGCTGAATCATGTGGAAGCAGAATTCAGCTCAGTATGGTGAAGAACAACTTTCAGAACCAGCATGGGCTGCCTCGTGAGGGAGAGAGTTCCCCAGCACTGAAGGTATGCCAATTGAGATGCTCTGATCCCTTATCAAGAGGGGATTTGCTTGGTTTAAGGGCTGAACCTAAGGGCCTCTGAGGTCCTTTCAGTTGGAGATACCAGGATTCCAAGTTGATCCGTGAGTTTTCTCAGACCCGGGCATTCCCCCACATTTCTGGGCCCTACCTCCCCCTTCAGACTTTGCAGAAAGCCTGGAGGAAGAACATTTCACATTCCCCAGTAACATTCGCCCCACCCAGGTGAAAAGGTGAGGGTGTCAGACACGCACCGGTGAGATGAGGCTCTTGCTACTGTCGCTCGGGGCAGAAGTAGGAAGGCAGTAAACTTTGTGATTAGCATTCCCTCATTCTCCACTGAAGCCCACTGCTCTTAAAAAAACGTCTTCCGTCTTTTTTTTTTTTTCCCTCTTAAAACAAAGGGGTTGTTGAATTCATCACATCCTTCCTGAGAGTAATAAAGACTAAAACAGCCTGGGACACAGAAGGTGCCTAATACATCTTTTTTAAAAGAACAGAGAATACAATTTTTTTTTAATTGGAGGATAATTGTTCTACAATGTTGTTTGGTTTCTACCATACAACAAAGTGAATCAGTCATAATTATATATATCTCTTCCCTTTCTGTTGAGCCTCCCTCCCGCCTCCCATCTCGCCTTTCTAGGTCACTATAGACTGCCAGGCTGGGCTCCCTGTGTTATATATAATAGCAGCTTCCCACTAGCCATCTATTTTACACATGGTAGCGCATATATGTCAATGCTACTGTCTGAATTCATCCTACCCTCCCCTTCCACCACTGTGTCCACAAGTTCATTCTCTGCATTTTAAAAGCAAGAGTGTATACAACGTTTGACACAAAAGTCAAACGTGTGTGTGTGCTCAGATGCCTGATTGTCTTATGTCTCCTACATTGTCAGGCAGGTTCTTTACCCCTAGGGCCAACTAGGAAGCCCCAAGTATTATATATTCTTCATTTATTCATTCAACAAATGTGTTATTTACCCAGAGCCGGATTCAATGCAATCTTCTGCATTTTCCTTACAGCAACCCCTGCCCGGGGAATCTAGCTGCCACTCTCCCCACGACTCACCTGACCTTAGCTATGAGCTCTAGTCAAGGGGGGGTCTGCGGAGTCAACAAAACAGAAAACTGTCCAGACTGTCCTGAAAACAGCTAAATTTAACAAGCACGAAGGAGAATATTCTTTTCTGAAGGCAGCTAAGCAACTGTTCCAGCAAATACCAGTTAGTAAGGAAGGTCCACGTGCAGGTCCACATACATTTCTAGATTACCCTGGCTGTACTCCTAGTTCAAACAGGTAGGTTATAAGGCCATTTTTGCTGCTTCTTAGGAGCATGACCTGGGCTTCCCAGACGGTGCTAGTGGTAAAGAACCCATCTGCCAATGCAGGAAACATAAAGAGACATGGGTTCAGTCCCTGGGTCGAGAAGATCCCCTTGAGGATGGCTTGGCAACTCACTCCAGAATTCTTGCCTGGAGAATCCCATGGACAGAGGAGCCTGGTAGATCATAGGGTTGCGAAGAGTCGGACATGATTGAAGCAACTTAGCACACACACACACAGGGGTATGACCTGGTCCAAATCACAACTTTGCAAAACCCCAGTGTCCTCATTCAAACATCTCAAGTCCCCTCCCCACTTCAACAATCTTTGAAGGAGATCCTTCCCCTTGCTTGGAATGTTTGATATTCAAATTCAGTGCACCATACAAGAAACTTCCATGGTACGATTAAAAAAAAAAAAAGCTATAATTTATGGAGTGCCTCTTATTCCAATTTGGAATAATAATTCCACAGTACTTTATAGCATTTACTGTTCCCCAAAAGCATGGAGATAGATCCTCTTATCCTCATTCATGGGGGAGGGAACAGATTCAAAGAAAAATATTGAGTCTCTGATGACATGGTTGGCACTTGGCACAGCTGACTTGAACTCCACCTTATTTCAAGTCCTTGTTTCCAAAGTGACTCATTCCAAAGTGTTGCTGGTTGTTGAAACACAACTGATTCTTCAAGGACAAACTATTCATTCAGACTTTTTCATATTTCTCTTTCTTATTCTCCTGCTGCTGCTGCTGCTAAGTCTCTTCAGTCATGTCT
>SJYV01021184.1:0-120464 GCA_006410875.1 Neotragus pygmaeus
TATATCTGTCCAAACAGATGAAAGTACATTTTGGTTGAAATACAGTATTCTTTTAATCACAAATGCTTTAAAAATCTTATATAGAGTGAGCTGAGAACTGGATTGTAGAAAGTGAGTTCAGGTCAAAAGAGCTGGGGTCACATAGTCAAACTTCCACAAATAAAATGTCACTGTTACCTGTGAAGTGTGAGATTATAGGTGGTTTTCATTTTCTTTTTATACTT
Source organism: Neotragus pygmaeus (assembly GCA_006410875.1). Classification (NCBI taxonomy): domain Eukaryota; kingdom Metazoa; phylum Chordata; class Mammalia; order Artiodactyla; family Bovidae; genus Neotragus; species Neotragus pygmaeus. Next base: position 225 of record SJYV01021184.1, read on the forward strand.
CTATACTCTAAATTTGCAATATGAGCATATATTACCTTTACCAGAAGAACTACTATTTTAATATTAATTTTATTATTAATTTTAATAATAAACAGACTTATAATTGCAGGGAATATCAGGAAAGTCCTGAAGCTCACTAACAAGTGAGTGCAGTCTTTTAATTTTCATAAATGAAGACCAGAACAGTGACTATCATCACTGCCTCTGTGTCGCCTGCCCACTCAGTGACCCACCGCAGCACATGGGGCTTCTGGGTGTGTGTGGGCTTCGGCCAGGCTCAGCCGGAAGTGCAGGAGCAGCATCTCCACCTCTTGTTAATCCCTGCAAACAGCTCAATGGCAGCCCCATTCTAAATGCTGTCATTTAGAGTGATGTCACTCTTATGTGGAATCTAATTTTAAAAAATACAAATAAACTTATTTACAAAACAGAAACAGACTTTTATAGTTATGGAAAACAAACCTATGGTTACCAAAGGGGAAATGGTGAGGAGGGATCAACCAGAAGCTTGGGATGAACATACATACACACGCTGCTAATGCAAGACAGATCAGCAGCAAGGACCTGCTGTACAGCACAGGGAAGTCTACTCAACATTCTGTGATAACTTATATCAGAAAAGAATCTGAAAAAGAATACATGCGTTATGTATAACTGAATCATTTTGCTCTATACCTGAAACTAATACAACATTGAAAATCAACTATATCAATAAATTTTATTGATTTGTAAATCAACTAAATTGTTCAACATTGTAAATTAACATGTAAATCAGCTAAATCAATAAAATGTAAGATCTTTAGGCTATGGCTTTTCCAGTGGTCATGTATGGATGTGAGAGTTGGACTGTGAAGAGAGCTGAGCGCCGAAGAATTGATGCTTTTGAACTGTGGTGTTGGAGAAGACTCCTGAGAGTGGAGATCCAACCAGTCCATTCTGAAGGAGATCAACCCTGGGATTTCTCTGGAAGGAATGATGCTAAGGCTCAAACTCCAGTACTTTGGCCACCTCATGCGAAGAGTTGACTCATTGGAAAAGACTCTGATGCTGGGAGGGATTGGGGGCAGGAGGAGAAGGGGACGACAGAGGATGAGATGGCTGGATGGCATCACTGACTCGATGGACGTGAGTCTGAGTGAACTCTGGGAGTTGGTGATGGACAGGGAGGCCCGGCGTGCTGCGATTCATGGGGTCGCAAAGAGTCGGATACAACTGAGCGACTGAACTGAACTGAAGAGCTTTAAGTAAAAAAATACACGCTTAGTCAATAAGCCCTCAATTAACAAAAGACCTTGCTTAGAACTACTATAGGAAGAAGACTAATAATATCCAATTATATCTAAAGAACTTTTTAAAATCTTGGAGCCACTCAAAAGGCAGGAGGGTCATTTTAAAAGACATGTAAACAACTGCCACCATAAATAAGCCGGGCTCTTCTTTCACCGAGTTTAAACATGAGCCTTTCTCACCAGTGATCCTGCAGGGGATATTCTGTAACTAGGTCACCGGATTTCACTCTATCACAGTGGACCTCTCCCAAATGCTCACCAAAGCTACCAACATCTCATGAGATTAATTTTGGACAACGGCTGAGTTGAACTAAAAGTAACACACTTATTCAAAAAACGTTCAGGGAATGCTTCCAATATTCTTGGCACGGCAGGAGACACCAAAATTAAGAGGCTGCCCCACCCTCCGGAAGCTTTCAGAAGGGGAAGAACCACACACACGCATAAATGATAGCTCAAGGTGCAATGTAGTAAGTTCTAAAAGTGTTCCCACTCAGAGCAGTGTGGGGTTCTAGGAAAGAAAAGGTTATTTCCAGCCACTGGGATGAGGGACAGAGCTAATGTTCCAGCAGGACAAAAAGGGAACAAAGGCAGCAATCGGGCAGATCCTGGTCCAGGGTACAGTTCACCTGGCCTGAGCCCAGGGACAGGGAAGAGTGGCCTTGATTCTAGAGTGAAAGACTGGAGTCAGACGATGCAGACAAGCCTAAGTTCCACGCCGACAGTCTGGCTGCACTTCCCCTAGAGAGAGATGAGGCCCTCTGTGTGCACAGTGATCTTCTCCACTGAAGCCGTTTCTTTTCAGGGTAGCAGTAAATTCAATCAGTAAACAAAAAGTTTACTTTTCAAAGATGGAGAAGGACAGGGAAGTCTGGCTGCAGCCCCTGGGGTACCAAACTGAGCGTCTGAACAACAACAAAGTCAGATACAACTGAGCGATCGAACAACAACAACAAACAAAAAGTCAAGAAACTACAAACATATGCAAGCCAGTGTAAATAAGCCACCATGGGCTCAGAAGGAAAATCGCTGGAAGGTGAGTACCCCACAACTGAAAAACACAACTCCTTCAACACTGAAAATCTGGAGAGGGGGTTGGGAAGACAATGAATTAGAAGGGAAGGTGGCAAAGTCATGGCTCTGTCTTTTGGTTGCTCCTAGTGATCCAATCCAAAGTGACTCATTCCCATGCCCTGTGGCTGCCAATTTCAGCATCTGTGTCCATTCCTGTAACATCCTCGTCAAAGTCTTAAACTCCTCAAAAAGGCATGAATACTTTGGATGAGTAGAATCAATCTCTCAATGGAATGATAACATCATGAGACTGAGGGTTCACTTAAGTCAGAAGAAAATACACCACATCAACGCAAGTGTGAAGAGAGGGTTTTTCTACCCTTAAGTGATTTGGCTGGATATTAGAATCCTCTGCAGTACTAATTTTTTTTTCAAATGCTGATAGCCAGGGCCCCACCCAGTCCATTTAAATCAGAATGTCTAGAGGGAGTACCCAGGCATAGTTAGAATTAAAACCCCAGGTGATTTTAATGTAGAGTGAGGATTGAGAGTCCGTGCTAGAGGTTTGGACAAAATGCTCAGAGGAAAGCAAGGCAGTGAATAAATGAAAAGAACTGACTGGCTGTTCAGCTCAACAACACAGTAATTGTCAAGGCCCCCTCCCTTTAGTTGGAGAGTCCAGAGTGAACTCTTTATGGTAAGGGCAAGGGGTCAGCTTCCCCTCGGCCTGTCAGCAGATGGCTTGGGAGGGTCATCAGCATCTTCTATTCAACAAAGGTGTGCCTCCTACATCAGAACACAAGTCAAGGACACCTGGGCAGCAGGCGCCAGCACTGGCTCAGGCACAGTCCTTCCTCCACTGTCAAAGGACAGGAGGAAGCAGGAGGCTGCAAATGTCAGTTTCCAGCCTTCAGTCCCAGGGCAGTGTGGAAGTGGAAGCAGGGCACAGGCTTTGCAATTAGGTAAATGCTGACTTTGCCACTTCCTTCGTGAGCTTAAGCAAGTCCTTTCATCTGTTCGAGTCTATGTTTCCTTATCTGTAGAGTGGGAATTAGACTGTAAGTATAAATGTCTTTTTTTCTTCTAAGGTTAAGAATAATGTACGTTTGCAGCAACATGGATGGACCTAGAGACTATCATACTGAGTGAAGTAAGCCAGAGAGAGAAAGAGGAATATCGTATGATATTGCTTATATGTGAATCTTATTTTTAAAAAATGTCACAAATGAACTTGTTTACAAAACAGACCCACAGACACAGAAAACAAACTTATGGTTACCAAAAAGGAAAAGGGTAGGGGCCTAAATTAGGAGTTTGGGATGAACATTTATATGGTACTAGGTGGCTCAGACGGTAAAGAATCCTCCTGCAATGCAGGAGCCCTAGCTTCAGTCCCTGAATTGGGAAGATCCCCTGGAGAAGGGAATGGCTACCCACTCCAGTATTCTTGCTTGGAGAATTCCATGGACAGAGGAACCTGGCAGGCTACAGTCTATGGGGTCCCAAAGAGTTGGACATGACTGAACAACAAACACAACAACAATATATAAGATAAATAACCCACAAGGACCTACACATATCACAGAGAACTATACTCAATATTTTGTAATAACATATAAGGTAAAAGAATATGAAAAACAACATATATATATATGTATGTATACACACACACACATATATATGTATAGCTGAATCACTTTGCTGTACACCTGAAACTAACACAACATTGTAAATCAACTATACTTCAATAAAAAATAAAATAAAAATACTGAAAAAAAAGAATGATGTGTGTACATAGTCTGGTATTTACTAGATGCTCACTAAATGATAGTGAATGTTATTATTATCATTATTGAGCAAATAAACTGACCTGAAATTATCTCCAAAACTGCATTCCATGATCACACCATGAACTGAAGACAAAAATAAGAAATCTATGTGGCAGACAACCAATTTCATCTCATAAACCAGGAAGAAGTATTATTTACACTTCCAGGTTAAACTAAAAACCAGCCTGCTTAAACCTAGAGGTAGTTTATTTCCCTCAGTCATGGTGGTGGTGGTGGTATTTTAGTTGCTAAGTCATATCTGACTCTTGCGATCCCATGGACTGTAGCCCATCAGGATCCTCTGTCCATGGGATTTTCTAGGCAAGAATACTGGAGTGGTTTGCCATTTCCTTCTCCAGGGGATCTTCCCCGACCCAGGGATCGAACCCAGGTCTCCTGCACTGCAGGCACATTCTTTACCAAATGAGCTTACCAGGGAAGTTCCCTCAGCCATACCTGTTAGCAAATACAAACTGGCTTGGATTCCAACAGTAATTATGATCTGTCTTTCCTCTGTTCAGCCCTTATCACACAAAGACAAATCTGAAAGGTCAGGAGAAGACAAGACCATCAGGCTCATGGGGACACAAAGCATGTAAGGAGCACGTCTGTCCTCGAGAAGGTGGTCAATCTTCATTAAACCTAGAAGTCACTGATTTCAGAACAGAACTATAAACATACTCTGATTAAGTTTACTAACACTTCTTTTTTTTTAATATAAATTTATTTGGTAACAATAACCCTGTATACAAGACAGCAAAAGAGACACATATGTACTAACACTTATTAGACAGGTTGTATGGAAATTTAATGCCTTACTCTGTGTAAGGAGCTGTGCCAGAAACAGCTCCAAAACCAGGACTAAAAGACAGGTGTGGGGGATACCAAGCACTGGGACAGAGAAAAGGTCAAATGTTCAGGCTCTCCTACCACCTGGTATCCTCTGACAATGAATACCCTTCACTTCTCTAAGCCATGGCTTCCCTCTCTTTAATGAGGAACTGACTTCCTTAAGGATCACTGGGAGAATTAATAGATGGTAATCATTGAAATCATTTGTAAACAAATTAATGGTAGATAAATGTGAGGAATCTGTTCCAATCTGACCTACTTGCTGTCTCCCAGTACAAAAGCATAAAAATCTACCGATAGAAGATTTGTATCCGTTACACACTTGGGTCAAATGCTAAATTCCTGAGTGTTGAAATCAATATTAAGCCAAAGCCAAGACTGAACTCTATTAGCATCATCATCTAGATTTCCTTGATACACAAATAAATACAAATTTTCTCTGTGTTTTAGATAATTTGTCAGGGATTTGTTACATGATTGTGGAGGTTTTTCTGACCATGAAATGTTGAAGGGACAAAGTTGGCAATCTACTTGTAATTTATCTTTTAAAAGACTCAACAATTCTTATAGGACTTTTCTAGAAAGATTCATGCCCTTAAGCAAAATTAAATACTGAAACTTAAAAGTGAAAGAAAGAAAGTGAAATCACTCAGTCATGTCCAACTCTTTTCCACCCAAAGACAGACTCCTCTGTCCATGGAATTTTCCAGGCAAGAGTACTGGAGTGGGTTGCCATTTCCTTCTCAGGGAATCTTCCCGACCCAGGGATCGAACTCGGGTCTCTCACATTGCAGACAGACACTTTACCATCTGAGCCACCTGGGAAGCACTTAAAAACAGTTTCTTAAAAATAGTGACTCTTTTTAATTATGAATGCATTCACTAACCAATTCTATAATGATTANTCCGGACCCAGGGATCAAACTCGGGTCTCTCACATTGCAGACAGACACTTTACCATCTGAGCCACCTGGGAAGCACTTAAAAACAGTTTCTTAAAAATAGTGACTCTTTTTAATTATGAATGCATTCACTAACCAATTCTATAATGATTAGAATTATAATATAATTTAATCTCATAATAATGCCTCTTAAAATTTATATTTTTATAAACATTTATTAGCTAAGAAAAAATACAATGTTCTTCCCAAAGATCTCTAGCTAATGTACTCTATTAATAAAGATTTCAAAAATCTTACTAGCATTTACTATCAACTTATTTCCCTAATTGTTTAACTATTCAAAAGTTCTTAATAGTTTCCACAATCACAGTTAAATATTGTTGTATTTTGCTCTCATAATATATACTTTAATATTTCAGTGGATTTGTACAATTTCAGGGTATAAAACACCTTTAGAAGACTTTTTACTACAAATCATATGTAAAAGATTCACCTATATTTGAAAGTAACAATCTATAAATTAATTTTATAGATATTAAATGGAAAGTCATATCTGTATATAAACAACAAAACTGAAATACATGTTTGTTCATATTACAAATGGTTTTATGCTGAAATAACAGCAACAAATGTTATGTTAGTTATTCACAAACTCAGAGATGCCCATAATGTTAATAAAGTTGACAACTGGCTATCTTACCATTCCAAGGGCTGAAGCAGAGAGCTAAGCCAAAGAGCATCTTTACAACAAATATTAAAGCAAAATCCAAAGTTAGTGCATCCTTTAAGGCAAATGAGTTGCCTACTTCTTTTTAAAAGGGCACCTCTAGATTTTTAGTACCCTAACACAGAAACACGACATGGGGCAAAAAACAAGAATTTTCAATACATATGTATCAAAAGACTGCCCTGAATCAGATACTATACTAAGATATCTAGAAGAACTCACAGTTCAGCACAGGAGACAAACACGTACACAACAACCATCACTGTGTTCGTAGAGGTCTGGCACAGAGTGTGTATGGTGCAGGGTGGGGTGTTAGGAAAACCTCCACCCAATAGGCCTTTCAAGCCCCACATGGAGGATGCATGCCTCAAATCTATGAACAAGCTCAGAGAAACAGGGATGCTCTAGAATCACGTGCTGGTTGGCAGGCTGGACAAGAATAGTCACAAATTTCATGGTTTTTCAGACATGGTTTCAAGTTTCAGTTCCATGACCTGGGAAAGTAACATAAAATATCTGAGCCTCAGTTTCCTTATCTGTAAAAAGGGATAACATTTATTTTGAGTGCATGCTAGAAAGACTTTTGAGGTGTCTACTGGAAGTATCTAACAGAGTCCCCAGCTGGATACAGCGATCTGCACCCTTTTTGCTCCCTCCATTCCCAGTATCAATTCACACATTCAGTACATGAGCTCACACAAATGGGTCTATGATATGGGTTCTTAGCCTTGTTGCCACCAAAATGTTTCCACAACTCCATCAAGGCAGAGGGAACTTTCCCAAGAAGCCAGTAGGAATAACACTTAAATAAGTCACTCAGACATTTTATAACCTCCCTGGCATGGAGAAGGAGTGAGTTGGGATGCAAGGATTGATCTGTGTTTATCTAGCACTACACAAAGAAGATGGGGCTTCCCAGGTGGCACAGAGGTAAAGAATCTGCCTGCCAATGCAGGAGATTCAGGAAACATGAGTTCGATCCCTGGGTCAGGAATATCTCCTGCAGGAGGAAACGGAAACCCATTCCAGTATTCTTGCCTGGAAAGTTCCAAGGACAGAGGAGCCTGGTGGGCTACAGTCCATAGGGTCGCAGAGAGTCAAATGCGATTGAGCAAGCACAAACACACACAGAAGAGAGAGACACCACACTGTGACTCAGGAGTACGGCTGATAAAGACAAAGCCTCCAGGGATCTAAATATTTAGGCATCAAGTTCTGTTAGAAGTCCTGTTGGGAGGTTACACTCCAGGAACTCAACTCGTTAACAGTTGCCCTGGGTGATTTATAGTCTTTCATCTACACGTGCCACATCTTCAACGGGAGGAGAGGCAGTAAGGAAATTTTTTCCACTGGGTTTGGTGGGCACAAGCTTTTTGGGGCCCCAGAGAGGAAGATGCTCGTGGAGCAGCAAATATTCTCCTTTAGATCCTCCAAACAGTTTGCTCCGATTCTTCCTTCCCCATGCAATGCCTCTGACAACCAATCCCACTCCTAAAGCATCTGAGGCAGAACACAGGAAATGGCAAGCCAATTAACGCAAAGTTCTTGCTCCCAGGCAGTATGGAAGTGAAACTGAGTTGATCCTGAGCTGCCTGGTGGATCTGATTAACGTAACTTCCTCTCCGTCCTACTACTGAAACTCTGATTCACTATTAAAGAGATACAGATGTACAGAACAGTCTTTTGGACTCTGGGAGAGGGAGAGGGTGGGATGATTTGGGACAATGGCATTGAAACATGTATAATATCATATATGAAACAAATCGCCAGTCCAGATTCGATGCATGATACAAGATGCTTGGGGCTGGTGCACTGGGATGACCCAGAGGGATGGTACAGGGAGGGAGGTGGGAGAGGGGTTCAGGATGGGGAACATGTGTATACCCATGGCAGATTCATATTGATGTATGGCAAAACCAATACAATATTGTAATTAGCCTCCAATTAAAATAAATAAATTTATATTAAAAAAATAAAATAAAGGTAAATTATCCATTAAAAAAAATAAAGCTCTCCTGTGTGATTCAGAAAAAAATAATCAAGATTGAGAAAAATAAATAAATAAAAAAGGGGAGTGGGAGGCTCCAGGCCTAAAATGATGAGGGCCAGATACAAAGTGTGCTGACCACAAAATACATTGAAGCCCTGTCTCATAACTGGCAGACACTTGCAATTCACCAGAGATAACACCTACCAGACTGGTACAGCCTTACTGAACCTGTCCTGCCCTTATAAGGGCAGCTACATCAGTCTTGGCTCTCACCTTCTTTTGTAGTTTTGGAACACATCATGCGTAGAGTTTAACTTCTTAAGAATAGGCGGGCAGTCCCAATTCTGGTTTAATGTCTAGTCACAGAAATTCATTACGCATTTACTGGGCAAAAACCATGTGTACAGATGGGCCTGAGCTAATCCCTGGAAGTACAAAGGTGAATCAAGATATAACCACTGACTCGTGCAGCACAATCATTTCCCTGGTAGGCAGTAAGTAAAGGTTAACTGTTCAGTGTTGCAATACATTACTATTATTAATTTTAATGTTAAAAATACAGGACATATTTAACAGTGGAGGACTGGTTTAAAAGCAAGCCACAGAATAGCAGTCAACAGTCTGCATACATACACATGCACAGACACAGGACAGAACATTATTCGCCAGGATGTATTTTGAGATCACAGGGTTACAGGCAACCCAGATTTTGTTCCTCATACTTTCCTGTTTTCCAAATTTTCTACAGTGAAAATTAATTACTTGTATATTCAAAACGAGCACCAACATAATGTTGAAAATAAAGAAAACACGCTAATAGCTCAGAATTCTGTGCTCCCAAAGACCTCCTATATTAAACCTGGATATTTGACACCTCAACCCCTCACTCAGAAGATGCATGTGTACATGTGTGCATGCATGTGCACACAGGTACCTAAGTACACATTTATGGTTGATACTGACCAATCCAAAATAACCAGGGATCTGTTATACGATCCCTGGTGGAGATGAGAGGTGCAGGGAAGATTGGACAAACTCCAAGAGACAGGTAGTCATCTTTTAGAGCAGCTGAAACTGGAGTACATCAGAGTGGTCTCTGATCAGAAAAACTATTCAAACCCAAAATGCATGAGATAGAGAAAACCAACAGTGGTTTCCAGGATGAGTCCCAAGCTGAAATTGCAGAAGTGCAGAGCTCCTGAGCCCAGACATTTCCTTCTTAACTAGCTGTTTCTAGTTAAGGTGTCTAATATCTAGGTTTAATACAGGAGCTCTTTGGGAGCTCAAAATTCTGAGCTATTAGTGTGCTTTATTTTCAACATTATGTTGATGCTCATTTTGAATATATAAGTAATTAATTTTCACTGTAGAAAATTTGGAAAACACAGGAAAGTACAAGGAACAATTCTATGTGCCTATTCCTGGGTGACAAGCAGCAATGATTAAATCATTTATGTAATAATGATTCATGATTAAGCTTTACACCTCTACAGAAGCCAGGAAGTTATACACAAAATTCTTTGCAAACATGTTTATCTGATTGCTAGGACTAATAAGAAAGAAACTGCCTCTTAAAACATATACTGTTATAAGGGGAACCAAACCAGAAACACTGTAGCAAGGTCAATGAGAGCAGACAGGTTCAAGCTCAGAAATATTAAATGAACACCTAGGATACTCCAGGCATTGTAGGTGTCTGCACCACAGTAATGAATGATGCCTTCAAAGAGGTTAACTTCTTCTGAAGCTAAATTCTTCTAATTTAGGAGGAAGCAATAAAACCAAAAAGTCATGGGGAATCCTGGTATCATATGATATAATATTGCAGCCCTAATATACTTGACTGTGCACATCTAAGTATTAAGCTATTAATAGGAGTAAAGTATTGGAAGGAGGGGGGCCAATATTTGTCCCTGATTTAAAGAAATTTGACAAATTCATACTAAGAGCTCTGAGAAGCCGTACCACAAAGAAATGTGTCTTAATCTGCATAAGCTGGCATTTCTCAAATGTTTGACCACAAAAATCCCCCTTTTCATGGAATATCTATCCACAGATCAAAGAAGGCTAACATTTGGCATAACTCACTTTGCAAAATGCACATTAATGGCTGTGCCATCAATATTAAATTCTCACCAGATGAGTTCTTTTAAAAAAGATGGGAGTTTATTATGTGTTCTATAAAAATTAACAAAAAAACTTTTAAATCTGATTCTTGAAGGTATGAAATTTATTTATTTGGATTTTTTCCTTCTCTAAAATTGAGGGAAATGAGACTTTGGTATATTTCTCAGCTCGCTGGAGAAATAGGGAACTGTAAAGCCAGCCCCCCAAAACCCCAAGACCTCTGGGGATCCCTTCTCACCCCATGTGGCTATGGGCTACAAGCAGAGGTGTCACTGAAACATGGGCAGTTGGCAGAAGAGGGCATAGTGAGCAGTCAGCGTGTGGCCAGTGCTACAGACAATAGACACAGAGGCACAGGTGTTCACAAAAAAGTGTGCAGCCAACTTCTCATAATCTATTTCAGGGAGGAGAAGTGGTTACAGAACCCTGAGAAGGAGAAAGCATAGATAAAGCCTAAACCCTATTTTGTTTTAAATATCTTTTCTTTTAAATACATTAATCAATTTGACAAGAAAAATGGATGAGAGAAGTTGACTTATAAAAAAGTCAAGCATTCTGTATTGAAAGTGAAAAGATTTAGGTTCTAATCTTGTCTCAACCTTCAGCCAGAATCTCTAAATTTTCCTCTAATCACCTTCTTCCCCATCATTCCCTCTCCTTCATATCTAGTGATGGTATAACTTAAAAAGTAACCATCAATCTCAAATCACAGAGACAAAGAATTGTTTAATTAAATGGTACTGGGATGCTAGATAGTCATTTGGATAAAGATAAAATTAGAGCCATTCATCACATCATATATAACTGCACATGAATCAGACATCTAAATGTGAAAAGAGAAACTATACAGGAACTGGAAGATAACACGAGGATAAACATGGTGTCAGAAACACTTTCTAACTACGATCAAAGAACAGAAGCAATTTTTACAAAAGATTGTTAAATTTGTCTATATAAATGTAAAAGTCTTTTTTCATGACAAAAAAGACAAACACTGTAAACAAAGTCAAACAACAAATTGGGAGAAAATATTTATAATATATTTCATAAACTAAGGGCTAATTTACAGAGATTTCTTGAGGAAAAGCAAGACCAAAATTCAAATTTTAAAAGTGGGCAAATGATATGAGCAGATAATTCATAAAAAATGGAACTTACAAAATTAACAAATGTGGTCTTTAAACACATGAAAAGATGTCATAAGAAGACATATGCAAATTTAAACTAAACTGAGATATCATTTCTCACCCATCACATTGGCAGCAATTCAAAAGCTTGACAATACATTCTGTGGTTGAGGATGCTGGTGGGACACCCCCAGGGAAAGGAATATGGCACGACCTACATAACAAGACATCTGCCCTTGACCCAGCATTCCTACTTCTAAGAATGTAGCTTGAAGATAAGCCTCCAATGTTATGAAAATAAATATGCATAACATTATTCACTGCAGGAAACTGCTCTACCACCCGAGCGTAGAAGATCAGTTGTATAAAAGAGATAGAGAGACAGGGAGAGATATAAAGAAGGAAAGAAAGGCATAAAGATGGGTAAAACCAGGAAGGAAAGAGAGAGAAGGGGGAAAAGAGAGACAGAAGGCCAGAAGAAAAGAAAGAAGTTCTAAAGAAAGGAGGGAGGAAGAGAGAAAGAAGGAAGAAAAAGACTTTTAAAAAGCAAAGTACCTAGGAGCATGTGTGTGTGTGTGTGCATATTACCTTTTGTGTAAAAAAGGAAAGGAAATACAAGAGACACAAGAAAGATACCAAGGAAGCAATGAGGCTGGTTGGGTAAGAGAGTAGAAGAAATATTGGAGTATACTTTTTTGTTTAGTTCTGACAACTGAAGCATGTTAATATTTTACATCTTCAAAAAATAAAATGAAATCAACAAGACAAGGGTGAGAAGGAAGGAAACTGAAACCTAAAGTCAATCAAAACAACTGAATCCAAACACATTTCAAACGAACAACATGATGACACTGAGGGGCTGGGGGACAGGATCATACAGAGAAAAGAACTAATCCAGGTAACTCCTGAATACAGTATTTGACAGTATATCCTCAGTCCTGGACAGGGCTAAAGTTAGGGCAGAGATCACAAACTCTGAACTCTTTGTAGCAGGTTTGTGTTGTGTCATGATGATGGTAAAAATAAAATCATTATTACTATTTGTATATACATATAAGGATAGACATCCATTCAGCACAGGTATGTATATATTTAAGTGCTTTATGTACACACGCATGTGCCTATAAAGCTTTTGTGTGTAATATTCCCCAGCTCTGGCTATTGAGTGGGCTTAGGACCTAAAGCACCACAGTATGCATGCTGCTGCTGCTGCTAAGTCGCTTCTGTCGTGTCTGACTCTGTGCGACCCCATAGACGGCAGCCCACCAGGCTCCCCCATCCCTGGGATTCTCTAGGCAAGAATACTGGAGTGGGTTGCCATTACCTTCTCCAAACAGTACCCATAAGAACATGCAACACTCAAATATTGGCCCCAACACCTGAAAAGAACCAAGACATATTGAAGAAATAGTTCATTTTAGAGCTCAGACAGAGAAAATACAAGATCAAACTAGAATATCTTTTTATCCTAGCAGGTAAATAAGTGCTAACAGCAAAGATAGGGACATATCACAAGGACACAGGAGTCAGCTTACAGGGACAATTTAATCACCACAACAATTACATACTACTATGAATTATACTGCATATTGTCTGAATATAGGCTGGATTCTCTACTAGAGGAGGAAAATGCTGTCAAGTATATAACTGGCAAATTGACAAAACAGTAAGACAAAACAGTAGATTAAAATATTACATCAGGGTTATGTGTATTGAAACAGATAACTATAATGTGAATATGAAGAGATGATCCTTATTATTAGGAAATANAGATGGCTGGATGGCATCACGGACTCAATGGACATAAGTCTGAGTGAACTCCGAGAGATGGTGATGAACAGGGAGGCCTGGCGTGCTGCAATTCATGGGGTCTCAAAGAGTCGGACACGACTGAGTGACTGAACTGAACTGAAATGAACACACACATAAGAAGATGGGGGAAATGCAAATAGCATGAAATGTTAACAATACATGAAACTGATAAAAGCATGTAGGTATTGTACCATTTGACTCAACAATTCCACTTCTGGACATATTACTGAAGAAAAGAAAAACACCAGCTCAAAAAGTTACATGCACGCCAGTGTTCATAACAGCATTATTTACAATAGGCAAGATATGGAAGTAACCTAATGATGAATGTATAAAGAAGATGTGGTACATGTATACAATAGAATACTACTCAGTCATAAAAAATAAATGAAATTTTGCCATTTGAAACAACATGGATGAAGCTGGAGGGTATTATGCTTAGTGAAATGAATCAGAGAGAAAAAACATACTGTATGACATCACTTATATGTGGAATCTAAAAAATAAAACATTCTAGTGAATATAACAAAACAGAAACAGACACAGGTAGATATAGAGAACAAATTAAAGTTACCAGTGGAGAGGGAGAAGTAGAAAGGGCAAGATACAGGTATGGGATTAAGAGGCACAAACTACTATGTATAAAATAAATAAGCTACATGAATATACTGTACAGTACAGGGAATATAGCCAATATTTTAAATAACTATAAATTAAGTATAACCTTTAAAAACTGTGGATCACTATGTTGTATACTTATAACTTACACAATATTGTACAACTATACCTTAATAGTTGGACTTCCCTGGTGGCTCAGATGGGAAAGCGTCTGTCTACAATGCAGGAGACCCGGGTTCGATCCCTGGGTCGGGAAGATTCGAAGGAAATGGCAATCCACTCCAGGACTATTGCCTGGAAAATCCCATGAACAGAAGAGCCCGGTAGGCTACAGTCCATGGGGTCGCAAAGAGTCGGACACGACTGAGCAACTTCACTTACTATACCTCAATAAGAAATAATTTTTAAAACATTTTTAAAGCACATGGATATTGTTTTGACTATTCATTTTATGTTTGAAATCATTTACAATAAAAAATTGAATAAAAATAACCATGGAGAAAGAGAAGGTGGGGAGAATGTAGCAATTAAGAAGTAGCTATCTGTGACACCCTAGAGGGGTAGATGGTGTGGGAAGTAGGGTGAAGGTTCAAGAGGTAAGGGATATATGTATAACATGGCTGATTGATGTTGAATATATGGCAGAAACCAACACAATAGTGTAACGCAATTATCCTCCAATTAAAAATAAATAATATTTCTTAAAGTTGCTCTAATTTCTAATAGGATTTGAAAATAATTAATAAATTAAGCCCAAACTACCTCATTCCATGTAATATTTATGTGTCCATATGTTTCATAGGTACATAAAGAATGTTTCATTTTTTAATTTCTTAACACGGAAAATTATCCTATAATTTCTTCTTCTAAAACCCCTGGAATAAACTATTCCTAACACGTCCAAGGCCACAGTGTCTATGTAACCAGAGCTATAATTACAAGATTTATAGGTCAGTTGAAGCCTCTGAAATTCCAGTTCACCACATTTGCAATCTGAGTACTATTTTCCTTCTAGAAAGAGCAAGTATAGAGTTGGAAGATGAGCTATATCTAACATGATAATAGCTAGTACCAATTTTTTTTAATCTATCAGTACTGGCCTTTGAGGTTGAAAGTGAAAGTGAAGTCGCTCAGTCGTGTCCGACTCTTTGTGACCCCATGGACTGTAGCCTACCAGGCTCCTCCGTCCGTGGGATTCTCTAGGCAAGAATATTGGAGTGGGTTGCCATTTCCTTCTCCAGGAGATCTTTCCAACCAAAGGATTGAACCCAGGTCTCCCACATTACAGGCAGACGCTTTACCATCTGAGCCACCAGGGAAGCTCTGTAGGGAAGGCCTTTGAGGTTAACTATCACCAAATGCACAAGCTTGGGGGGCAAGAAGCACTCTTTTGATCAAATGCGCTACTTAGCCCACATGCGCTACTTTCCACTACACACCTGAACTTCCCAGCAGGAGGAAAAAATAGTGAATCAGGCCTTGAAGTTTCCTTCCTGGATAAGTTTGAGAGAGGAAAAAAAAAGATACAAAGGTTAGACATTATGAGGTCAAGAACCATCAAACAAATAGAACTTGATGTTTAAACAGAAACAGGTAAAATATCTGGGAAGGCAACAGAACTCTCAGCTCTTTGATTCCAAAACAGCCTCAGCAGACTGGGGGAAAAAAAAAAGATAGATAGATATATATATAATTAAAAATTATACTGCAGCTGAATCCTAGGTATTGTTCCTTTCTAAAAGCATTAAAATATAAAGGTCAGTTAGTTTAAATGGTATTTTATTGCACGCACTTTAAAAAGACCTTGAACAATTAAAGCAATGAAATATATTCCTTGCTATCATTTTAAACGTTCTCAGAAGCATAAAAGAAGGCACATACCACAAAAAATGTTAACCCCTTCTCTCCCTTTATTTCAAGGCCTCACAGAGCTTATGAGCCTTTTCATCAGAGTTTCCAGTGGTTTCATGTAGTTTGGGTGAAATTCTTGGTTATCTAGCAGTTTCACTTAGGTGTCAGGGTTGCGACCACTCAGAATATGGCCCATGGAGAAGGGTTATTACCGCGATTCCACCAAAGACACAGGTCAAAGATCAAGACTACATCACTGGGTCTTCCAGGAGCTCTAAAATAAGACCAAAGCTCACACACTCTAATTGAGGTGAGCAACTTAGCGACAGGGCATCTTCTTCTTAATTCCTCCAGAGGTTTTAATAGGGTCGGTGGGCTTGCAAACCACTGGACTGGAAGACTGCAAACTCTTCTGTAGCTGTTAAGCTCTAGGAAAAGCTTCAACCATCTCCTTCCTGCCTTATAGGATCCTCAGATGGACCCTGACAGCATTCTATTATTTCTCTCCCTGGTTCAGTTCCCGTAAAAAGAAAATGGTGAAAATGACAAGCTATTTCCACCAGGCTAGAGGGGGAAAAGATGATCAATTTTAAGGTGTTTTGCGTATATAAATATCAGTTTTTATCGATTTCCTTACATGTAAAAGGGTTCCTTAACTTTTCAAAGGCATTGCTCTTCCAACAGTCTATAAACTGTCTACACCTCTAAAAATATCCTCCACTGTTTTGTTTTTTTCCCCCCAAGTCCCTGGAACTTGGACTTAGAACCTTGGGCAGGGTACTTGATCACAGGATCATAGATCAGGGTCTTTCTATAAGTTCCCTGGAAAGCCCCCCACTTTCACGCAGAAAAGAGGTCATTATCCCATTTCACAGATAAGTCAAGTGAAGCTCAGAGAGATCAAGTGACTTGAGTTTAGTCACACTCAGGTCCCCACACTCCACACTGACGTGCCTCTCTGATTGCTGAAGGTCAGAAAGTCTGGCCCTTACATATAGGATAACTATAGCTCCTATTCTAGCTCATCCAGGTGACCAGACAACCAGAGTCCCCTCGCCAGGCCTTGGCCACTAACCTCTAGCAAAGGAAGCTGAGACTCAAAACCTTTCATCTGAGGTCATAAAATGAAAGACAAGCCTCAGATGTCAATAAATTGTTGTTTGCTGTAACTTGATGGATTAGTCAGGCTTTCAAGGTGGCACGAGTGGTAAAGAACCTGCTCATCATGCAGGAGACCGAGGGGACTCGGGTTTGATCCCTAGGTCAGGAAGCTGCCCTGGAGAAGGGCATGGCAACCCACTCCAGTATTCTTGCCTGGAGAATCCCATGGACCGAGGAGCCTGGTGGGCTACAGTCCATGGGGTCACAGAGATTCAGACAAGACTGAAGCAACTTTGCATGCATGCATGCAATGGATTAGTAACTTGGAGCAAGATATTCAGTGCAAGAGGGAAAGAATACCCCATAGTTACATTTCAGAATATGAACATGGGATATCAGAAAGGGCAGAGAATGTTAATCACAAACAAATTAGTGCAAGGAAATGTAGGGTGTTTGCTTCTAAGGCACCTATAAGTTACTGAGGCTAATGATTACATGCGTTTATGGGTCATCATTCCACTTAAAGGTCAGAAAAATAAATAGATGCCTAGAAATATCTGTCCCCCAAACTCTTAGGTACCATGAATTTTACGTAAATGGGGGGAAAAAAGTCATGGAGATCTTCTGAATCTCATTTTAGAGATCAAGAAATGACAAGGGATAAAGAATCTTACTCAGATGACTAAACAATTAAGAAGCAGATACAACAACATGCAAGTTGTATCTCAGTCATTTCTCCTTTAGACAATTCTCACATCATGGCACAATATTCTATGGTATTGGTCAATAAATGGAAAATTCTGAATATATATTTCTATAATTACAGTCAAGAAATGGAAATCTTTCTGTTTCCCTAACACACTATGATTTCATGGACAAAGGAAAACAGTAAAGGTAGCTTGATATATTTATCATGATTTGATTCTTTTTTTTAATTAAACAGGGCACAGGCAAAAGCAGAGTTGTTTTGACCTATTAAAAAAATGTGAGGGTTGGAGAAGGGACAAGCTTTACTATTTGATTATCAAATTTATTTGGCCACCTTCGTTGTATGGGAGGCATTAGCACACAGGCTGTGTCCTAAGAGAAGGTGAAAGGCTTGGTAGCCCAAGACCTCATTCTCGTGGCCCACTTTTTTGTCAGCTGAAGAGTGACAGGAAGTATTTTTTACAGAGCTAGAACAAATAATTTCACAATTTATATGGAAATACAAAAAACCTTGAATAGCCAAAGCAATCTTAAGAAAGAATGGAACTGGAGGAATCAACCTGCCTGACTTCAGGCTCTACTACAAAGCCACAGCCATCAAGACAGTATGGTACTGGCACAAAGACAAAAATGTAGATCAATGGAGCAAAATAGAAAGCCCAGAGACAAATCCATGCACCTATGGACACCTTAGCTTTGACAAAGGAGGCAAGAATAATAATGGAGAAAAGACAATCTCTTTAACAAGTGGTGCTAGGAAAACTGGTCAACCACTTGTAAAAGAATGAAACTAGAACACTTTCTAACACCACNTGGTGGGAATGCAAACTAGTACAGCCACTATGGAGAACAGTGTGGAGATTCCTTAAAAAACTGAAAATAGAACTGCCTTATGACCCCAGCAATCCCATCGCTGGGCATACACACCAAGAAAACCAGAATTGAGAGAGACACGTGTACCCCAATGTTTATCGCAGCACTGTTTATAATAGCCAGGACACGGAAGCAACCTAGATGTCCATCAGCAGATGAATGGATAAGAAAGCTGTGGTACATATACACAATGGAGTATTACTCAGCCATTAAAAAGAATACATTTGAATCAGTTCTAATGAGATGGATGAAACTGGAGCCTATTATACAGAGTGAAGTAAGTAAGCCAGAAAGAAAAACACCAATACAGTATACTAACACATACATATGGAATTTAGAAAGATGGTAACGATAACCCTGTATGCGAGACAGCAAAAGAGACACAGATGTATAGAACAGGCTTTTGGACTCTAGAAGAGGGAGAGGATGGGGTGATTTGGGAGAATGGCATTGAAACATGTATAATATCATATATGAAACGAATCGCCAGTCCAGGTTTGATGCAGGATACAGGATGCTTGGGGCTGGTGCACTGGGATGACCTAGAGGGATGGTACGGGAAGGGAGGGGGGAGGGGGGTTCAGGATGGGGAACACGTGTATACCTGTGGCGGATTCATGCTGAAGTATGGCAAAAACCAATACAATATTGTAAAGTAAAAAAAAAAAAGAGTGACAGGAAATAAGAGTGCAAGGATCATACCAAAAGGATACATTAATTAACTATGCATTGCAAAGACAGATAATAAGAAATTCAGAAACAAAGTAAGAGAGAAAGAAACCATCTCACAACATTTTGTCCACAGGTTTCTCGAAAAGCCTCTCCAGACCCTGCCTTCTGCAATCCCAGCCTATGTCCCCCCAAAGCAGTTTTTCTAGCAGCCTCCAACAGCAAAGGTGGGAGAGGATTGCCAATTTCTTGTGAATCCTGAAGATTTCCTTTATGAGTCATGGGAAACTGAAATAACTTGGGGGGCGGGGATGACTTTTTTGAAAGAAACACAGTTTTAAATCAGTTCTCACTAATTTGTTCTGCTATGTGGTATAAGTCTTGAACACAGGAAAAGTTAAGTTTCTAGAGTTGATGCAAAAACGGGAGTTTTTGTTAGGTTCTGTCAATTGTCACCGTGGCATTTCTTATTGGGATTTTTCTTACTGTCATTTTTTTGTGAAATTAATTATAGTTTGATCAGTGTAGGAGCTATTTTGAATCTATGGGACTTTCCTCACCAGATTGTTTTGGCATTTTAAAGTCACTCACATTCAGGGCCTAAACAATATGGCAAGTATCTCTTTTTCTCTCTCCTTTATACTCAAATTCTAAACAAAGGAACCATCTGTTCTCTCTCTAAAAACATCAGCCCTTGTTTTCATTTTTCTGTTAATAATAATGCTTCAAACTTATAGCCTGTCTTTTTCCAACTTGCTTATTAAAGCATTTTGTAGATATCGCCTCACTTATCTTCAACACCACCCTGCCCCTGATTAACTGGAAGGTAAAGGGAAATGTTTGCCAATTTTTAGTTAGACAAGTGATTATTGGATATTTGATGAGTTCTATACAAATGACCACAGGTGAATCTCAGAAGGAACGTGGTCAACACCTAGCTCAGCTCTGACTCTTCCACGTGTAAAAGGGAGACCCAGAAAGGAGAAGTCACTCAGTGATCTATTTATGTACTTGGTCCTCTACCGCACCCCTGCCCCCTCCAGCCCCGACTGTAAGCAGCCAAGGTGAGAACCGGGTCTTACACATTTTTGTGTCTCAGGTACATGATGTGTAAAAAGTGCTCATTTGAATATTTCTTGAATAAATGAAAATTTTGAGGGTAGTTCCACAGGTGGTTGCGGCAGAGCCGGGTCAGAGCCCAGCCTTCCCATCCTCTTACTCAATGTGCTATTAAAAATACACACCAAATAGACCCCGATGCAAAATGAATCAGAGACAATACCAAAGCGGGTGGGCAGGGTAGATAAGATGCAGGCCTGTGTCCAGACTCAAGAAGCTGGTTGAACAAAATCAGTAGGCATCACAGAGTTTGGCCAGTGGCCATGCTCAGACATAACCCACGTTAAGGCTGACTCCCCAAACGCTCTCCGCTCCTTCTGTGCTCCGAGCGGTTGGGGATGTGGATGTAGCGGAACTAGCCCTTAGACATGACCCAACTGGAAGAAATGATGTGTCTTAACGCCAAAGGACAGCATGTGTCTGTAACACCCCGAGCCCAAAACGAGAGCACCCTCCACCCTGAGATTTCTCCACACCACTCAGTGTAACCCAAGAGTGCTCAGCCTGGGAATCATCAGCCACCAGCCCAGAGTTTTCCAACGAGCAGAGAGGTCGCTGAAATCAAAACCTTTTTTCCATGTGCCTCACTGGAAATCTGCGACTCATTTGGCACATTTTTCTTCCTTTCAGAACGCCCCATTCCCCACTGTTACTCCTTGAAGCTAAAGGGAAAATTGTTTCTAGAAAAGCAAGTTAACTGTGGGATTCTGTCATCCGAATGCCTTCTACACTAGTAATTCTAACAAAGTCAGCAACTCCCTGAAGAGTCTTCAAAAATAGATTGTCTGTGTAGACGAGAAAGCTAGACGTCCAAGGAGAGAAGGAAAAAATACCTTCTTTAAGTAAAAGAAAAAAAAAATCATATAGCCAAAGAGAATTCAAGTATATTATAATGCGGTCTCACATTAAATGAATTCTTTTCAGACATGAACAGGAAACAATCAGTGACAAAACGCAAACAAATCAGCATACGGGAGCCGTCAAACAATTAGGATTTGTTTGAAGGGGGAGGGGTGGGCACAGTGGTGCGGAGGGGAGAGAAAGACACAGGAATAAGGATGGAGTCACTTCAGCCCGCAACACACTGTGTCTGACGCGGACACAGAGGCTGCGGTTGGTGTCTGGGATCGTCCAGCACACGGTGGGAAGCGTTTATATCAAGCCATGCAGCATCAGCAGGGGAATAGACAGCAAGTACTTCGGGGCAGACAGCTGCAGAGAGGGCGCCTGCAGAGCAGACACAGCAGGCTGAGTGCATTCGTATACCGGCAGTTCTTCCCTCAGGCACCACGCTCGGCTTCTGGACGCCTTCAGGGTCAAGGCTGTCCCCAGAACCATGTATCATTCCTGCAGCCACTACCCGTGGACTCGCTCTCAGCACGTTCCTGACAAGTTTGCCCTTTTCATACACATGGACCTTTCTGCTCTTAGGCCACCTCCAAAAATATCACTTTGGACTTTGCATACATCCCCGGTAATCCAGCATCTTAACGTTTAACTCAAATGTTAAAGTGAAAAGAATAAAGGATCCACCTAATGTTATTTAACTAGCCTTCATCTCCAAACCTAAGTTTTTCAGGGGATCATTTGGAAGCTGGCCATTGGGGACGTCAGTTAAGCGTTCATCTGATGTCTGGTTAGGTGTCTGTCACGTCGGCAAGAACAGAGAAGACCTGAGCACGCAGCTCTCACAGACCTTGACAATCATCTCCTGCCAAAATCATGTCTGAGAAAAGAACCCCCAAGACGGCAGACGCTTCCTCTCACATGAGCAGCACTCCTGGCTAACCAATAAATACAATTTGATAATGGTGATTGGTACTTTTTCAAATAAAAGTGTCTTTCAGAGGATATCGCTGGTTTGATACTCTAACTACTCAGTTCAAGTTAGATAATTGGGAGCAAGGCTCTCAGTCACGCTGGATATCAGTGTCTCTTTTCCTACAAAATAAAGCAGCTCAATTCAGTAAGTTCAGACTTCCTCTGTCTCACAAATCCTGTGCCTCGGTGCCTACTGCCAAGTGGTCTACCCCCTCCCTCTTAGTTTGTTCTTCTCCTCTCTCTCTCTCACATACGCACAAGCTCACCCCAAGATCCCTCTTATCCAGTCCACAATCTTGTTACTTAGGCAAGCTACAAGCAGTTCCTCCACAATCCCCACCACTGTTTCTCTGCTTAAGATCTGACACCAAAAGGATTTTTTTAGCTAGTTTACAAGAGACACAAACATGGGGCACATGGACCCCATTTACACACAGACCTCACCTTGAGATGAGATCCTCAGGGGGGCTCCAGCAGTCTCTTCATTCCCCAGCCACAGAGGCAGCCACCTGCCGGGACTCCAGTCCAATCTCTACGCTTTACTCTCTGACACCTTGAACAAGTCATTTTACCTCTCTCTAACTTAAAGTGAAGCATTTGGGATAAAATGAATGCCAAAGTCTCTATCAATTCTGACATCCTTCCCTAGAGCTATGAAATTTCATTAGCCATCAAAGCAAACACCCTCCAAAGCCCTGTCTCTGGTATTGGTGTTGACCTGGGGCTCCCAGGTAAATGGAGATGACTCTTTGCATGATCTCGCACAATAAGTAATAATAGCGCATCAATAGGAGCAAATACTTCTAATTTGTGTTTGTTTGTTTATTTCCAAGCTAAAGAAGTTGCAGGCACCACCTGCCAATGGCCTTTGGAGTCTCCATGATGCCTTTTTTATCTTTTTAACAATGGGTCAGAAGTTCAGAAACTAAAAAGATGAAAGTGGAAACCACACAGAAATAATGTGGAGCCTGAAAAATTGAAAAAAATAATTTAGGATAAATAATACCACATCCCTCTTAAAAACAAATTAAACAATAATGAGAGTAAGCAGGGGCACTATAAAGTAAAAATAAAATCGAACACAGAAAAGACTGATTTGCCTAGGATTCCTCTCAGCCATGTAATCAGCACGAATAGCAAAGACCGTATAATACTCATGTTTCTATTTGTTGCCCTCAACTGACATGGTTGGTCGTTTGTTTTGTTTTAAATAAAATGGGGAAGCAACAAATATATTAAATCCATCTGCAGAAAACCCATATTTGCATGTGGAAAACAAATAAGTGGGTGCCTGAATGGGTGATTAGGCATGCAATTGCCCATCTGCACCCGGGGCCCCAGCCTCCCTGCAGGTGCGCCTGACGCAGGAGCAGAGACTCGGAAAGGCAGGTCCTCCACCATGGAGAGCGACAGACAGGAGGGAAACCATGCCCTCCGCAAATGGACTTGTTCTGAGCTGCACCCCCTACCCCCGCCCCAAGGGTCCCGGTTCTCCAGTCACTGTCCCTGTATCTTACAGCTGAAAACCAGAAATAAGTTTTGCCATCCTTCGCTTAGATTTCTGCGGATTCTTTAAACCACAAAGGCAATCTTTTTTTCTGAGCACCTTCAATATGTTCTTAATAAATATTTGTTGTTGCATCTATCTTTATGAGAATGAGTGACCCCCTCTCCTGTACTCTTCACCTGGGTCATTCTACTGCAGTTGTACTGGCCTCACTTTTCAGCCTCAGGGCCTTGGCAACTGCTTTCTTTAGGCTTGAAACACTCTTCCCCCTCTGGTCTCCAGCTTACTAACTCATAGCCTTCGGGCCTTGCTCCTGTGCGTTCGTATCAGTAAGACCTTCTTAGATCAATGAATTTAAATCTGTGTCATGGCCACCCTCTGTGCCCTGAACTTGCCTTATTTTCCTTCCGAAAACATATCACAACCTAAATATTATCTATTTAGTAATTGATGGTTGTCTGGTTCCATCAAACAGGTTTGTCTGATTTGGTTCATGGTTCTATTCCCTGCACCTGGAACAGTCTAGCGCATAGTAGGTGCTAAACACCCAGTTGTTATGTTAATGAGTCATCACAGTAATCTGCAAATCACTACACTGGGCACCATGAGTGCTCTTATGGAAAAAGACAAGATTTATGCTCTTAGGAAGCTTCTACAACTTAGTGGAGAAGGAAGACTGGAAATCTGTTTATATAGGAGAGCAAAGTGACACGAATGCTCCAGTGAAGGTATAAACAAAGCACTCAGATAATACAGAAAAGCAAACTCTTGACACTGGAGCAGGGAGTGGGCGGGGAACAAACTGAAGGAGACCAACAGAGCTGAATTCTCTCGAAGTATCTTAAAAGGAAACACAGAAATCATCCTCAAAAATACATTCAGCACAAACAAGTACTAAGACATCTTCAGTTAGCCTCCTTTCCTTCATCAATAATGCTAAGTGAAACAAAAGATTGCCCAAGATAAGTCAGCATTTCTGTGTGCCAAGACCATGGAGAAAAGAAGAATCACTTCCCTCCATAAAGTCTTCATTTTAAAATGGAAACTATTTAATTTGCACACAAATGCACGCAAAACATCTCTTCAGAAAATTCCAGGACGACCTTAAAGGGTATCCAGTCTGACAACATCTTACTTCCCCTGAGAGGACCCATTGGTATCAGCTTCTATCTAAATACCCTCAGAGATAGGGAACCCATAACCCCAGAAATGGCCCATGCCACTGCAGTCTCATGTTAATATTAAAACACACTCACTCACACTGTCTTTGTGTTACTTCCACCCAATGCTCCCAGAACTCTTTCTGGGGTCACAAAGAGGGAGTTTGTATTCCCTTCTGGGGCAGAGTCCCCTCTGCTCCCTCCTTCTCCACCCCTTTCTCTCTTCTCCACACTAACCATCTCCTGTTCTTTGTTTCATCCCTCAAAGGCTCTGATTTCTGGTGCCATCAGCCATCTTAAACTGTATCCTTCCCTTCCCTCCATCTCTCACTGTTCCAGGACTTTTTCTTTTCTTTTTCTTTTTTTGGAGCTGACCTACTGCTCAAGCAATTTAGCGTTCTTTGGAGAGCTGAGCATTTTGTCTGGAGTTGGAGAGAGGGGCACAGGGGATCCAAAAGAACATGGGTAAGTAACTCTGTGAGCCCTGACCCAGGAAGACCCTGGCAGAGTACCCTAACTTTCCCACCTTGACCTTGAAATGCTATCTCTGACATAAATTAGAAAGCTGAAGCATCTGACCTCACTCCACCCCAAGGGCATGCAGAATCTGGGGAGTCTTGTACCTCTGGTAAACCACGGCCCCCCTAGTCTTGTTGGTCCCATCTGGCCAGCCTGCATTAGAATATGTAGTTTTTAGCCATCTCTACTTCTGAGAACTGGATTGCTTGTGTGACCTTGGTGAGACACTTAAAGTCAACAATCAAAGCATCTCAGAAGGTAAAGGAAAAAAGAGAGCTCTAAATCATCCAGTCCAAAAATGGCCCAGCAATCTCTTGTGCACCTCGCCGTGCCCTTCCCCATCCTCAGTCACGGCAGACACTGCTAAATGATCACGGTCAGATACAACTTCAGAATCCTTCTCCACACAGCACCTCAAATAGCCACTACAAATCCACCATGTGGCCACATGAAATCCAAGCTACTCATTCTGCAGATGAGGAAAACTGGAGCTCAAAGATGGGCTAGGACCTCCCGGTGTGTCAGGCTCAGGAAAAGAACCAGAACTACAAAGGTCCTGTCCCCATATTCCTGAGTCCTTTGTCCTTCTCTAACTCTGATACTCTATCAGTGCTCCTTGGAGTGCGGATGGGGAGCTTGCTGTTGTATTAATACAGGTAAAGAAAGGGTTTCCCGATAGGAGGCAGAAGCTTCAGAGAAGGCTTGGAGGAAGAGGTGCATTTGAGCAGACCTGTAGGAACCAGTAAGGTCTATTTGCCTTTAGCCAAAAAAAAATTCAGGATTGGAAAAGCATTTCTTGTAGCAAGCACAGCATAAGCAAAGGAATGGGGAGGACCGTGGTGTGATGAGAGGCGGCTGTGGGCTTCTGAGAGAGTTGGACCCAAAACAGAGGCAAAGAAGAGCAGTGGGGGAGGAGAACAAAGATGAAGACAAGACAAGATTAGAAGAGTCAACCGGAGCCTGTGTGGAGTTTTCAATGCTGATTTTTTTTTAATTGACTTAAAGGCCTTAAGACTTACAAATAGAAAAACAAAGAAAGGATTAGAGGAAAAGTAAAAGAATCCATCTCCATTCTCAATGGGGAAAAAAAAAAAAAAAAGCTTTGCCCTAAACTGTATTACAGGAACACTTTCATTATGTAAAAGCCTATTTTGTTTCCATGTCATTCTTAGATTACATCATAGAATGGCTGCAGCCGTCTCGTACCGTATTATGAATAAATCACCAGCTTAATCATAGAATGAGCCAGGGCCCTAGATTTAAAAGGAAAATATTAGATCATTTTTAATAACTGATATAACTCAAGCCAGTCACCATTGAAGCAGGGGGAGGTGATGTCATCCTAAAGAAGTCCAAAGAGGAACTAGAGAGGGTCAGCCCTGGGCAGGTCCCAGAGAAGCTTGCATTTACAAAGGAAGAGGTGGCTGATTGCAGCTGAGTGGGATGCATTCTCTGGACTGAACGATCTTTTCATGAAAACCAACACTGACTTCTCAATAGACAATCCTCATGAAACACAATGTACAAATATTTTGTTCCCAAAATGACTATATTTCCAAAGACCAGAAAACATGGAACATATTATGATGTCTGTATTTACGTCTTGGGAGCCATTGAGCAAAATTATAAATGTTAAAGCTTTTAGTTATTCAGAAAAAGATGAAAGCTGGGGTGACATATGCAAATACCACAGGTCTGACCCAAGCTAAGGGGACAATACAAAGTAAGGACACGGAGATGGTGGCCTGATAGAGAAAAGAACTGGAGCAGTTTCTAGCACTCACAAACTGTTAAGGAGATTGGAAATGCACATTTAATGTGCACCAACTATGCACTAAATATCATACACAATTGGCACTTTAAATACACATACTGCTTTGTGAGCCCAGACAAACCTAAAAGGTAGGTGCTACTAGCACTATTATTTTCAGATATGGAAAGCAGTTTGAAAATGATTGAATGATGTAAGTAACATTATGCAACTAATACACGAGAGTCTCCTGACTCCAAATTCCACTTTACCTAATTGTCCCACTGTAAATGCTTTTGAACTGTGGTGTTGGAGAAGACTCTTAAGGAGGTCCAACCAGTCCATCCTAAAAGAGATCAGTCCTGGGTGTTCACTGGAAGAACTGATGCTAAAGCTGAAAATCCAATACTTTAGCCACCTCATGCGAAGAGTTGACTCATCGGAAAAGACCCTGATGCTGGGAGAGATTGGGGGCAGGAGGAGAAAGGGACAACAGAGGATGAGATGGCTGGATGGCATCACTGACTCCATGAACGTGAATTTGGGTGAACTCCGGGAGTTGGTGATGGACAGGGAGGCCTGGTGTGCTGCAACTCATGGGGTCGCAGTCAGACACGACTGAGAAACTGAACTGAACTGAAACTATTTCCTATTATGGACTTGCAATGAAAATTAAACAATTGATAAACACTTTGAAAGTACCAAAGTATTANCATGAACGTGAATTTGGGTGAACTCCGGGAGTTGGTGATGGACAGGGAGGCCTGGTGTGCTGCAACTCATGGGGTCGCAGTCAGACACGACTGAGAAACTGAACTGAACTGAAACTATTTCCTATTATGGACTTGCAATGAAAATTAAACAATTGATAAACACTTTGAAAGTACCAAAGTATTAAAAAAATATTGAAAGCCAAAAGGGATCATGGAGTGGGGAAAAATACTGACACTCTGGCCAGCGAGTCTCAACGACTACAGATGGCCTTCCATATTTTGGCTGCAGGGCTACTAATGAGCTTGACCAACATTTTCATCTCCCACTTCTATTAAATTTTTAGGAATGCTAAGGTGGGCTCTGAGGGAACCTGTCAACTTCTATGAAATTTACTGCCAAGCTTGGTTTTATAAAAAGACTATTTTGGTGAGGGGAGGAGACAGATGCTCTGGAAAAGGGTTTTCTGCCAGACAGAAAGTATTGGCTGAGGTTTTCTGTCTGATCCTGTCAGTTTCACAGCAATGCTGTGTATCGGTTCACTGTTCTTAATACAAATGTTATTCATAACTGCAGAGACACACTGTCTGACCCAAGTAATACTGATTTATGCAACTTTTCAGGACACGGCGTGACTCAACAGGAGACGCAGACCCTGAAATTTACCTAAAGGGACAACGAGCCTCCAAATTTTGACCTATTTTCCCCAATTTCTTTATGGAACAGGACAGAGGGTGCAAAAAGCAGAGAAAACACACCTAAATCTTGTATGGACTGGTTTGGAGCAGAGACTGTGTGGACAGGTGGAGGGGACATACTGGGCCAGAGTCAGAGGTGCCTTAGATGTCCCTCCCATGGCTACCCCTGGCTCCGCGGCCTCAGAAGGGACGTCCTGTCTCTGGGTCTTGGCATCTCATCTGCACAGCAAAGAGCTCAATCAAGAACTTGCAAACATTTCCACCAAAGTAGCACCAACTGCTAAAGAGGGCAAAGACGCAGAGGTATAGGAGCAGGGCATTAATTAAAAACTTGTGTTCTTCCTCTGAAAACTCATGCCAGTTTTGCATTCTGTGCAATTATATATCAATGCTTATATTCAGATTTTAAATGGAGTTCTCCTCCAAAACAGTCTTCAAATAAAATTGATCTACAGAGGTGTACTGAGTATATGTACCTTAGCACATGCATGTAAGCTTGGGTGTCTGTTACAGGCAGCCCCCCAGGAGACGCCCTGTAATTGCACCTCCTGCTCTTCAGACCCCTTTGCAGTCCCTCTTCTTGACCATGGGTTGGATGTAGTGACTTGCTTCTAGTAAGGAGAATGAGGCACATGATATGGTGTGTCACTTCCAGGACTGGGTAACAAAAAGGCTGTGGCAGATCGGAAGGATTCTGTCCTGCTCACCTGCCTTAAGGGAAGCCAGTTGCCATGTTGGGAACTGCCTATGGGAAGAGAAAGGAACTGAGGCTCCCAAGCCAACAACCCACAGGGAACTGGATCCTGCCAAAGATGTGACCGAGTGTGGTGGTGGGTCCTCCCAGGCAGAGCCTTGAGATGAGACTGCAACCTCAGGGCAGACCTGGAGGCACCCATCCAAGCTGTTCCCAGATTTGTGACTCACAGAAACTGTGAGATAATCAATGTTTCTTGTTTGAAAGTGCTAAATCTAGGATAATTTAAGTAGCAATAGATAAGGAAGATAGCACCCCAATCTGAGAGGTCCAGAGGTGGATTATTTTAAAACTTTTTACCAATGCCACCATTTTTCTTGAGGCTAGGCAACAGAGCAGAAGAGATCTGCTATCAGGAACTCATGAAAGGCACCCCTGTCCCCTGGAATGTAGAGATGCTTGCTAGCTTGGGAACGTACACCTGGCATGCTCTGATCACCCAAAGATGACCATGGAAATAATATCAGTGCAGCTCAAAATCCACATGATGCATCTGATAGCAGGAGATAGTGAGAAATGAACCAGAGACTTAAGCACCAGTGGAAGGTGACAGACTCCTTACCTACCCAGCCATTCCTTCTATCAGCCGCACCACCCTCAGATCCTATCCAGACCTGGTGACCCAGATGACAGCTCCATGGTTCACTGAAGTTCTGAAGACAGATCTCCTTCTGGAAACCTTCCCCAGTGTTCCCAGTTCTTTCCATTTCCCGATCCTTTCATCTAAGCCCCTTGAAAGCTGAGTCTTTAACTTATTTACCTTGCTTTCCCAAGCACCTAACATGAGACTGGAAACATACCTGGTGATCAATAAACATGTGTTGTAAACAATATCTTTCTAATGTGTATTTTACTTTTATGTAGGTCTTTCTCTCCAACTAGATTATGAGCTTCTCAAGGTTAGGACTACAACTAATTTACTGTGATGTCCTAAAGACCCTGTGTTTCACTGATTTCCAGACAAGCACTGGAATCAGGGTACAGAGCAAACACATGCTCTGTGAACCAGGAGTAAATATTTGGCAGCAGTCTACCCAGGACTCATGGGGCCCTCCATCCATTGGCCATCAGACCCCTTCTACAACATAGTAGCCCCCTGAGAGAGAACATGAGAACCCCTGACATACTAGGGCTCTGCCCAAGAAAGAGTAAAAGTGTATCCACTGGGATGAGGTCAGGAAATAGAAGAATGTGGAATTAGGAGGAAGAAAGCAAGACAGAGAGAGAGAAAGCTTCCACCTTCTACTTTCACAGATAGCAAATACCTCTGACAACACATTCCTGGGTTACAGAACCACAGAATCTCAGGAGGCTGGACAAGTCCCTGCTCAGACTCAACAAATCCTTTTGTAACTTTTGAAGCAGTAACATGAAAGTTGGCTTTGCAGATGTTCACATATGCTGGAAACTACTTCACCAGCCGACTGGAGGGCGCCAAGACCTTCACCTCTGAAGGAAGTGACCAATCCTTTGCTTCCGGCAGAGACTAATACCTGATTCTCCTGAGGACCAAAGAGGAAATATTAAAACTGAGAGCCCTTAGCTACCATCATCAACTGTATGCTAGTATCAACAGAGGGAAATAATTTCCTTCCTGACTCCCACTGGGTAAGTCACGCCTAGAGCAGAAGGTGTGATTATCTAATCAAACAAAGCAAGTCCCAAAAGGGTAGACTGTAGCTTCTAGGGGATGTCTCAAAGCACTGAGACTTCCTCGGCCTTCAAATCTACCTCCTTGAATCTCCCACTGCCTAGAGCAAAAACAAATACAAAAAGTAATCATGCAAAAACAAATACAAAAAGTAAGCATGACATACAACTTCATCTCAACTTCAACCATCATCAGAGAGCCAGGTCCCAGATCTAGCTGCTTTCCAAGATTGGGGACAAATTACTGCCCGTCCAGTTGTGGGGATGCTGGGGGTGCAGAGCGGGAAGGAACGGCACACATTGCGCATATATATGATGCACCAGGAAGAGTACAGGGGCTTGCACATTACATTGTTATGTTTCTTTACAGTTAAGATCAGTAATTTTCTTTATAGTCACCATGTTATTTTTCTTTATATTCTTTGTATTTAAACAAAAGAAGAAAGCAACTGCAATGACCCATCATGTAAGGCTCACACTTTACAGTCTCCCAAACAGGTTAACATCTATCAACAAATGTGCTCTAAACAAACATGAGAGGTGAGCAGGAAATGATTATTATTATTTCTAATTCTCCAATCAGGGAAATGAAGGTGGAGGGATATTGTTTTCTAGGTTTGCACATCTAATAACTGACAGGCCGTCTGCTACCCCATCCCACCATACTCACTGTATTCACAGACCTCTTAAGCCATACCGGTCCCAAAAGCCTGTTTCTGTCCAGCCATTTGTTTCCTTCTCATAAAACCATGCAGTTCAGCCGCATCTGTGCTAGAATTCCTGAAGCTTTCCAACAGAGACCTAGCCAGTGCCTGAACACTCTCAGGAAAAGGGACAGCCACTACCTTTAGATTTAGTCTTTCTATCCATGAAAATGCACTGTGCACCTACCAGATGCCAGAGATCCCACCAGCCTCTGGGCTACACACATGGGCAGGAGACACTGTCCCTCTTCTGACCACGCTGTATATTCTTAAAGGCTCTGCATCCTGCCTTTTCTGGATCCATTCCAGTAAGAGTGGGACATCATTTCCAGTCCTCTCAGCACCATGGTGTGAAGAGGCCAGTTGGCCAGTGTCCCTTTCAGAGGAGGAGGCAAGGACTAAAGTCCACCAGCCTAGGAGAGTTCTGACGGGAGGGTAAAATAAGGTCTGTGGTCACCTGCAAACGTTGGTCCTCTCTCTGCATCCTGACAGCACCCACCTCTTCTCCACCATTTAGCTGCCATGAGTTTCCAGGTGACAGCAGGCAGCTGGTTCCCAACCGTGAGGGGAAACACCCTGTGGATGAAGCTGATGCACACACAAGACGGCAGAGCAAGGAGCATGTCAGAGAAGCAGAGCCCGGGCCCGTCACACTGAGCTTGAGGGCCACCCGACCTCGGGACTCGCCGGCTTCCACCAGTCAGCCACCCACACTGTCGCCGTCTGAGGCTGCATCACTGTTGTGGATGACAACAACCACTGTTGGCTCATAATTAGCTTATGGACAACAGACCCTCCTGAGTTCCTTCCAACTCGCTCCTGGTAATGCACTCTCTCCCATTCTGCCTTGACACACTAGAACTTTTGTTTGAACCCAAGTACAAGGCTTCATATTCATCACAACTGAATTTGAAGCACAAGAAAAACTCAGGCGCTGGAGCAGAGAACAAAGATTTACATCTGATGCTCAGAGTGTCTGCTTGGGGAGAAACATTCCAGACCATGTTTGAAATGTTACAGACTGAAATGAATGTTGAAGAGTCCAAGCAGTGGTTTCCAGCCTTTCATCTTATATAGATCCATAGGCGCAAAGAAAGCCAGCCGGGTGTTCTTTTAAGATACATTGATTAAGAAAAGAAAGCGGGACCAAACGCAACTATAAGCTCAGCCTCACTTTTAAATGGAGTTAAGTTTTACTGATCACAAACAGCATCCTCTCCCTTTTGAAAAAGTAAGCCATAAACATGGCAAGACATGCTATTTACTCAGTAAAAAGCCAGAGGTGAGGCATTTAGAGACTGGCCCTGGGAATGAGAGTACAGATTTAGAATTCTAAATAGAAGTCTTGCCCNACTGATCACAAACAGCATCCTCTCCCTTTTGAAAAAGTAAGCCATAAACATGGTAAGACATGCTATTTACTCAGTAAAAAGCCAGAGGTGAGGCATTTAGAGACTGGCCCTGGGAATGAGAGTACAGATTTAGAATTCTAAATAGAAGTCTTGCCCACAATCCCTCAGCTGTCT
Source organism: Neotragus pygmaeus (assembly GCA_006410875.1). Taxonomy (NCBI): domain Eukaryota; kingdom Metazoa; phylum Chordata; class Mammalia; order Artiodactyla; family Bovidae; genus Neotragus; species Neotragus pygmaeus. Next base: position 33,633 of record SJYV01021184.1, read on the forward strand.
TCCTCAGATTCTTCTATAGCGCAAGATATCCCACATCATCGACTCTTCTCTAGAATATGTTCTACCTGCTATAAACACAGAGGGATTCCAAAACACAAGGGAAAGTTTACCTTACCTGCTCACCATTCCCGTTTAATCTGAGGATTAAAACTCAGATTATGGAGTTGCTGCAGTCCCTTTAGGACAGGTACACACCCTTGTCTAAGGAAATGTAGCCTCCACAAAGGGTTGATGTGAAAATACAAGATCACAGAAGAAGCACCCTGCACAGGGGTGAGCAACAGCCACTTAAAACTACTACTTCCTTTCCTCACAAACACCCATAACACTGTTCACTGACTCTTTCTCGTCGTTCAATTTCAAGAATGCTCCCCTCCATACCAAAGGAAAAAGAAAGAAGCAGTGCAATTATTGGCAACCCAAAATCGTAATTACTCCAAACTTCCTTCCAATTTCTCTTCCTGCCACCTTCCAAAGGCTGAACCCTGCCTTAGCTTCACCGTCCATTTTATTAGCATTATTATATCTTACCATTCATTGTCCATCATCAATAAAATCCACTCAAGGAACAAAGGAAGAATATTTTTGTTCTTCTTAGTTCTTCCACCCTAGTTACCAGTGCTCATGATTTAAATGGAAACTGATTTTTAAATTTCATTAAAATATGCGTATTGATTATAAAAGGAAAAAGTTCTCTTTTTTGCACAGAACTCACCAGCTGAGGAAAAATATCTTCCCTCTGACGAAGGCCCTGTAGAACAATGGCAAAAGCACTGAAATGGAAATCAGGTGACTGGATTCCGTCCTCCGCTCTGTTTCTGCAGTGATCTCACCTGTAGAAATAGGACAAGGAGGTTAATTATGAATCTCTAGGATCTCCAGCCAGTCCATTCTAAGGGAGATCAGTCCTGGGTATTCTTTGGCAGGAGTGATGCTGAAGCTGAAACTCCAGTACTTTGATCACCTCATGCAAAGAGTTGACTCACTAGAAAAGACTCTGATGCTGGGAGGGATTGGGGGCAGGAGGAGAAGGGGACGACAGAGGATGAGATGGCTGGATGGCATCACCGACTCGATGGACGTGAATCTGAGTGAACTCCGGGAGTTGGTGATGGACAGGGAGGCCTGGCGTGCTGCAATTCATGGGGTCTCAAAGAGTCAGACACGACTGAGAGACTGAGCTGAACTGAACTGAACTGAGGATCTTACTAGCTGTACAACTTCCCCAAGCTTATGAGCTTGCTGGGTAAACCATACTGGAAATGACACCGGGCTTGAAACCCACAAACTTAGGGCTCTGTACCTCCTAAGCAATCAGTCAGCTCCTGGCACTTCTGTTTCACTAATATGCCTCAGAATGATGAAGAAAGAGAATGTTGGTACCCCAATGTTCATACCTCAGCTTTGGGGGCAAGTGGGGGAATAGCTTCATCACAATATCAAAAGTGAAAGAGATAGATCAATTAGATACATTTTAGGCAAGAAAAAATTAACAGCAAAATCTGAACTACAATAAATAAAAAGAAGAAAAAAAATATGAGTTTGGAGACAAATTTCTAACTATGGGACCCATTGGCTGCCTTGAACCTTAGTTTCGTTGCCTAAAAAATGACAGTCAATGGGCAGTAGAGGGATGGACAATCTTGACGCTTCCTGGTAAGTCCTCATGACTTTACTTCATTAAGAAGTAGTACTATTTTGTCAAGAATCCTGCTACATATATTCCAACAGACAAGTGTTCTAGGGTAGCAGATTGTTATAAAATGTAGATTCAGGAGAAATCCACACACCAGAAAAATGACCACTCCCATTTTCACTGTTGTCATTTTAAACATTATTGACCCAATCACACAATCGTTTTGTGAATATGATCTCATTCAATCTTCAAATACCTATACAAGCTCAAAGTTGAGAGAGACTTTAAAAATGACCCACCTCAACCCTTCCAATGACAGGAGGAGAAACTGGGGACCAGAGCGGGGAGGTGGCCACCCAAAAGCACAGTGAGAGGTGGGCAGCCCAAGGCTCCACGCTGGGGCCTGCTCCGCTGGACTGACACTTTAACAGAAGAAATGACTGACATTCGCTGCCCAGAGAGACCTGCCCTCGGGCACACAATCAGCTTTGAAGGATAACCAGACCTCAGAACACCTGTTTAAAGCTCTTGCATACAGCCCGATAACAAAAAAAAAAAAAAAAAACTAAGTTGAGAAAATGGAGTATCATCAAGTTAAGTCCAGCAAAGCAATGCATTTCCTGAGAACTAGTCGTCTTTGGGGGCACTCAAATTGTCAAAGCCCCTGAGGGATGGAGTACAAGGAGGCCAACACTGGTCCTGTGGACAGTGCAATCACATAAAAACAAAAAGATCCCAACTCCCAGCCCCAGGACCTTGCAGAGGGAGACATCAATCAGAACAGTTTCTACAACAACAGCAAAGGGCAGCTGACTTCCCCAGATTTTCAAACTTTGCTGAAAGGTAGATCTCTCCACCATGGCCCTGGGGCAATGTCTCAGATACTAGCTACCTTCTCTCCAGGCACAAATGAATGTGGCCCCCCTTTTCCATCGTCAACTTCTCTTTCAATAATTTTTTTCTTCCTTTCCATAAAGAGAACAAGCAGTTTCGCAAAAGAACCGCTGTGAAATGATTGAAGTTCTCCTGCAAACAAACCATTAGCAGAGTTCAAATGCAATTTAAATTACCAGTTGTTAAAGTGCTCCTCAATTTCTTCCTAAGTTTCCAAGGAGAATTACATACTATACACTATTTAATTGGTTGTTTTCTATTTTTTAACATCCATTTACCCCTCGATTTTATATTTCAGAAGTGTCTATAAAAGCATCCCTTTAAAAAATTATACATTGTGGAATAGATTAAACCTAAAGATTGAAAAGTTTCAGAGAAAACAGGTGCAGGATTACGCAGCTCAGCAGAAATTGATGGTTTTGACACCACAAGACATGCAGAGTTTCAAAATCTTAAGAATCACCTGATGGTGTCCTCACTGTTTACAGATGAAGACACTGAAGCCCCAAAGGAAAGGAAGGCTTGGCCCAAGTTTTCTCACTGGTCAGTGACAGATTCCAGGTGAGAACTCCCTACTTCCCAGCCCAGTGCTGTCACTTCCTACCACCATATGTTGAAGGAGATGATGGGAAATGCTCAACGAATTTAATTTCCACCTGTAATTTTTTTCTTAAAGAAAATATGAAGTCATCTTCAAATACACTACTGACCTCAAAAGTGGAGCTGGCCCATGGCAAGTATCTTCCCAAAAGGGAGAAAGAGAAGCAGAGCCTGACGAATGAAGCAAAGGAGCTTCAAGTGAGTAGCTTCCTGGCAGGAAAAGTCAAGACCCGCTTCTAGATTCACTAAATAAGTTATTGGACACCACATTGCAAAATCCCACTGCTTTATCTGGCCCAGAACTTGTGGAATGGGAGGATAAAGGCAGATCTTGTCACATCTGTAAATGGAAAGGATTTTAGAGCCCATCACAAGGACAGGGCAAACTTCAAGGCTTTGATATTGGACATGTGTAAAGTATTCAACCTCCCTGAGCTCAAGCTTTCCTGTCTGCAAAATGGGTCTAATAAACCTACCCATCAAGGTATATGCAAACATTTCTTGGGTTTCCACACCCAGCATGCAAAGCACAGAGTCTGCACACAGTACACCTTAACCAGTGTTCATCCTCATCTTCCAGAATCTATCTACAACTTCTCAAAGCCTATGATTCTGTGGTTCTAATTTACTAGAACTACAACTGAGTCTTATAAGCCATGTATGCTTCCTAAGTCTGTTAGATGCTGTGTGTCCCCTGACTATAAATTCATTCATCCAAAAATAAAACACATACCTGAAAACATAAATATCCAAACGTTTTTCCACCAAAGCAAACTCTTTAGAACAGTTTTGAAGATGCCCTTCAAATTCAGTTGATGAGCCAGACAGTAGTAAAAACCTCAGTTTAATGCCCAAGACCTCATTTAAACTGTCCATCAGCTCTATAAGAAAGATTTCCTATTGTCCACTGAGGAAACTAAGGGTCAAGAAGTTAGGCAACTGTCCAAGATTTGGGGGTAGTAAATGGTAAAGCTGGAATTTGACCTCAGGTCTTCAAAAGTCAAGCTCCACAACCTGGGTTTTATTATTTTGCAGTTAAAACTATACTATGGACAGCTATTCTGCTAGAGGCAAAAATATACCTGGGAAAAATAATCCGTATGTTCACATTTTAAGGAGCTTTGGGATAAAAAACAAAGTCTGAACTTGTAAACTGAAAAGTGTTCACCTTAAAAGCAAGTAGATCTTTCTCGAATGCCACCTTGCTGTTATTTTTTAATTGAAGTAGAGTTGATTTACAATGTTGTGTTAATTTCTGCTGTACAGTGAAGTGATTTAGATATATACCTACATACATATGTGTGTATATTCTTTTTCATGTTCTTTCCCAGTATGTTTTATCACAGGATGTTAAATATAGTTCCCTATGCTATGCAGTAGAATTTTCCTGCTTATCCATTCTCTATACAATAGCTTGCATCTGCTAATTCCAAGTTTCCAATCCATCCCGCCTCCACCTCCCCTTCCTCTTGGCAGCCACAAGTCCGTTGTCTACGTCTCTGAGTCTGTTTCTGTTTTGTAGGTAAGTTCATCTGTGTCATATTTTAGATTCCATATGCAAGTGGTATCCTAAGATATCTGTCTTTCTCTTTCTGATTTACCTCACTTAGTATAATAATCTCTAGGTCCATCCATGTTGCTGCAAATGGCATTATTCCCCTCCTTCTCATGGCTGAGTAGTATTCTATTGTATATATATGTACATCATCTTCTTTATTCACTCGTCCGTTCATTGACATTTAGATAGTTACTATGTCATGGCTATCACAAATAGTGCCTCTATGAACACAGGGATGCATGTAACTTTTAGAATTATATTTTTGTCCGAACACACACCCACAAAATTATACTTTTGTCCAAACATGATTTCTGGATCATATGGAGAAAAAGGAACCCTCCTGCACTTTGGTGCAAATGTAAATTGGAAAGCCGTGATGAAGAACAGTAAAGAGGTTCCTCAGAAAACCAAAAACAGAGTTGCCATATGATCTTGCTGCTATTCTCACATGAAACAAAAAGTCCAGAGCCCTAAGTTCAGAGTGCTAAGAAGACATCTGCCAGCTATGTGGGAAGCAGGCCAGAGAAAGGTTAAGAGTGAGCTGATACCAGAGTGACTCAAAAACAGAATTCAAACTGGGCTCATGATGAAACAAATCGCAGGTAATCCTAGTATGAGCTTCTAAACACACACCCCCACCCCCACTCCCAGCACAACAGTGAACTGCCACGATGTCAGATGCCCTGCGCTCAGAGGTGCACAAAGCAGATGTCCAGTAGTACCTCCTGCCCTGGAGGCTCTGTGTATGGGCCCTGCAGAGGTGGGCGCTGAGCTGGACCTGCCTTGAGCTCTCAGAGGGGTTACAGAGTACACACTCCCCTATGACAAGACAGTAGGAGGAGTGTGCAAAGTACCAGTATATGTGGGTGTCCTTTGCAATGTCAGGAAGAGCCCTGCTGCTGATGACTTCTAAACTGAGCCTGAACATACAAGAGGATTTCCACGTATGAGGAGGAGGGAAATCAGCCCAGAGGACACGATGTGCTAAGGCCTTGAGGAGAGAAGCTCAGGGTGTTCTCGGGGAAAGTGACTAATCTGGAGAGGCCAGTGGCAGAAAACACGGAGGGAAGTGGTGGGACATGAGGCTGGAAAAGAATGTTGTGGCCGGAACATGGAAGACCTTGAATGTCGGGCTCTTGATGCTCATGGCTATTGCATTTTGAAAAATGACACAAGAGAAAGTGAAATGGTAGAGCTATTGGAACCGAATCCCCTCCATGGTCCACTTCCAGACATAGCACAGCTAGGAGGGTCTGAAGGAAAGCTTCCTGGGGCAGGACTGCTTCTCCATGGCTCCACTCAGAGACATCAGAGGAGCACGTGGCCCTCAGTGATGCCCCAAACCCACACCTCCATCACCCCTTTCCTCTAGTCCAGAATGCTCACCCATGGAAGACCTGGAAAGAAACCGGGTCTCATGCTCCAAAGAGGATTGCCACTCTGCCTTCAGGGAAATGACAAAGCTATCCAATCTGATGAATCAGAAGAACATAGGCTAAACGCAAGCTCAAGCCTCTTTCCTGTAACTCAAGAAGCAGGAGCCAGAAGTCTATCTAGCACGTACTATGTGTGCAAGAAGCACCGTATCATAGAGCTCCTGGTCAGTCCTGGAACCACATTACTGGGGACTACATATGAGCCTGAACTGACACTATTGGGATGTTGCATGGAATCCTTTCCCTTAAAGGGGACTTTGCGGCAGGTCCCATAAGGCAAAGGCACAGGCGAGGTGTAATTCCCTTCCTGCCCTTAAGTAGCTCCCAGTCTAGAAAGACTACATGATGGTGGGTGCCATAGGAGAAGCACAGATAACAACACAAATCCTCCAAACAACACTGTGGGTTGCTGTGATTATTTGTACAGACTTGACAGATGAGGAAACTTATCAGCTTAACTGACCTAACAGATCACACAGCTAGGAAACATCACAGCAAGATTCAAATCCAGATCCCATGCTGGTAAGTATCACGTGGCTATACATTATTGCCTCAGAGACCCCTGGGTTGTGAGTCAGCAAAACAGAAAAGAGACCAATTCTGGGGGAGTATGGACGGCGGGAAGTAGGCAGTGATCAGAGGTTACTTCACTCAGAAGGTGAAGCATCCACTCAGAAGGGGGTATGTGTGCAGAAGTTTATAGGAGGAGCAGGCAGTCCTAGGGATGGAGGATGGGAGAGGTCACTTCAAGCCAAAGGAACAGCATTAGTTATGGCAGAAGGTGACGAGATGAGTGAATGGGAGAATCATGGCTGTTCACACTGAACAGGTACTGCTGTCTGATTATGGGTACCTGGGGTAGAAGTTTGCACTTAAATGCCAAAAATACTAGGAAAATGTTATGAATAACAAAATAAGTGAATTTAAAGTCGGGAAACATATAGCCGAGCATACAAGAAAAACAATAAATGCTTCAAAGCAGGACTGTTGTGTGGTCTCAGCTTTCCTTGGGATTCTGTGCTTCAAAGCTAAGGCCATGCATTAACCTTTCAAGACCTGAGCCAAGGTCAGGAATAACGGGCCTTCAGGTCCTTTCAGGCCAATGCATAGGACACCAGACCCTCTGGAGGGTAGGACTTCTTTACCTATCTCNTCTATCTAGCACGTACTATGTGTGCAAGAAGCACCGTATCATAGAGCTCCTGGTCAGTCCTGGAACCACATTACTGGGGACTACATATGAGCCTGAACTGACACTATTGGGATGTTGCATGGAATCCTTTCCCTTAAAGGGGACTTTGCGGCAGGTCCCATAAGGCAAAGGCACAGGCGAGGTGTAATTCCCTTCCTGCCCTTAAGTAGCTCCCAGTCTAGAAAGACTACATGATGGTGGGTGCCATAGGAGAAGCACAGATAACAACACAAATCCTCCAAACAACACTGTGGGTTGCTGTGATTATTTGTACAGACTTGACAGATGAGGAAACTTATCAGCTTAACTGACCTAACAGATCACACAGCTAGGAAACATCACAGCAAGATTCAAATCCAGATCCCATGCTGGTAAGTATCACGTGGCTATACATTATTGCCTCAGAGACCCCTGGGTTGTGAGTCAGCAAAACAGAAAAGAGACCAATTCTGGGGGAGTATGGACGGCGGGAAGTAGGCAGTGATCAGAGGTTACTTCACTCAGAAGGTGAAGCATCCACTCAGAAGGGGGTATGTGTGCAGAAGTTTATAGGAGGAGCAGGCAGTCCTAGGGATGGAGGATGGGAGAGGTCACTTCAAGCCAAAGGAACAGCATTAGTTATGGCAGAAGGTGACGAGATGAGTGAATGGGAGAATCATGGCTGTTCACACTGAACAGGTACTGCTGTCTGATTATGGGTACCTGGGGTAGAAGTTTGCACTTAAATGCCAAAAATACTAGGAAAATGTTATGAATAACAAAATAAGTGAATTTAAAGTCGGGAAACATACAGCCGAGCATACAAGAAAAACAATAAATGCTTCAAAGCAGGACTGTTGTGTGGTCTCAGCTTTCCTTGGGATTCTGTGCTTCAAAGCTAAGGCCATGCATTAACCTTTCAAGACCTGAGCCAAGGTCAGGAATAACGGGCCTTCAGGTCCTTTCAGGCCAATGCATAGGACACCAGACCCTCTGGAGGGTAGGACTTCTTTACCTATCTCATGGATTCTGACCTTTTAGAGAAGAGCTTCTACAATCACTACAGGAATTTCAAGCCCTCACTGGAACACAGTAACCCCAGTCCCAGCCTCAACTGGTAAAAAGAGCACGGAAAACAGGATAGAAGATACAGAATCAAAAAATCTTATACCCGATGTTTCGATTCTCCACTAATAACTTTGGAATCCTGAGCAAGTCACTTCCTTTTAACAAAGGCACGTTCTCATTCATAAAATGGAAATGACCATACTTATTAATACATAGGTAGTGAGCATCAGCAAGGGATCTGTGAGATTAAATATAAGGACATGTGTTTCTACATGTGAGGTGACATGTTGAGAAGAGGTGCTCCCCTGAAAACCACCACATTGATAGGAATAGTACAAAAACTGCCCAATTCTCCTGGTGAAGTGTCTAAATCTGGACTGTCAACAATTTTCCCCCCATAGAAAATTGAGCTGTATTCCCCAGGCAAGTCATTACCTCTTTTTGTGCCAAATTGTTTTCATCTTTTAAATGACCCAGTAATCCCACTTTGGGCAATATACATAAGGGAATAATCCAAAAGGAAAAAAGAAAGCAGTTTGTTCAGAGATGTTATTCATAGTGCTATTTCTAGCTCTTTATATATCCCTCTATTATAGCACTTATCTCACTGTGCTGTAATTATCCACTCCCAAACGCCTCCAAATTATCTCTGAATCCATCCCCAGCACCTAGCACAATGCCTGGCATACAGTAAGAACTCAATAAATGTTTGGTGACTAAATGAATGGGTAATATGAGAGAAATTTTCAAAGACATTGAAGTGAGCAAAAAACAAAACATTGTTTTTAAGAGATGTTGTTAAAAAAAAAGTTTACCAAAAAAAAAAAATGTTTTAAAGCCCTGATAACTATAGACTGCAAACTATTTGAAGAGGAGTTTGTAAAGCTTCAGGAATGAATTTCAGATGATTCTGTCTATGATCTCTGAGCATCTCCAGGCTTAGGCAAAGTGCAGTATAAGATCACCATGAGACATGTACTAAGTCATTTGTGCCGAGTGGATTCCCTGTGTGACAGCCTCTACTGACTACATCAGCTAACTTCTCTGAGGCCAGTTTCTCCACTGAAAACTGGAGTATTTACGGGAAAGCCCAGCCCATTAAAAGGAATTACAGGGAAGAGGCAAGGGGCAGCAAGTGTGAATTCAAATGTAAATAAAAGAAAAGGGCTGGGGTTGCCCATGGATGAGGGTCCCCAAGGCAAAGTAGGGCTCTGAAGCACCAGGTCTTCCGGGCAGCCAGCAAGCCTTCTAAATCCATCTGACAGGGCAGCTGAAGACGCCTCACCACAGAGTTTATAGGAGGCAGTAGTCTCTGCAAGAACAGAACACACATCAAAGGAAAACACTATGTTAAATATGGCCCATAAAGTCAACATCACTCTGGATGTTCCCTATTCGTGATGGGAAAGAATGCGTTATTACAAATACCCAGAGAGAGCAAAGGAAGCAGCACGTCCTGCCGGGCTCTCTGTGGAGCTCGCTGTGCTGCGGAGCGCCCGCAGCCCTCAGCCGGGAAGTCAGAGGCAGCAGGCCACTGCTCTCCAGGCCTTGGCCAGAAGCTCCAGGCTAGACATCAAAGCAGAGAGTACTCAGAACCTCCTAGTCCAAACCAGCTGCCAGGCTGTGAATCCCCACTGTGCCTCCGTGGGGGTCTCTCAGATTCCTGCCACTTGAACCTGACATTTGTCTGGAGGAGACTGGTCTTGACATCCTGAAGACAACCCCTCGGAAGCATGTCCTGAGCAAATCTGCTCGCTTCTCTCCGGTCCCACTCGGGCAGCCCTAATCACTGTGACCCTGGGCTGTTGCTTGCTTCTACTCCTGGCAATGCACTTCCCCCACGGCAGCTAGAGTGATGCTGGTAAATGTAACTCCGATGCCTTCCAGCACTCGACTCAGGTCCAAGCCCTTTCTCCAGCTCACTGACACATCCCAGCCCCTGCCTTGCCCTCATGCCATGCTTCCCCCACTGCAGCCCACCCTCCTGGCACACTGGGCTCCTCTGTTCCTCAAATACAAACTCATTCCGACTCCACGGACCTGGTATCGGCCCTGCCCTCTGCCTATAATGCTCTACCCCCTGACTTGCCCATGGCTGGCTCCCCAGAATTCAGAGCTCAACTTAAACAACATCCCCTCCTCCACTCCCTCACAGGCAGGGCATCCTCCGTGAACCCTCCTTAGCGTTACTTATCATTCTCTGCTGTTTACATGTTCATCTATCATCTGCCTCCTCCACATATCTCTCTAGAATGTAAGTTCCAAGGGATCTTTGTTTTGTGTCTTTTTCTTCATTCAAACCCAGTACTGGATGCATGCCCAGAACAGTGTGAGGCACATAAGTGGGAACCCTATAAAGATTAAATACAATCTGATGAATGTAAATGAATGCATGTCACAGATGACAGAAGCCGTAAAGGCTACGTAAAGGCAGTAGTCGGGTACTGTGGCTAACATCCTGGCTCACTGATGCTTGCACTTAGGAGACACAGGAGTTTAGGCGAACTTTCCCACTTCTCTAGCCCTTATTCTTCTCAAGTAAAAAGGGCACAACAGCACCTGCCTTGTGGGAGTACTGGGAGAACAAAAGGAGATAAACCATGTGGAGTGCCTTGAGCAGAAGATACCTCTGCTGTCATCAACTGCAGCCCCACCTTCCAGGAAGGAAAACTCAGATTCAGAAAGGTGCATGCATCTTTCCCCAAGTTAGACACTGAATCAGCAGCAGAGTCAGGAGAGAAGATCCCACCTTTAGTGTCTTTCCATAAAAATAACAAAAATATCTGACAACATGTCACTCATTTATATATTCTGCCTTGTTCCAGAAAGAATCTGAACTACCTGACAAAAGATGTACGTAGCTCATGATTTTTTTTTTTAAGTAATAAAACTGGGAAGGGAGATGGAAAAGTAAAGTGATGGAAAAGGACAAGGGTTACAAAAGATAAGGGCCATATGTTTCATACCATTTGCTAGAGGTAGGCTTCACATGTGGCTCTGAGTTACCCAGAGGCCAATATAAACCAGAGGAAAATATCTGTGTACATATGGTCCCTGGGAATATTTGGTTACTGAAATGTCACAACACTATGTGAGAAGGTATTGCCATCCAGGAGAGAATCACCCTGGTTTTTCATATTCTTGACATCTGAATTCTACTGTTTCCTCCTTGTCGCATGCACTCTGAAGCCACATGACCTGGGTTCAAATCCCAGCTCCACTACTGCCTGAATGAAGCTGGGCAACTTACTTATTAAAGCCTCAAAGTCTCAGGTTCTTCCAGCATAAAACTGAGGTAAGAAATAACACCTACATGGATAAATGAAATGTGTTGCATATATACAACTTATTACTATTCAGCCATAAAAAGGAAAGGCATTATTACACATGCTACAGTATGAATGAATCCTGAAGATATTACGCTGTGTGAAATAAGCCAGTCACAAAAGGACAAATACTGTACAATTACACTTCTGCAAAGATACCTGGAGAAGTCAAATCCACAGAGACAAAGAACAGAAGGATGACTGTCAGGAGCTGGGGGAGGGGAGGGGAGAATGAAAAGTAAATGTTTAATGGATACAAAGTTTCAGTCCGCAAGATAAAAAGCATTCTGGAGACTGACTGACCAACATATGACTGTACTGAACACTACTGAGCTGTACACTTAAAAATGGTCAAGACAGTAAAAACGGTTATGTGTCTTCTACCAAGATCAAAAGCAATTAAAAAATTAGTACCAACTCAATCACTTGGCTGTACAGTAGAAATTAACACCACATTGTAAAACAACTATACTTCCATGAGATAAATTCTTTTAAATAAATAAATACATACCAAAAAATAGTAGCTACTCACAGGTAGCTATCATGGAGAATCCGTGTAGGTCAGGTGCTCAGCACCCAGAGAGCAGTCAGTGCACATCAGTTCTCCCTGTTTGGAGGGATAATATTCCCATTGGTACTATCAACCCTAACCTCTCAGGGCCCATCGACACATCACAAAAGGAAAACATCCCAAGCCAACAGGCTTCAAGGTAGCTTCCTCCCACCTGATGAACAGAGCCTACAAACCAGGCCCATGCACAAGCGGGAAGAGGGAAACAGGGTGCCTGCGTGCTCCTGGGAGGCCCAGGCCAGGCCCCACCTCCCCAGTGCTTCAGAGAAGCTTAGAGAACTGCTTCTCCTCCCTTTCTCACTGACTGCACAGACTCAGGTCTCAGAGCACTTTCTCCTCTCTATTATGATCTGCCACCTAATGCCACCGACATCAAAGTGCTTCTCCAAAACACATCTCGAACATCTTTCCTGCGTTAGAGGAGGGCCCCAAGCTGATCAGAAACTAATCTGACTGCAAAGAGTTACTCTTCATGGCTCTGTAGCATCTGGGGGACTGTAACAGGGTGGGGCCCTCTTGGTCTCTGTCAAATGCCGCTGTCACATCAAAGAAAGCTAAAGAAGTTTGTGTGCATGTGTGCGTGTTGTGTGTGTGTGTGTGTGTGTGTCTAAAATCTATTGAGAGTCAGCACTCACCTGCGGTGGGGAATTACACTCCCCATTCTCCCCAAGCTGGTAGAGGCTAAAATGGAAAGCCCTGATCGGTTTCTTTCAAGGCCTGTGCAGAATTTCAGTGCCACAGAAGAAACTGAAATAAAGGCGTTCGCTATTCAGTTTCTCCTCTTGGACAAGCTATCATCCTCTTTCAGGAAAGAGAGAGATACAGGCAACAAAGCAGATCAGAAGGAAGCGCTCACATTCAAACAATATTCACATGACTGAAAGCAGAGAAAGGTAAGTAGAAACCAAAGAAGGAAAAAAAAAGTGAACTTTTTAAAACCAACTAAGACAGGCCTCTAAGTCTATGTAACAGGATTAAAAGAGATCTGACCTGGGAGAACTTGGTTCCAGTTGTCAATTTCTCACAAATGAAATCAGTAAGTGTGGGCACCTCTAGCATCTTGAGTTCTAATTTCCTCATCTGCAAAATGGGCATCTTCTCCACCTCTGCCTAAGGGGCAGCTTCAGTGGAGTGGAAGAAGAACTGAGAGTGAAAAGATCTGTATTCTAATCTCCCTAAACAGCCATGTACTTGCGAGGCAGGTGAGCCCCTGGGCCTCCCCTGCTTACCATCACCCTGTAAAATGAAGCAGATCAACAAAATCGTGCCTAAGACGCCTTCCAGCTCTGACAGTCCATCACATTTACAGTGTCCCGCACACCAGGCATCTACTGCAGACTGGATGTCACGCCAGTGCTCTACAGCAACCTTTTGCATAGTCTTAAGTCCAACCATAACTCTGCTTTTTTAAGATAAAATTAGCCCTCCCCAAAGGTTCACAAACATCCCTTCTGGCCTGTTGCTCTAGTCTCAGCTGTCGGACAATGACAGCACTCCCAAATTATCCTTCTCTCCAGCTTAACCTAGGCCTCAGGTAGAAGGTACAGCTGTCTAATTTTTAATATATGAATAGAATTTCTCCTCAGTCAGAGTGCATCTCTAGATCCCACTGTGAGAAGTATTCCCCTGGGGAAGCACCCGTCCACACCCCAAATGAAAGCAGCCACGCTCCCAGCCGCATCCCATCACCGCCCAAGCCAGTCAGCCCTTGGACTCTGAGCCCCGGGTCTTCAGGCAGAGATGCCACTGGCTCTGGCAGGACTGATGTACTCACGCGCCGTCGGGCCCCACAGGCAGCTGNGGGAGGGGGCGACTTTGTTTCTGGAAACAAGAATTCAAATCCTGCTTCTCCTAAACCCTGAGTCACCTCCTTCCCTTCCAATAGATCAGTGTGGTGGGTAAACATTTCCATATATGGAGAAGCAGCCTGGAGGATGTCAGAAAAATCACCCTTCTAGCCTTTGGCACTTGAAGAACTTGCCCCATTAAAGACAGAATTCCTTACTGGGAGTGAATGATTAACCCCCAAAGAAGTAGTCTAGCTGTTCCATAGGCTCTCCTGTTACAGGAAAAAGGCTCTCCTGCCGGGACAGGGAAGTGGCTGGATTGAAAGGCTTTAAGTTCATCTCAGGAATGGGGCCACCTAGAATACAAGTACATTTATGAAGTTAACTTATTAATTTGAGTGAGGGGGAGTTGTTGGTGGTGGGGGGCGGGGAGGAAGGTTTGCATCTGAAGAGATCATCAGAAACCCAGCTTGCAGCTCTTTTGATGGCAGGTGAGTCCCAAAAAAACCCTTACACCCCAATTCCTAACTCCCTTGGGCCAAGAGTCTTCTTGGGAACTTAGTTTTGCATGAGTTCTTCATAGAACAAAGACACAAGGCAAGAAGACACAGGAAAAAAAGTAGACTTCCAGGAGAACACCGGGGGAGAGGGACAGAAGGGTGACATGCCCAATTTAATTTGTAAGAGTAATTCCCTTCGTTTGTATGAGTAATTCCAACCCAAGGTCCTGAAAAGTATCTGATGACTAAATTGAGCCAGTGAAGTCAATTAGGGATGAATCTGATCTGAAATGACTCCAGACTGAATTAGGAGAAAAGAAAGAGATGAGATGCTGGGGAAATGGCAGTATGGGGAAGTTGGGATCTGCTCAGAGAAGGAATTCATGTCTTGGCTTCCCAGGGGTTCCACTCCTTAGCATGATCTTGTCCTACTGTTGGCTGTAAAGACTTTCTGTAAGTCAGATGAGCCATTGTTCAGAATCATTACCCACTTACTGACTTTTGGGCCTTCAGTATGAGGCTGCTTGTACTCATATCCAGGCAACCATCAAGCAATAAACAGCACTGGCCAGGGAACGAGAGGACTCAAGCCTCACACCCAGATCAGTCACTCCTTCCCACTTTGCACAAATTCATTCTCCTGCACTGTATATTCTCTCATGTACAAACTGAATAGACATCTCAAAATTGTCCAACTATGTCAGATCTAAAAGCAGCTTGTACTAGCCTATGGAAATAATCCTGACGTTTATTTTCATGACTTGCTTTCTATTTTTGCAAGCATGTCCAAGTACCTGAAAAAATGGCAAATATTTCTTATTTATTGCATATTTAATGAATGAACACAAATATAAGTAAATGAGGTGAGGCAACAAGATCGGAAAACCTGCCACCCGTCAGAAGCAGAACTTAGCTTGGAATTCTTGCCACTGCAATACTCCCAGGAGGGCCCAGAAGTAGGCCTGAAGAGGGTAAGATGTCCCTCACTTGTAACTGAGACTAAACCAACCATTAGACTTGACGGTTCTGCAGAAAGACTGTCGTCTTTTCAGGAGCTCGGAGTTCCTGCCAATATCCCAACAGGAACATTTCAGCAGAAGAAAGAGATATCCCATGGAAAATACTAATAGCTGCCCAAGAATGGCCTGAGAACTCTGGGAGTTCTCCCTGAAAACCAGGGAGCAAGGAGGCAGCCACCAGGATAGGAATGAAAACCAGAATGAAAGGTCTATAGCTACCCTCCATTCTTCTAGTAGCATTTGCAGATGGGTTTCCATATTCACAAAGCAACCCTTCATTCTTCAATGTAGATGTGTCTTTCTGCCCCTTGACCCCTGAGAACCACTGGCTCTGGGATCTTAGGTGAAGAAAAGCCCATAAAGGCCACTGAGCCCAGTGTCTCTCCTATTTATCGACCCCTCCCAAGGCATCCCTGAGGTCTCCAGTGAGGTGGAGAACAGTATCTTCTGCAGCTGTAAATTCCATCTTTCCAGCAGAAAGTTCTTCTTTATATGGAAATAAACATGGTTCCCGGGTCTTCAAACTCTGGCTCCTTATTCAGCCTCTTAGAACCATACAAACAACCTGTGTCTATGTCTGTCTCATAGGCTTGGAATTTTTGTAATTGAATATGGACTTAGAAACAAAGCTATCCAAGATCTCACTCTTCAGTCCCCTGGGCTGCCTCCTGACCATATCATACCACTAACTCCGAATGTATTTGTTGCCAACTTGAGGGCCATCTTTTCTGGGTCTTTCCAATATGTGTTAATGCGAAGCAGCCCTTTCTGCATGAGAAAAGAGAGAAAACAGACTTTGAGGTTAGATCCTCCTCCACCTCAATGCCATCAGCCACACCACATTTCCACCCTTTGTGGACAAAGCTCAGGAATGCAGATCCTGTCCCCAGCTCCCGGCTCCGCTCCTGCTCTCCAGTCTGGCCGACCTAAAACTGTCTCCAGGATACAGGACTGTTCCAAGGAACACTGAGAGCAAGCTCTGTAATAAAAGAGGACCTTGCCAACACCAGCGCTCTCAGGATAACAAAGCGGCCTGCAGGCAGGGCACCGGGGCCAGTGTGCTGATCACAGGGCTGGGAGCTCGTGATCCCTGATGACCGCCAACACCATTTTAGACCTCAGTGTCCTGACAAAATAGGGGGGAAAACGCTCTTTTCTGCTATTGTTCTGACGTGGCACTCTTTGAATTCAAGGTACTTGTGATAATGATGCCTCACATTATCACATGCTTTACTGTTTAGTAAGTGCTTTTCCACACAGTCTCATTTCATCATTACTGACAACTATCCCTGGAGGATTATGCCCATTGTACTGATACGAAAAGTGAGGCTAAGTAAGATGTAAGTATATTCCAAAGGTCACACCAACAGCAAGTAGTGAAAAGGATGTTGATTTGAATCAGACTATTTATAATTACAGTTCTAAATTCTTCTACATACAAAATGTACAACTTCTGGCCAACTGCTTAACTTTTCTAAACCTCAGTTTAGAGGCTGAAAATTAGAGATGAAAATAGCCCCTCTGTCTACCACTCAGAGCAGAAATAAAGATCAAATGAGATAATGTGAGCAAAACCCCCTGGAAAACGCGTACGCGTTACCCAAGTGTAGAGGATTATTGTGATTACTTGTCAATGACTGTGCATTCCGCTATAAACACAAAAAAGCAATGAGGTCATTCTCAAGACAGAGACACAGCAAGGCTCTGGGAATTGAAGGGCAATGATTCAATGTCCTTTCAGGGTTCTGTCTATACACTACTCACTCATGCAGTTGAAACTCAGCAGCAACTGTCAGATTTTCAACCGCCACATCACAAAACATCTGCAGGACAGCTCAAGACAAACTCGCCCCTTCTGGCTACAAGCAAATGCCGGGCCAAAAGGAGGTGATAGAGGTGGGCACTAGGAAGACCCCAACCCGCATGCAGAGCCTCAGGTCCGAAAACATGACCTGCGAAGTTTTCCTTGGAGAAGTTGTTAGAAACACAGGCTGCAATTTCTCCTCAACAAGACCATGGGGAAATAAACGTATGGTATGGAGCTATTTACCAGACAGCACTAAGGAAGCTCCCAAGCATGAATTAATCAAGAGTACAGGATATTTCAAGTTGCAGATTCCAAAAGAAATCTCCAGCCCATTAAACCTCCGGCCCGGTTCACAGAGGCTCAGCCAGGTATGCTGGCAGCCCAAGCTGCAGAGAAGCCCATTTCCATTCCAGAGGTCCCACTGCAGGTCACCGGGGCCAGAGGGCATGCAAGAGGCTCTGAGGGGACAGATGTGGGCCTGGCTACCTTGAGACCTTCCCCAAAGTCATCAGGATTCTATTCCATTCCTGCAAAGATCCAAGTCATGCACATCATTTATGGAGGGGCCAGACCGTTCCCAAAAATCCATTCCCAAGGCTGATGCACACACAGCTCAATAATTGTTTTCTGAATTTGCATTTTATCATCTGCTTCTGTGTGATTAATGTTGGAGGAAAGCACTCGGTTAATTTGTTGCATAGATGTGTGATTCCTACCATGAGCATGAGGCTGCATCTTCAGGGATGCTACAACAAGGGACTACGAGATGCAGCCAAGTTCAAGGAGCTCACAAGCATGGAAGAGAAAGGCTAACCATAATACAGGACAAGAGACTTAAGTAGGGTCCCCCTCGATGGGAGGGGCAGATATCTGGGCCAGCTACTAAAAGCAGAGAGGACAGAAAAAGGGGGAGGTCAGAGATGTACCTCCTTGATAAGCAGCTCTACATTTTTACCAGTGAGACAGGCAATACCTGGTATAGCAGGGAAGAAAGAGCTCAAATTAGAAAACCTCGAAGATAATCTATTTAGGATCTATGTTCTCAGAAGCAAGGTATTTAAATTTTGCTAAGCCTCAGTTTTCTCATCTATAAAATAGGAAATAATAAGGTTTTTATGAGAATTAACACATAAGTGGCTTAGCAGAGTACGACAATAAATACTATGTTATGATCACTACATCTATAAATATATCTATGTCCACAGATTTAAAAAAAACAAGTAGCACTGCATCCAGTGCAAAAAAAGATGTTCAACAAGTGGCAGAAGTCCATCTCTTTCCTTCCTTGCTCTCATGAACCTCTCAACCTACACAAACAATATGATGACAACAAAGGGCTAAAGGGAGGAACATATTTCTTGTCCCAAATTCCCTGCACCTCATCTTTGAAAATATTACATCTTGTCTCTGGGAACTTTGAAACTCATGGCCATCTCAGGTCTCCAAGGATGTCAACAATGCTATCCAGGTTGTAAAAGGTGAGTTTGGGAAACCACTGACCCAGATCATTGGCATAGGACAAAGTATCAGACTTGGCATCCTAGCACCTGGCTTCCACACTGACCAGCTGGATGACCTGAGAAATCCCACCTACTCTCTGAGCCTCAATTTCCTTATTTGTAAAGTAAGGATGAGAACAATCCCACCTTCTACCTCCTCATGATGTTATATAGAACCAGGGAGTTAATGCGTGTAACAACTCTTGACAGGTTCACAGCTCTAAATTTATTCAACTATTATCATTTTTATTATAGCCTAAAATAAAAAGCTGAGCCACTGAAAAAAATAACTTAGAATGCCCCCCCCCAAACTTGGGAATCATCCCACCTTGAGCTCCCTGCTCCAACTACAAAATTCCCTATCTCTCACCTGAGTTTTGCCCCAGGTTCCCTGAACATCCTGAAGGTGCTGCCAAGTAAACCCCCAATTTCATCACGACTTTCCCAGGTGATCCCTCACCAGTGCTCTGAACTGCACAAAAATAATGTCCAATTTCCCTCAGGCCAGGACTCAGGGCCTCTTGCATGGGCCCCCAACCCATCTTTCCAATCACATCTCCCATCATATTGCCATTGAGGATACCAGGCAAGAGTATGCCCCCAGTTCCTCCCAACTCTAAGATTTAGCCATGCTTCCCTCTAGACCTGTGAGAACCCTGCACCAATAGCTTCGACGGTTTCTCAGTGGCCGCAGAATAAGTCCAAGTGCCTTATCTAATACCTCAAGCTTCTCAATAACTCAGATTCAATCTTCTCTTTCCACCATAAACTCCCTTCCGATGCCACTCGGCACATATTCTTTGCCTTATTCAGACTGAATTCTTAGCTTCTGTTGCCTATGCTTCACCTGCTACCCTTTTCCATGCCAATATCCAGTATAGATAACCTACACATCCTTCAAGGCCTACTGGTAGTTCTCAGCTGGAACGAGATGAATCTTTGAAGAAAGACAGTCATTTCCACAGCGCTCTGTGTATTATGGAACATCTCTGGCCCTGATCACTAAAGGACAATAGTGGTCTAGCCCCCAGCACTGACACAACACAGCACTGCACCACGTCCACAAAGGCCCTGACGGTGTGCTGCCCCCGCCAGCCTGCACGAAGCCTCCCTCGCTTCTCGGTCCCGCCAGAAGGCTCTCTCCTCTGGCCGCTCAGCCTGCTTTCTAGGACATGGATCGTGGCCTTCCTCATGCTGTTCGCACTGTGCACTTGACAAATTCTCTTTCCAGGGAGGGCTCCCAGTGGGAGAATCTGTGACTTATCTCTGCCCACAGTGCCAAATCTAGCACAGCACCAGGCTCATAGTAAGTGTTTAATAAACATTTATGCACAAATTATGTAAACAAGACAACTGTCCAGGGCATGCCTCTCAGGAGGAGATTAAAATGAGCTGGAAAATTACAAATCAACCACTGCTGTCAATACTAAGCAGAACTCATTTTCAGACACTGGACAAATGACCTGTTTTGAGGGATACTAAGTATAGCAGGTATATTAATGCTATTCATTTTATTTAAATAAACAAAATATTAAGTAGAACACTCTATCGGTTATATTATAGTATTAGAATTAGTTGTGCATATTAAATATTTGGGGATAATAACCCTGAGTACTTTGAAATGACAGTCAGTAGTTAATATACTTTCTCAGTTGGCTCCAAGTTCCCTTACCCCCTCTGAAGGGCCTTCCTGTGCCACAGAAAAAGACAGCTAAAAACTACATTTCCCATACTCCCTTGAAACTAGTAGATTAGATTCCTGGAGTAAGATGTACTTATGTGAGACTTAGAAGGAAGAGAGGCTAAATTCTCTTACTGCTACCTCTTCTGGCAAGCAACACCCTGGAATCATGAGTCAAAATGTCATTCCACTTGATAATGGAGTAGTGCCAATAAGCATGAGGATATCAAGAAAAGTAATAGCAGTCTCTGTAGGGGCTTCCTAATCCCATCTTCCTTCTCCCTGGATTGTGGCTATGGAATAAATTCTTAAATTCCATTGCTTCTGGCTCCCACTGTTCCAACAATTCTGTTAGCATCTCTTTCCGTGAAGTAATCCCTTTCCATTTAAGGTATGTGAAATGTCCTTCCTGCACTTAAGCCTGATACACGCAAGAAGGGGGGAAAAAAATAGATCAATTAATTGACCATCCATTTATCTATTTCTGATCTGCTCAAGATCTATGTCTGTCTATACCTAGTCCTTCTCTTTTGCCTTTGTGAAGGGGGAAAAAACACCTCACTTCAGTGCGATAAGCTAAACAGACCAAAGGGAAATAAGCAGCAGGTGTCATTAACTAGCTTAGGATCAAGAGAAACTCTACTGATATAAAAAGAAGCACGTTTATATCACAATTACTGACTCTTCCCTGAGAACTCTTTGGCTTGACCTGTTTGTTTTCCAGATCTGCCGCTGAATCCTTCTGTACCTCAAAGGTATACCGGCTACACACCTGGCCATCTGCTCTGGCAGCCTCAGAGAGGAGGCCTCCAGAAAGGTCCGTTCCTGTCCTTGCTTCCTTATTTGTCAAATGTACGTGCACGCTCAGTCACTCAGTCGTGTCTGACTTTTGTGACCCCATGGACTGTAGCCTGCCAGGCTCCTCTGTCCACAGGATCCTCCAGGAAAGAAAACTAGCGTGGTTTGCCATTTCCTTCTCCAGAGGATCTTCCTGACCCAGGGACGGAACCCCTGCCTCCTGCACTGGCAGGCGGATTCATTCACTGAACCACCTGGGTTTTCCAGGGATAGTAATAGTACCTTCCTCACAGTTTGTTTAGAGGACCAGTGGATCACTATGAACAAATGAGCTACAAGAGTGACCGGCACACAATGACTGCTTACTAAGAATCACCTAGAGGGTAACCTAGGGGCAATCTTAGGGCACAGGACTAAGCCCTGTTTTACAAATGGGGAGACTCAGACTCAGATTCGATAACTCTCCCAAGGTCAGGTGGCTAATAAGCGAGGGGTGGGGGCAGAATCCAAACCCTGCTGCATGGCCTCCCACCAAATTCACAGCTCTGCACCTCAGCGTCCTGCTTCCTAATGTGCATACCTAACGGACAAAGGTACTAAATGGGAAAAGGAAAAACAGTCCAGACATAGCGGGGCTGTACCTTGGGAGCTCTCTGGGTATCAGGATGATAAAGCCAATGTCATAAGCCCTGCCCTTCAGCACAGTCAGCTCCTGTGGGTAAAATTAGCTCAGCTCTGCTCCAGTCCTGCCTGGAGCCCCGAGGCAAAACTCACCCTAGGCACAGCACGACCTCACCTGACCCTCACTCCCAGGAAGGGTCCCTCAGGCACCTCATTAGGGCCTGGAATGACTCGTTTTGCTGCTTGCAGCTCTGGCCGTTGAGGTCACCTCTCTGCTCTCCAGAAAGGCAGCTTCAAAGGAGAAGTAAAGATTAAACTTCAAGCAACCTTCCTACATTCTTTTCTTCTGGGCAGATCATGAACAAAGATGGGGTGCCGGTTTGCCATGCCGGTCCTGCCCGGGGGAAGGAGGTTCTGCTGAGTTCTAGAGGCCAACTCAGCACCAAAGACAGACAGTGGGCCAGATGGACTCCCGAGATGACACTCCTCAGTTTACCCTGGCGATGACGGCCCTGGTCGGGGAGGGGGTCAGTCCATATTCCTATGTGCTGTAGAACGGAGCACAGTGATGATGACCACCAGGGAGTCTTCTGCATCCTCCCAACCCAATACCACCAGACTTGACGGTGGAGCTCAAATGCCACTTCTCCTGGGGCCTTCCCTACCCCCATCCCTACCTACCTTGAATTGTCATCCAATTTCCACAATGCCTTATCTCTACCCTTTTTTTATCTGGCCTTTATTTGTTCAACAAATATCACTTGCACACTTATTTTGGACTTGAGAGTACAGAAATGGAAAGGAAAATAACCTTTGCCCTCAAGGAAAGGCAACCAACTGCAATAAATAGCAAAGATTGGGAAAGTGGGACTATCAGAAGTCAGAGGTACATTCCAAGCAGAGGTGATATCAGAGCAAAGTCTTGAAAGGAACCTGTGAGCTATCCAGATAAGGTGGGAGAGGAGCGATATTTTGACAAGGAAACTGTGTTAAGTTGTGGAGGCTGCAGAGAATCCCCTGTATATTCCAGGAGCACAGGATCAGTCTCTGAAATGAGTAAGATAAGGATGAAAACAGGCTGGGACCCAATTCCCAGTAGTCTCTTCTATCTTATGCAAGAGTTTTGGATTTTCACCCTCAACAAGGGTGAATTTTAATCCTTTAAAGGATTTCAAAACAGAGATTTGGTATGAATGGATGTGTACATTTTTCAAAAATCACTTTGGAAGAACAGAGAATGGAATGGAGGAGTGTGATAATAGAAAACAAAGCTTCGTTGAGTATTACTGAAACCCTGCAGAAGAGATGCCGAGAGTCTGAACTGAAGCAGGGCAGCAAAAGTGGAGTGGGTAGGCAGGGTGTACTTACCTCTGGTAGGTAAATATAGGGTTTCCTTGATGGCGCAGTGGTAAAGAACGAGCCTGCCAGCACAGGAGACGCAGGTTCAATCCCTGGACTGGGAAGATTCCCTGGAAAAGGAAATGGCAACACACTCTAGTATTCTTGCCTGGGAAATCCCAGGGATGGAGGTGCCTGGCGGGCTACAGTTCATGGGGTTGCAAAAGAGTCGGACACGACTGAGTGACTAAACAACAAGCGGATGAGTATGGTTGATGCAAGAAGGTCTGAGGATGAATAGATACATAGCTGAAGTAAGGGGAAGAAGCATCCAGAATGAGTCCGAATTTCCAGGCTTGACTGACTGAGTAGCCAAAAGAGACAAAGCTAACATTAAGATTTCCAATCAGCACATTCAAAAGGCACTGACATATATAAGTCTGGGATTCAGGAGGTCTAAACCCAGTATAACCCCCTAGGGGTCATAAGCACACAAACACAGAAGGAAGCTGAAGACAAAGCTCTGCATGTGAGTGGGGACAAGGGCCAGCAAAAAAACCGTGAGGACAGATGGAGATGCAGGGGAAGAATGAAGTAAGTCAAGAAGCAAGCATAGCAAAGAATGACCATACCACAGAAGCCAGACCACAGCAGTGCTAACAAGAAATGAACTGAGCCCCACAGACCTGGACGAGAGCTGCTCAGGTCAGACTCAAATGGGCTAAGCCGCCAAAAGAGGGAGAGACAACTGTGAAGACAGAAAAGCAAAGAAGAGGCATGGCATGTTGTCAGAGAAGGGTAAGTGAGTGTATATCTTAATTCTCCCACTAGGCAATAAGCTTGAGAACAGTGCTGCCCAGTAGATGTACAATGAAAGCCACAAGTGTAAATTGTTACTTTCCAGCAGCCACCTTTCTAAAAAGCCAAGAAGGAACAGGCAAAAATAATGTTAATAATATATTTTATTTAATCCAACATAACCATATTCATTTCATAAATAATGAACATAAGATTTATTAGTAAGATGTGTGTGTGTGCTAAGCCAATTCAGTCATGTCCAACTCTGCAACCCCATGGACTGTAGCCCACCAAGCCCCTCTGTCCATGGGATTTTCCAGGCAAGAATATTAGAGTGGGTTGTCATGTCCTCTTTCAGGGGATCCTCCCGACCCAGGGGTCAAACCTGTGTCTCTTATGTCTCCTGCACTGGCAGGCAGGTTTTTAAATACTAGCGCCCCCTAAGAAGCCCATTAATAAGATGTTTTACTTTTCTTATATACTAAACCTTTGAAATCTGGTATTTTATACTTATATCACACCTCAATTTGAACTGGACCACACTTTAAATCCTCAATGGCACATGTCATTCTGTTTCAACCAGTCAGAACTCAGCATGGAAGCTGACATATTATATTTTTTTTAATATGATAAAATGAATGGACAGGTGATGGATGGAAGGACAGATGGATGGACTGTCATACCAATGAGAAAACTTAGTGACGTCTCCATGGTTCTTTGCCTTTATCAACAGCACTTGAAGCATATTATGACTGGGGCCCTGGGATAGCTTAATATTAATATAAAGAGCATAACTTCCATTCCTTTTAAACCTCCTCTCTTCCTTGGAAATTCAAAAACACTGTCAGTCTTTCTAATTTTCTTAGAGAAAAACAACTCTGTCAAATACTGATCAGTAGATCTACCACGCACATGTATCTCAAGCAGGTTACCTTCCCTCTTTGAGCCTGTTTTCTTCACCATAAAAATACACCAACTATGCATATCTCATACGCTCATTGGAAACTCAAAATAGCAAAACACTAAAGTACTACACAGAAGCAAGGTAGTCCAAGAAGTTTCCCTGTATTATAAACACATACCAGAAGCACTTAACATATTATAAACTCCAATCATGTCTACATGCACATGGAAAAAAACAATTAACTGCATGGCTACATTAACATTAGCATTTTAACTTCCAACACCTCTAGTCTTCCCTTCTCCCTTCAAAAATCACAGAAGATGTGATCATCAGCCTTAAGTAGAGATTTAAAAGTGCAAGGGCAGGACTAGAGTAAGCATGGGAAATGGTATGGTTGAGGGCTCCAAGGTCTTTCTACAGACACAGAAAGCATCTTACATTAGACTGACCACTTAAATTTAACAGTTAAAGTCTCCACCCAACTTCCAAGAGCAAAATGGTAATAAATATTTGGTTCCATTCAGCTTTTTGAGCATGAGACACAGAAATACTGGGGGAGATTTGAAAACGTGTGAAGAGGAAATGAAGATTGCTTAGGGGCACAACTGCCAAATGGAGAGAAAAAAAATTAAGATGATCAATTTGCTTCTTTAGTTGACCAGGGTCACCATCCACAAACCTGAATTTAAAAAAAAAAAAAAAAACTTCCTTCAAAATTCTGCAGCTACCTGACCAAGAATGAGGGCCACTCACAGACCCCAGACATGAAGGAGCTCATCTGACCATCCAGCACCTAATTTTAGTGGCGAAGAAACAATAAGAACAAGAAGAAAAAGTGGAGGTCTCTGGATGGAAAGGAGGGTGTGGACAAGGGTGGAGAGAGGGTTACCAATGGGATCACTCTGCGTGAGTGACACAGGGGAGCCTTAAACTCTGTTGGTCCGGATCCAAATCTTTTGTTGTCTCCCTGATTTGTTTAAAAGACAAATTAGAAATTACCCACTGACTGACCCAGCCAGATAAAACTACTGGCTCACAGGTTGCAGAGTATTATATCAACAAAAATGTTTAAATACATAAACTTAGCTGTAAATGCCATCTAATCTAAACTCTGTTCTACTAGCAAAAGACAAATCTTTGTTCTATTTGGTATTTCTCAGCCACACATTTTCCACAGCCAGTAAAGTTCTTCTGCAAACCAGCCATCACTGCCCGTCTCCACCTGACCACACATGTGAACCTTTCTGTGCTAACCACACAGCAGAAGTGCCCCCACCTGCCAGGGTTTAAAGAAAAGCCAGAACACAGTAGTACATCCTGACCATTGAAGACAGGGCCATTTATAAAATGGTGCTGCTGCTGTCAATTAACAAACACTTGTTACGTACCAGGCAACTTTCCAAGCGTGTTACCAGTATGAACCCATATACCCTTTCCAACAAGCCCTATGAAATAAGTATTGTTATCATTATTCCCATTTTACAGACAAGAAAACTGAGGCAAAGGCAGACACAGAGGTACACAGTGGCAGAGCTGGGAACTAAGTCTAGGCCATTTGGCTCAATGTCTGGGCTCTTCCCCTCCACCCTATGCTGCCCTCAGTTGGGTCTATTTGTCCTCCTTGCTTTATTGTTGGGGGAGGGATCCCAGAAGACAAACACTGATGGAGTGGAAGAAATATGAAGGACACATGACCAACACATTCTCTCTCTAAAGTCAAGCAACAAGAGAGGCCAAATCTTAAGCAGGAACCAAGGTCCTGATTTGCTCTGAGAAAGCCCTGTCACAAGACTGGGAATACGCAGTGTCCATGAGATCAGCACACTACCTGTCACCTTCAGGAGGAGGTCTCAGGAGAGGGGAAGACAAGTCAGAGCTTCAGGGAGGATAGAAGAGCCAGACTGAAGCATCACCCCCCCGAGACAGGCGGGCTGAGGGGACTGAAAGGCACGAGCCAGGTTCCCTGCTCCCCGAGCTCTGCCAGTGCTTGGAGCAGGGACTCCAATCCCCCTTCTGCTGATGAGAACACTAATGCCTCCAGTTTTGTTACAAGTTACAAGAAAAGCCACCTGTTCCTCGCAGATGTTGCTCATGGGATTCAGCAGTGACAGTGTAGGGGTAGACAACCCAGGCTCTGCCATCAGACAAATTTGAGTTCAAATCCTGTTGCTCCCACTGTATGATGCTGTGCAAGTTACATGCTGAGATCTGACTTCTTAACCCACGAAGTGGAGAAGGATAAAAATCCCTCCCTCCTGGGAGATTTGAGGCAATGCTTGCAAAAGGCCTACACCTGGCCCAAGTCAGTGACTACCGTCGTCCCTGCTTATCTGCTGTTTCACTTACCTAAGGTCAATGTGGCTCAAAAAATTTTAAACGGAAAATCCCAAAAATAAACAATTCATAGGTTTTAAATTGAGGGTCATGCTGGGAAGCATGATGAAATCTCAGGCCACTTCGCTCAGTCATCCCTTGAAGAGTGAATCAACCCTTCATTCAGCATATCCTGCTGCTTAGTCACTTCGTAGCTGGCTCAGTTATCAGATCTACTGTCTCAGTATCAGCGTTTGTGTTCAAGTCATCCTTCTTTTATATAATAATGACCCAAAGCGCAAAAGTAGTGATGCTTGCAATTCAGATCTACCAAAAAGAATCTGTAAAGTGAAAAGGTGAAATCTTCTCCACGTAATAAAAAATAATCATTGTATGGTGAGATCGCTAAGATCTACAGGAAGAACAAATCTTCTATACATGAAATTGTGAAGAAGGCAAATGAAACCCATGGTAGTTTAGCTGCCACACCTCAAACTACAAAAGTTATCACTACAGTGCATGTAAGTTCTTAGTTAAGATGGAAAAGGCATTAAATTTATATGACAAAATATTTTGAAAGAGACCACATTCATGTAACTTTTATTGCAATGTATTGTTATAACTGTTCTATGTTATTATTGTTGTTCATCTTTTATTGGCCTAATTTATAAATTAAACTTTATCATAGATGAAGTTTATACATACAGATATAGATATAGATATATGTATATACAGGGGAAAACACAGCACTATCCATGGTTTCAGGCATCTACTGGGGTCTCGGAACATAATACCTACAGATAAGGAGGAACCACTGCACCTGAAATAAACATAAAAACTACCTGACTCACCCGCGCGGCTGTATCTTTGCCCTCCTCTTGTGCGAAGGATAAAACAGACGTGCTGCCCGTCCCTCTTTCTTCCCGGCTCTTTCAGTGGCATTGCTATGCTCACAGTCACCTGGCCCCAAATCTCTTAAGCCCCTCCACCATCCAGTCATGTCCTCTGCTGTTTTACACACTAGTGTTCTTACCCATGTGCTCCCTTTTTTTCTAGAAAGCTTTTTTGCCAAAATCCTATTCATATTACAAGAGCCAACTCATGCGTCATTAACTCCGTGCAATCTTTCTAATCACTCCTCCCTCTGTGCTTCATGTGCACATCAGCTATTACACTGATGACAGTAAGAGATAACTGGATAGCCACACGCAAAGCTGATATTCACCAGTACACAAAGACATGACAACACAGATGACTGAAACACTTAAATACGTCACTTCTGTCTCCTGACCCCCAGATGTCCTCATCCCACCTCAGCTTTCCTAATCCCTCTTTTAGGATCCCTTGAATCTCATCGTGGTCCAGCAACAAAAAGTTTCCCCACGGCAGAGCTGGTGTCCCTTCAGTACACATACTGAATTATACCCATATAAATTCAGTTCAGTTCAGTCACTCAGTCGTGTCTGACTCTTTGCAACCCCACGGACTGCAGCACGCCAGGCCTCCCTGTCCATCACCAACTCCCAGAGTTTACTTAAACCCATGTCCATTGAGTCAGTGATGCGATCCAACCACCTCATCCTCTTGTCGTCCCCTTCTCCTCCCGCCTTCAGTGTTTTCCAGCATCAGGGCCTTTTCTAATAAGTCAGTTCTTCGCATCAGGTGAACAAAGTATTGGATTTTCAGCGTCAACATCAGTCCTTCCAATGAATATTCAGGACCGATCTCCTTAGGATGGACTGGTTGGATCTCCTTGCAGTCGAAGGGACTCTCAAGAGTCTTCTCCAACACCACAGTTCAAAAGCATCAATTTTTCGGCACTCAGCTTTCGTTATAGTCCAACTCTCACATATAAATTACACACATATAAATATCACCCCTACCTATAAGGATAAATTACTGCNAGTCGAAGGGACTCTCAAGAGTCTTCTCCAACACCACAGTTCAAAAGCATCAATTTTTCGGCACTCAGCTTTCGTTATAGTCCAACTCTCACATATAAATTACACACATATAAATATCACCCCTACCTATAAGGATAAATTACTGCTGAACTAAATGATGATTTACATAGTTTATGGAACAATACCTGTAAGGAAGCCCCTGACGGTCAGAAGCACAGGATTCCCCAGCATCCACAACACTCCCCACAGGGCAAACTCCTCAGAAACTTTGAAGTGATTTACAATGTCTCCAACAGCCCTCTCTACTCAGCCAGGACTTTGCGCACAGCAGATCTTCCTTAAGTCTTGCAGCCCAACAGCCCTGATGAGTGTAGCTCTGGAGTTAGACCAGTTTTACTCTCACCTCTCCAAGGCTGCCCGATCCATCTCCCAACCCCAGCTGCTCGCCCTCAGTCCACCTCATCCCCCATGACTCAAGGCCAGCCCTCTGCTCCACTCCAATGATCCCTTGATTCTGACGAATCCAATCCACACCCTCCTGAGACTGCACGAGGGTCCTCATTCTTGACCTGCATCTAGGAATGAAAAAAGGACCAAAGGGTACACAATTCCTCAAAGTACACGAGGGCAGTGAATAAACAAAAGAACTTACCCCTTTAAAAGTTAACTATTTAACTTTTTAAAAAGTTAAAAGCTGTTACAAACAGTTCCTTACATTTTTATAACCTATTAGGGCTTTAAAAACCTTTCACATCCAATTGATTCACTTCCTCCTCCCTCACCATCCAGTGAAGCAGAAAGAACAGGGATTACTTTCTCCGATATTAGCGATGGGAGGTGATTGTGCCATGTAACACAGCTGAGTCACAGGGGCCAGGACTGAATTCTAACCTCAAGAATCTCAATCCCCAGAGCCCTCTGGTTTCCTTGGATAAGTATGTCTCTTTAATACATGCTTTTATGGACTAGGATATAAAAAACAACATGCAACTCTGTCACTCACTGTATCCTAATGCTGCTGTATTCTCCTGTGTAGCACTTTCTACTTCCTGAAAGCATGGGTCTATTTTCTTGTCTGCTGTCTGTCCCAACCCCCTAGACTGCAAGCAAGATGAGGCCATGAACCTTGCTTCTTTTGTCACCATACCCCAGCACCTAGAACAGAGCAAGGCACACTTGACTGTGAAATGAAAAAAGGATTTGGATCCTCCCACCAATATTTGTGTGTGTGTTTGGGGGTGGAGGGACGACTCTCAGACGGATTCTTTTTGATCCTATGAACCACAGCCTACAAGGCTCCTCTGTCCATGGAATTCTCCAGGCAATTCTGCAGTGGGTTGCCATTCCCTTCTCTGGGGGATCTTCCCAAGCCAGGGATGGAACCTGCATCTACTGCATCTCCTGCATTGGAAGGCAGACTCTACCACTAGGGCCAGCCACTCTCCAAGCCTCAATCTCTTCACCCTTAAAATACAAATGATGACACCTATTCCCCAGTGTGTTGAGGGGAGGAGTTTTTAAAAAAGAATAGCTGCCAGTGCTCCACACAAGATAAGCAGTCAATAAACGCTGGGTCTCCTTGCTGCCAGTCACCAGCTGTGCTTCCTTCCCACCCTAAATGTCTCTCTCTCCTGTCAATCACCCCCATCTCCTGCAGCCCTAGAGCCACAAACTCACCCTCCTCCACCTCCGAGCATAAGATCCTTCCTGTGGCCAGTGTCTACAAGGGGGACCCAGGCTGAGCTCACAGCTGCAAACGACCACATCTTCATGTCTGCCAAGCTTTGACCTACTTCCCAGCCAGACCAAAGCAGGTGTTGTTGCTAGTGATTCAGCAGGGACTTTTTTTCCCCCAAGTCATCTTGAACATAGAACATAACACAGAATCATGGACTCACAGAATTCAGAGTTGAAAGGCCTACAAAGGCCAGCCCGTCAAATTCAACTCTCTTAATCGATTGATGTGGAATCTGTGTTTTAGAGAATGGAAATATCTTAGCCAAGAACAAACCCCCCAGGTTCCCCAGAATCAGTTATAACAGCATGGCTCCAGTTATATCCTAAAAATGGACCCTGACTTGCCCACCACTTTCCCTCATCTCAGAAAAGATTCTTTGTGTCTCAGAGCTTAAGTTCTTGCTGATTCCATCCCAAGCAAATGTATTCTCTATTATTAAATACTCTGCATCTCTGTAGATGATGGAAAATTTCTCTGCTTTCCAACCCCATGAATTACAGTTTACACACCTGGAAATAAAATTGAAAACATTTTAAATAAGGGAGGATATAAGAAAAAACCAACAGACTAGAAGTGAGGAAGTAGAGAATACAAACTTGGTTCTGCCACTAGCCACATATACGACCTTGAGTGAGTCCATCTTCCCTCTTGAGTCCCCTTTTTTCTCATATTAAAATGGAATTGCTGGAGCAGATCCTCTCCAAGCTGTGATATTCTGAATCTATGTGTCTCATCATCACCTTCAATATAATATTATCACCCACTATCCAAAATAATTAGACTGTGACTCATTAAGTCCAGAATTTTTTCATAGTGCAACTGAGTATATGTCCTTTAGCATGTGATCAATATTGTCAATGAATTGTAAAGCTTTTCAAAAACGAGTCTCATTTTTATGTAATTATGTCACACAGACTTTGTAAATATGTAAATTGCTGCCAAATGATGAAGTTTTAGAGTAATGCATGCTGTAGGGTGACAATAAAACAGTAAGACAGTTTCATCAATACATCAAAATTTAGGTTTCCTGTGACTGTGGATTTCTTCACAGTAGCTCCTTTATTCTAATAATTCTGCCATTCTTCAAATCCCTTCCTTATAAACTATGTGAAGAAGTAGTTGCAGACCTTACCGGATATTCTCAATGGGAGCACCCCTTTAATTTGGGGATGGATTCTGATCTTTCCAACAGTTACTGAGAGACAATTCCAGTGAATAAGGGAAATGAGCACATTGCTGGTGATAAGGCTGAATAATACTTGCTCAAGAAAAATTATCACAGGAAGCTTTTGAGTGAGAAGAGCTTCACAGGCACAAGTCATAGCGCCATAGCTGACCCCAGAGGATTCAAAGAGGGAGATAAGATACTCAGTTGGTTCCTAGGCAGTATCACATTTGCAACATACTGCACTAAGATCATGGCATCTTGTCCTATCACTCCATGGCAAAAAGATGGGGAAACAGTGGAAACAGTGGCATATTTTATTTTGGGGGGCTCTGAAATCACTGCAGATGGTGATTGCAGCCATGAAATTAAAAGACGCTTACTCCTTGGAAAGAAAGTTATGACCAACCTAGATAGCATATTCAAAAGCAGAGACATTACTTTGCCGACTAAGGTCCGTCTAGTCAAGGCTATGGCTTTTCCAGGAGTCATGTATGGATGTAAGAGTTGGACTGTGAAGAAAGCTGAACGCTGAAAAATTGATGCTTTTGAACTGTGGTGTTGGAGAAGACTCTTGAGAGTCCCTTGGACTGCAAGGAGATCCAACCAGTTCATTCTAAAGGAGATCAGTCCTGAGTGTTCATTGGAAGGAATGATGCTAAAGCTGAAATTCCAGTACTTTGGCCATCTCAAGCGAAGAGTTGACTCACTGGAAAAGACTTGATGCTGGAAGGGATTGGGGGCAGGAGGAGAAGGGGACGACAGAGGATGAGATGGCTGGATGGCATCATCGACTTGATGGACATGGGTTTGTGTGAACTCTGGGAGTTGGTGATGGACAGGGAGGCCTGGCGTGCTGCAGTTCATGGGATCGCAAAGAGTCGGACACGACTGAGCTACTGAACTGAACTGAACTGAACTCTTCTTAGAGCTGCCAAAAAAGTCAACGTGCCAATTCAGAGGTGGTGCTTCTCTCCTGCTTTCTATTGCTCTTTTCCCCAAAAAAAGAAAAATAAAGTTTCTTAATAAATTCCAGGTGGTCCCTATTAGAACCCAACACAAGCACAGTTACTATAATATGGCCTCAAGGACAATGACACAAGTTTTCCAATTTTCTTTCCCTGCTAAGAACACACACACACACACACACACACACACACACAAATAGTGAAAAAGGCCTTGTGCTTTAAAATGTTCATAACAGTGGTATTCAGAAGAATAGACAATTGACAATAATCCATGTCCAAAAACATTTAAATGACTAAATTTAAAAATAGTACTTCTACTCAATGGAATATAAGTGGCCATTAAACATATAAGAATTATAAAATAACCTGAAAATGTTTATGAATATNCAGTGGTATTCAGAAGAATAGACAATTGACAATAATCCATGTCCAAAAACATTTAAATGACTAAATTTAAAAATAGTACTTCTACTCAATGGAATATAAGTGGCCATTAAACATATAAGAATTATAAAATAACCTGAAAATGTTTATGAATATTCATTGGAGAAAAGAAAATAGCAAGCAACCTGCCGAGTAAGAGGAAGTATAAGAAAGTACTGGTAGATAATATTTTAATAATATAGTTTCTTTTGAAAAATGATGATGACTAACAGCTAATGGCATAACTCAGAACGTCTCCATGTCAGCCTGGAAATATCTGAAGCTATGATAAAGACATAGGGGTTTAAATAGAAGGCAATCAGAAACTACAGAAAAAAAAAAAAAAAAAAAGACTGCATGAGAAAACATGACACAAANATGGCATAACTCAGAACGTCTCCATGTCAGCCTGGAAATATCTGAAGCTATGATAAAGACATAGGGGTTTAAATAGAAGGCAATCAGAAACTAAAAAAAAAAAAAAAAAAAAAAAGACTGCATGAGAAA
Source organism: Neotragus pygmaeus (assembly GCA_006410875.1). Lineage (NCBI taxonomy): Eukaryota > Metazoa > Chordata > Mammalia > Artiodactyla > Bovidae > Neotragus > Neotragus pygmaeus. The sequence continues at coordinate 67,663 of SJYV01021184.1, forward strand.
TCATGACACAAATTTGGAGAAACCAGTCCAAAAGAAAAGAAAAAGTTGATGGAACTTCAAGAAGAAATGTAGAATAGACTCCAAGCAGCCAGGAGAATGGTTACAAAGATTGAAGATAAATAAGATATGGTAGAAAACACTTAATTACTTGATTTTCTTCTCCCAATCAAAAGAATACTACCACAAAATCCAAGAATATTAACAACAACAACAAAAGCAAGAGGCTCCATGTGAAATAAAACAAACTGGGATGATTTTCAACAAGTAGAGGGGAATGAGAAGGATCTACTAGATTTTGATGCTAAGGGAAAGTTCAGTCCCCTATGAGTGGCTTAAAGGTGGTGACCTCAGAAGCCTAGAAAAGGAAATGAAACCACAGCACATGGCTGAGCCCTGTATTGAGCAATATTTACCTAGAAATCAGAATGCAGACACTGTTGATTGTTTTCAGCTTTTGAATCGACCCACAGACAAAGCACAGAAGATTCAGTTATAGTTCAAAATTATAAAAGTGCATGTAGACATGTATGCATTTATAAAAGCTGGAGATGCAAAAAACGTAACAAGTCGTAAAAGTGGGAGAGGAAAGGTACAAAGAAACCTCAACATCTTCATCTTACAAAACGGTGGGTGAAGCGATCCTGCCAAAAGTCGATATGGCAAGGAATGGAGATGTATGCGCATCATATAAATTTACAAAGGAAACCAACCCGGAGAGAGCAAAAAAAGTGATCCAACTGTCAAAACTTAGGAAGGGGGATAGGAAGTGTCAGTGTGTATACGAGCTAGTCCTTCCAATCATAAAAGCCAATAGGCACCACTAAAATGAATAACTTAAAAACTAAAGATATAAGCAAACTATTTAAGGACATAACAATAACCACCAGAAGAATTAAAAAGTAAAAATGATAACAGATGGAGAAGGGATTAAGGTCAACCTTAATGGGAGAAGATGGAAGAGATGGGAGAAGAAATTCTTCTTAGTTATGGGGGTTTTATAAAATAAATATTTCTGAGGTATTTTACTCTATTTTTACTATGAGCATTTATTTGAATATCTTTTAAAATTTTTAAGAATAAGAATACATGTATCTGTCTGGCTGAGTCCCTTTGCTGTCCATTTGAAACTATCACAACATTGTTAAATCAGCTATACTCCAATATAAAATAAAGTATTTTTTAAATGGTTAAAAACATATATGCTTCAAAGGAAAAAGGAATTGCTCAGAGGTCCTAGAGGTCAAATGTGAAGGATATATCTTGGCAAAATCATTATGAAGGGACATTCTTGGGGAGATACTAAATACACAACCAGTCCCCTTTTTAGGTACCTTTGTGCTCGGATGCCCAGCTGTGCCTGACTCTGCAACCCTTTGGACTGGAGCCTGCTAGACTTCTCTGTCTATGGGATTTTTCAGGCAAGAATTCTGGAGTGGGCTGCCATCTCCTCCAGGGGGCCTTCCCAATCCAGGGATCGAACCCAAGTCTCCTCGGTCTCCTGAATCGCAGGTGGATTCTTTACCCACTGATCCATCAGCGAAGGCCCGTTAAGTCACTGTGCCCTTTCAAAAAACCCCTTTCCCTGCTCTCCCCAAACTCTCTATCTCCTAACATCCTCCTATAAAACTTTAGACATNATCGAACCCAAGTCTCCTCGGTCTCCTGAATCGCAGGTGGATTCTTTACCCACTGATCCATCAGCGAAGGCCCGTTAAGTCACTGTGCCCTTTCAAAAAACCCCTTTCCCTGCTCTCCCCAAACTCTCTATCTCCTAACATCCTCCTATAAAACTTTAGACATTGTATGTCCCTCTTTCTTCACTGGCTTCAAAATAAAAAGCAGACCCCAGTGAAAACTTGAAAACATAAAGAATCCCTGAGGAAACCCCAAAACCAACAGACAGCTTAGGCTGCACAGTCCTGTGGCCTAGAAGCGCACTAGGGCCTGGCGGTTGGAGCTATAATTAGCTGCTTCTGGGCAGACAACAAGAACTCCTGTTCCCTGGAAAGGAGGTAATTAAAGGAGGCAGATTTCAGCCGGAGGTGGTAAGTCTCAAGGAGCTGTGGCTCCAGGCAATCCCAGCCTGCACCCTGAATGAGGAAATAGGAACCCTCAGGCCTGACACTCCATTCCTAAACCATTTTTTCTTCTCTCCAGTTTCTAAGGCCAGGGGAGTGCCAGCCATCAGCCTGAGCACTGCTCTTGTTTGGGTCACTTAAGACCCATTCACTGGGCACCCCCTATGTACCAGGCATGTGCTCAATACTACAGCAAGGGCACAGATGAGTCAGACCTGAACCTTGACCTCAGGGAGCCGACAGGGCAGCTGAGTGCAAACAGAACTCAGAGCACCCAGCTCTCCTGACAGACTTTTTCTCCAATTCCTGCAACCATCCTGCAGAATAAAATGCTTTCCCCCTGTTTTACAGTTGAAGAATTTGGAACTCAGGGAAAAGATACCACCTTCCCAAGGTCAAGTGAAAGTGAAGTCACTCAGTCGTGCCCGACTCTTTGTGACCCCTTGGATAGTAGCCTACACTAAGCTCCTCTGTCCATGGGATTTTCAAGGCATTTGAGCTCGAAACTAACCAGTAATATGCCTTCCCATGTTTTCTTAATTCCTTTCCTAAGCAATCTTTTATCTACTTTGTCAAATATCTGAGAAATGAAGGCAATGAATAAATTTGCCCTGGATAGTCACCACTTCAATGTTTATATTGTCATCAGAAACAAGTACCAACTATTATCAACATTTTGCAGAGCACAAGTGCATATAGGTTTTTATAAAGATTCACAGGATGAATATTAAATTGTCCTCACCAGAAGTTTTTAAACCTATAGGAAAGCAAATATCAATAGGTTTGAAGGTATAAAATTTAGCTGCCAAATTGATATTTTAGAGATTAAANGTTGGTGATGGACAGGGAGGCCTGGCGTGCTGCAATTCATGGGGTTGCAAAGAGTCAGACGCGACTGAGTGACTGAACTAAACTGAAGATATCTACTGTAAAAATAAGTTTATAGTGTTTCACTTTCTTTGCTTTATGAAACTGGCTTAGTTGCTAAATCGTGTTCAACTCTTTGCAACCTCATGAACTGTAGCCCGCCAGGCTCCTCTGTCCATGGGACTTCCCAGGCATGAATACTAGAGTGGATTGCCATTTCCTTCTCCAGGGGATCTTCCCGACCCAGGGGTCGAAACTGTGTCTCTTGCATTGGCAGGCAGATTCTTTACCACTGAGCCACCAGGGAAGCCCAACAGGCAAAATGCGTTGATTTGAATTCCAGCCATCTTTTTCAGAACATTGAAGAAGGTTCCCTGAAGTAGTGAAAGATTCAAAGTGGATTTCTGGGGAGGGAAGAGTTGTGATACATGTAGTCAGTCCCTGAGATATTAAAATTTGATTGTTTATTTCCACTGAGATATTTTGAAAACCTGGTGGAAGCTGACCAGGGGGGCCAAGATGATCTCTAATTACAAGAGTTAGCACACCCACATGCCAACAATAGCTATTGCTCACANTGTAGTCAGTCCCTGAGATATTAAAATTTGATTGTTTATTTCCACTGAGATATTTTGAAAACCTGGTGGAAGCTGACCAGGGGGGCCAAGATGATCTCTAATTACAAGAGTTAGCACACCCACATGCCAACAATAGCTATTGCTCACACAAACTGCAATCATGGCCATTGCTTCAACATATGTGTGTGTCTGTGAAGTCAAGTAGAATGGGATATCCCAGGCTTTTGGTGAAAGTTTGTCATTGTTTTAGTTGTTATTCAAGCATAATATTTAACCTGATTTCCAAGTTCATTGAATGTAGACCTTACTAGGATTTAGGCGCTCACCCTGTTCTATACTGGTTCATTGATATATGATGCTGCTTCTTTTTTTTAAGGGGAAAAGTGTCTTCCCAGCTCTAGAGTTCTTATGCTGGTGTGTTCTAAAATGAAATATCTCTTAGATTTCATCCTGATTCATTGCCCTGAAGTCTTCTGTCTTTGGTTTCTGAGCTACTGATCCCCAAGGATTTAGAAAGAATATATCCTTCTTCTTTGGAAGTCAGATGCTCCATCTCTGATAATTAAAGACACTGAGATATTTTTCTAGGAAGTGATGTGACACTTTATTTTCCTCCTTCATCTGGCACCATCAATGGGGAGAATTCAATGAGTTGCATAAAACAACTCAGCAGTTAACATTTCAGTGATTTTTTTCTCTTTCCAGATGTTTTTATTGTGTTAATTAATTTAGCTCCTACCTTCTGTCTGGGAGTATACTCCACCATAAGCGTGGCATATTATCCCTAACATTTCAATTTAATTNTTGCATAAAACAACTCAGCAGTTAACATTTCAGTGATTTTTTTCTCTTTCCAGATGTTTTTATTGTGTTAATTAATTTAGCTCCTACCTTCTGTCTGGGAGTATACTCCACCATAAGCATGGCATATTATCCCTAACATTTCAATTTAATTCTGAGATTTGGAGGGGGCATTTAAAATTCCTAAAGATTTTTTAATCTAATGATGGAGGCAATCATTGAATTCTGCCTTCCTGCATTCCTATGGATATATAATAGACCAAATAGAGAAAAAAAATCACTTAGATTTTTAAGATGAAATGAAGACTGAAAAATTCTTAGTATGTGGCAGGCTGAGGCCTGGCTTCCAGTTCATTATTCTGGGCTTTTGGGTTTCTTCAGGGGACAAGTGTGCAAAGGACATTGCCGTATTCTCTCAGCCTCAACAACCTGTCTCTCAGATGAAAGATGCTCTGTTCCCAAATTCCTGCTGAACTACTTGTTTTTATTTGGCTCTTTTCATTTGACCTTGCTCCTTCTCTCCCTTTCTCTCTTGCTTTATTAACAGTTACATGCGTTTGGTTGGGAAAGAACACAATATGGATATGAAAATTGTCTCCTCCATATGTAAGNGCCCCGAGGGAATTCAAGATGGAGACAAACTGCCAGCTGCCCAGCCTCCAGCCACTGATTCACCTGGAGTGGTGCACCCTGAGGGGACTCTGGGTGGGAAAAAAAAAGAATACTGGCCCTAGATAGCTAAGGTGCACATCCAAGGAAAGTTTTCAACTCTTACTCTTCCTTTATATAAACTAGTGTTAAATTCCTTAACTGGAGATCCCTGGTTTTCTTTAATCAGCAGTAATCTTTTGAAGTTCCAATACCTGACTTTTGTTGCAAAAGCTCCTGTATATCTTGGCTCTTCTCTTACATCTTTGGAGCAGTTTCTCTGAGCTCTCTGAGAGGCTGCATCCTGGGTTTAAACCCTCAGTTTTGTCCCACCAAATAAAACATAATTCTCAAGTATTAGGTTGTGCAATATTTTTCAGTCGACATAGTCATTAAGGAGATGAATATCAAAACCATACCTGCTAAGATGACTACACTAAAAAGGCAGATAATAAAAAATGTTAGAGTGAATGTAGAGAAATTAGGGCTTTCATACAACACTGATGGGTATGTAAAATGGTGCAGCCACTCTGGAAAACAATTTGGCAGTTTTGCAAAAGGATAAATATAGAGTTATGATAAAGACTCAGCAAACCTAATTCTAGGTGTACACCCAAGAGAAATGAAAACCTGTACGCAGATATTCATAGTAGCTTTTAAAATAATGGCTCCCAAATAGAAACAACCCCAAAGTCTTTCAACTGATGAGTTTTTGGATAAGCATCATACGGTATATCCAAATCATGAGATTTATTTAGACATAAAAGGGAATGAAGTACTGATACATGCTACACCATGGGTTAACTTTGTAAACATTATGTTAAGTGAAAGAAGTCAATCACTAAAGACCGACTATATTATTCCATTAATACGAAATGGAATAGACAAGTATTTAGAGAGAAAGTAGATTAGTGGTTCCCTGGGGCTGGAGAAGTTGGGGAGAAATGAAGAGTGACTGCTAGTGCATATAGGATTTGGGGGGGGGGTGATGAAAATGTCCTAAAGTTGATTGTGGTGATAGTTGTCCACCTCTATAAAGAGACTGTGCATGCTAAGTTGCTTTAGTCCTGTCCAACTCTTTGAGATCCCAGGGACTGTAGTCTGGCAGGCTACTCTGTCAATTATCCAGGCAAGATACTGGAGTGGGTTGCCATGCCCTCCTCCCGGGGATCCTCCCGACCCAAGGATCGAACTCACGTCTCCTGCAGCTCCTGGATCGCAGGCAGATTCTTTACCACAGAGCCACTGGGGAAGCCATAGAAATATACTAAAAACCATTAATTATGTGTTTTAAATAAATGAAGTGAGTTTTATGGTTATATTAATTAATCCTCAATAATACACACACATATTATATATATATATATGTATATTATATATATATATATATATATAATATACATATATATATATATAATATGTGTGTGTATTATTGAGGATTAATTAATATAACCATAAAACTCACTTCATTTATTTAAAACACATAATTAATGGTTTTTAGTATATTTCTATGGCTTCCCCAGTGGCTCTGTGGTAAAGAATCTGCCTGCGATCCAGGAGCTGCAGGAGACGTGAGTTCGATCCTTGGGTCGGGAGGATCCCCGGGAGGAGGGCATGGCAACCCACTCCAGTATCTTGCCTGGATAATTGACAGAGTAGCCTGCCAGACTACAGTCCCTGGGATCTCAAAGAGTTGGACAGGACTAAAGCAACTTAGCATGCACAGTCTCTTTATAGAGGTGGACAACTATCACCACAATCAACTTTAGGACATTTTCATCACCCCCCCCCCAAATCCTATATGCACTAGCAGTCACTCTTCATTTCTCCCCAACTTCTCCAGCCCCAGGGAACCACTAATCTACTTTCTCTCTAAATACTTGTCTATTCCATTTCGTATTAATGGAATAATATAGTCGGTCTTTAGTGATTGACTTCTTTCACTTAACATAATGTTTACAAAGTTAACCCATGGTGTAGCATGTATCAGTACTTCATTCCCTTTTATGTCTAAATAAATCTCATGATTTGGATATACCGTATGATGCTTATCCAAAAACTCATCAGTTGAAAGACTTTGGGGTTGTTTCTATTTGGGAGCCATTATTTTAAAAGCTACTATGAATATCTGCGTACAGGTTTTCATTTCTCTTGGGTGTACACCTAGAATTAGGTTTGCTGAGTCTTTATCATAACTCTATATTTATCCTTTTGCAAAACTGCCAAATTGTTTTCCAGAGTGGCTGCACCATTTTACATACCCATCAGTGTTGTATGAAAGCCCTAATTTCTCTACATTCACTCTAACATTTTTTATTATCTGCCTTTTTAGTGTAGTCATCTTAGCAGGTATGGTTTTGATATTCATCTCCTTAATGACTATGTCGACTGAAAAATATTGCACAACCTAATACTTGAGAATTATGTTTTATTTGGTGGGACAAAACTGAGGGTTTAAACCCAGGATGCAGCCTCTCAGAGAGCTCAGAGAAACTGCTCCAAAGATGTAAGAGAAGAGCCAAGATATACAGGAGCTTTTGCAACAAAAGTCAGGTATTGGAACTTCAAAAGATTACTGCTGATTAAAGAAAACCAGGGATCTCCAGTTAAGGAATTTAACACTAGTTTATATAAAGGAAGAGTAAGAGTTGAAAACTTTCCTTGGATGTGCACCTTAGCTATCTAGGGCCAGTATTCTTTTTTTTTCCCACCCAGAGTCCCCTCAGGGTGCACCACTCCAGGTGCAGCAGTGGCTGGAGGCTGGGCAGCTGGCAGTTTGTCTCCATCTTGAATTCCCTCGGGGCTCATTATCAGGGGCAGTAATGTGAAAGGTTGATAGTTGCAACATCCTTTGTTTACTGATGTGGCAGGCAACATTTTTCATTCACAACTAGTAATATTGACAATATTTTTATATGTTTATTGGCAATGTGTATATCTTCCTTAGAGAGATGTCTATTCAGATCCTTTGTCCATTTTTTTAACTGGGTTAAACTGCCTTTTTATAATTGAATTGTAAGACTCTTTATACATTCTATAGGCAAGTTCCTGATCAGGTATATGTTTATATACTTGATAAATGCTTCCATGAGTTCTCTTTTTACTTTCTTAAGAGTATCCTTTGAACCACAGAGGTTTTTAACTTTGATGACGTCCAACCTGAATTCAGTATTTAAAAATCAGGTAGAATTGTGATGGATATTGTTTTTCTTCAGTAGTATATACACTCTATATTTGCTGGTCTGTCTTTATTTGTGTTATTTATTGAGTCGATACCTAAAAAAATTTAAGGCATCCTGTAAAATTTTCCTGGGCCACCTTTTTAGCTCATTAAAGAGCACCTACTGGGGATAAAGCTTACATGACTTACAGAAATACATGGTCTGTGTGAAGTTTTTATTTTATTTTGTTTGCTCTTATCTTTTCCTCTTAATGGGTTGCCCATGTAGCTCAGCTGGTAAAGAATCCACCTGCAATGCAGGAGACCCCGGTTCCATTCCCGGGTTGGGAAGATCCCCTGGAGAAGGGAACGGCTACCTACTCCAGTATTCTGACCTGGAGAATTCCGTGGACCGTATAGTCTCCATGGGGTCACAAGGAGTCGGACACAACTGAGCAACTTTCACTTCACTTCACTTTCATCTTAACAGTTTTAGAAATATTTCCAAGTATCTACAAATTTTTTTATTCATGTATATGATTTTGTCATGAATGTAAAATCCAGCTTTCATATGTGGCACAGGAGAAAAAAAGGTAGAGAGATGTATTAATCAGTGTTCTTCAGAAACACAGAGCCAACAGGATATATATATATAGGTATATAAAGGATTGCCAATGTCTGATGTATAAGCTGATGATAAGATGTTTCAACTCAAGGAGACAGTGAAAAAACTGAATATACCATTCCTCTTCGTTTTTGTTCTATTCAGGCCTCTGAAGGAGTATGCGATGCCCACCAGTATTGGTGAGAGCTGTCTTCTTTACTCAGTCTACTGATCAAATGCTAATCTCTTCCAGAGGCACCCTAACAGACACATGCAGAGATAATAGTTTAGCAGCCATCTGGGCATTCCAGTCAAGTTGACACATAAAATTCACTGTCACAAAAATCATGTGACAGTCATCATAGTTGTTTATATCTAGGAAAGGACCAAAATCTTGACATGAAAGTTGCATTCTGTCTGAACTAGATGTAGAGTTCCCGGAGGACTCCAAGGAATTGTCTGTAGGTGTCCTAGATGCCATCCTGTGTATGGCATGAGGCCTCTGCTAAAATCCTCCCATGAATCATGGGAGCCACCAAACCATGCAGTATTAAGAGTTCTCTGTCACAACAGAGATAATAGATTCTGAAAACAGCAAAAGAAAGTGATCAATATTCTATCATGTTTCATGGTGTTTGATTTTCAAGAAAAATAAATGCCAACTAAACTGCTTTAAAATGAGATGCACTCAAGGGAAAAAAGCCTAAAGCTTGGACCCAAAAGTCATTTCCTAAAACAATTTTATGGGGGCATAAAATTCCAGCATTATAGCATAATGTGTAATACTATTTTATAGTGTAGAGTATTAGTTTAGACATTACACTTTGTTCAGTAATAGCTTATTGAATATATAGCATGTGAAAAGACAATAATAAAAGCATGAACATTGTAAAACATAGATTTGAAGGTGGAAGCAGTCCCTCTTCCTGAGATTTTACAAGCATAGTATTTTAGAATGGCTTGCCTAGAGTTTTGTAATTTATTGATCAGGGATTAAATAAACTACCAAGCAAACTAATTAACTGAGTTCAAAGAATGTAAATCTTATTTGAGATGTAATATGCCTAGTATTCTGGGATTGCAATTACTAAATATTATAGAAAAAACTACGTAAAAATATTTCCCCTGTATATTCCCTACAGATATGTTTTTCAATTTCTTAAAACTGTCCCCACAGAATGTTTGGCTGACCAATTAAGTAGCATGCGCGATCTACATTAGAGACATCATTAGAAGAAGAAAATAAGTAGTTTGAATATGGGCTTCTTAGAAAGGAACACGGAAAAGGCGATGGCACCCCACTCCAGTGCTCTTGCCTGGAAAATCCCGTGGATGGAGGAGCCTGGTAGGCTGCAGTCCATGGGGTCGTGAAGAGTCGGACATGACTGAGCAATTTCCCTTTTGCTTTTCACTTTCATGCATTGGAGAAGGAAATGGCAACGCACTTCAGTGTTCTTGCCTGGAGAATTCCAGGGACGGGGGAGCCTGGTGGGCTGCCGTCTATGGGGTCACACAGAGTCGGACACGACTGAAGTGACTTAGCAGCAGCAGCAAAAAGGAACAGCTCTTGAAATTCTAAAGGTGTAAATGTGGCAGAGGATGTATATTCCTTTGCCAGTGGCCTGTGGAGCAAGGGAATGCAGGCACCTGAAACCACACATAGGACCTTGACACTGTTCTTTGATAAAAATCATTTTTTTATTTATTTCTAAAAAGAAATATATCCATAACAGAAATTTTAAAATAATAGCAGATTATAAAAAAGAAAATTAAAATTACTTTTTTACAATAATGCTGCTGCTGCTGCTAAGTTGCTTCAGTAGTATCCGACTCTGTGCGACCCCAAAGACAGCAGCCCACCAGGCTCCCCCATCCCTGGGATTCTCCAGGCAAGAACATTGGAGTGGGGTGCCATCGCCTTCTCCATTTTACAATAATAGATATGTATAATTTATACATAAAGATAAAATCATAATCCTATATCTGGGTATATATTGCAATCAAGTAGATTTCCAAACTGTATTACTTTCCCAACAAAGGTCCATCTAGTCAATGCTATGGCTTTTCCAGTAGTCAAGTATGGATGTGAGCATTGTACTATAAAGAAAGCTGAGCATCGAAGAACTGATGCTTTTGAACTGTGGTGTTGGAGAAAACTCTTGAAAGTCCCTTGGACTGCAAGGAGATCAAACCACTCAATCCTAAAGGAAATCAGTCCTGAATATTCATTGGAAGGACTGATACTGAAGCTGAAACTCCAAAACTTTGGCCACCTGATGTGAAGAACTGACTCACTGGAAAAGACTCTGATGCTGGGAAAGATTGAAGGCAGGAAAAGAAGGGGACAACAGAGGATGAGATGGTTGAATGGCATTATTGACTCAATGGACATGAGTTTGAGCAAGTTCTGGGGGTTGGTGACAGACAGGGAAGCCTGGCATGCTGTAGTCCATGGGGTCGCAAAGAGCTGGATATCACTGAGCAACTGAACTGAACTGACTATTAATTATATAGAGAGTATACTATATATTTCACCAAATGGCCCCCATGACATTGTCACCTTGGCCTCAGGTGGCATTCACCTCATCTCTGAGCAGCAGCTATCGTCCCTCTCACCTTAGATACCACCCCCACTTCAAATTGTCATTTCTTATCCTTGCAGAACTATTAGTAAAGATGTCACTGTGAAAAAAGGAAGTTATAAATGCCAAGAAGGGCTGAGCTATAGGTCTTGAAATACTAGCATTTTCACTTTTAATAAGTGAGATTTACAAATCCTGAGTATGCAAAGATATAGCCTCCATTATACTGTATTTATTACACAGAGAGTGTACTATACATTTCAAAGAATGGCCCCATGACATTGTTACCTTGGCCCCAAGTGGCATTCACCTCATCTCTGAGCAGCAGCTACAGTCTCTCTCACCTTAGATACCACCACCACTTCAAGTTGTCATTTCTTATCCTTGCAGGACTATTAGTAAAGATGTCACTGTGAAAAAGGGAAGTTATAAATGCCAAGAAGGGCTGAGCTGCAGGTCTTGAGATACTAGCATTTTCAGTCTTAATAAGTGAGTTTTACAAATTCTGAGTATGCAAAGATATAGCTTCCATTATACTGTATTTTACTGAATTTAAGACACCATCATTTGTAAGATGCACTGTTATTTTACGTACCATTAGGAAAGAAAATTCAGTGCAAACTAAACTCTGATATGCCATGGATTGTGAGCTGCATCGAAACTTCAGATATGTTAAAATATGGGGGAGAAAGGTATATTTTGAAGTATATCTTGGAATCAGTGAACTAAGGTATTTCTATAATTGTACTTAACTCTCAACCTCCATTTTTAGTGATAACAGGAACATTGATCTTGTCAGTTCAAAGTAAATTCTTTCTTTTCTGGATTTTATTCAGTCTCATTTGGGTAACAGTCAATTCAGAATTCTCCTGGAGATAGTTCAGAGGGAAGGACCTGCTTTTGTAATTTCAAGGTGTTACATCACTTTAGCCTCAGTCCTCCACAGGCCACAGTAGCCTCCACCGGGATATGACACAGTCTGCTTTAGACATTGGTGGCCCCTCCTTGGCTTTGTTCTCCTGGTCCATGCATAACCAAACTGCAGAGTGCTCCAAGTCCTCCAGCCCTTTTGGCTATCAGTCAATAATCTCTGGCCTCCCAGCTAACATCCCCACCCTACGGTGAGATGCAGGACCCATTTGTATATGCATCTCCCTCAACTAGGCCACGTTTCTGCTCTGGCTCCATACTGGACTCTATGCTTCTCAGGAAGACTTGTAATTTTTCCTGATTACAACCTGGGGAGAAAGAGTTAGATCCTCTTCTTATGTAGACCCTCCAACACAGGGAATTTCAACCCCAGGATAAGCCAGGTATATGTCCTTTTTGCCCCTTCACAGATCACTGCCTTGTCCTGGCAAAGGGGCTTGTATAATCCAATGGAGCTATGAGCCGGGCCATGTAGGGCCACCCAAGATGGATGTATCATTGTGGAGAGTTCTGACAAAATGTGATCCACTGGAGGAGGGAATGGCAAACCATGCCAGTATACTTGCCATGAGAACCTCATGAACTATATAAAAGGACAGAAAGACATGATACTGAAACGTGAGCTTCCCAGGTCTGAAGGTGTCCAATATTCTACTGGGGAAGAATGGGGGAGAACTACTATTAGCCCCAGAAAGAATGAAGCGGCTGGGTCAAAGTAAATGATGCTTAGTTGTGGATGTGTGTGGTGACGAAAGTAAAGTCCGATACTGCAAAGAATGGTATTGCATAGGAACCTGGAATGTTAGGTCCATGAATCAAGTAAATTGGAAGTGGTCAAGCAAGGATGGTAACTTGGATGAGTTACAAGCTAAAATCAAGATAGGCAGGAGAAATATAAACAACCTCAGATATGCAGATGATACCACTCTAAAGGTAGGAACTGAAGAGGAACTAAAGAGCCTCTTGATAAGGGTGAAGGAGAAGAGTGAAAGAGCTGGCTTAAAACTAAATATTAAAATCATGGCATCTGGCCCCGTTACTTCAAGGCAAACAAAAGGGGAAAAAGTGGAAGCAGTGACAAATTTCCTCTTCTTGGGCTCTAAAACCACTGTGGATGGTGACTGCAGCCATAAAATCAGAAGACGGTTGCTTCTTGGCAGGAAAGTGATGACAAACTAGACAGTGTGTTGAAAAGCAGAGACATCACTTTACTGACAAAGGTCCATATAGTCAAGGCTATGGTCTTCCCAGGGGTCATGTATGGTTGTGANCCATAAAATCAGAAGACGGTTGCTTCTTGGCAGGAAAGTGATGACAAACTAGACAGTGTGTTGAAAAGCAGAGACATCACTTTACTGACAAAGGTCCATATAGTCAAGGCTATGGTCTTCCCAGGGGTCATATATGGTTGTGAGAGCTGGACCATATAAGAAGGCAGAGCACCAAAGAACTGATGCCTTTGAACTGTGGTGCTGGAGAAGATTCCTGAGAGTCCCTTGGACTGCAAGGAGATCAAACCAGTCAATCTTAAAGGAAATCTACCTGACTACTCTTTGAAAGGACTGATGCTGAAGCTGAAACTCCAGTATTTTGGTCATCTGATGCAAACAGCTGACTCATTCAAAAAGTCCCTGATGCTGGGAAAGATTGAGGGGGCAGAAGAAGAGGGCATCAGAGGATGAGATGGCTGAACAACATCACTGATGCGATGGACATGAACTTGGGCAAACTCTGGGAGATGATGAGGGACAGAGAGGCCTGGCATGCTGCGTCCGTGGAGTTGCAAAGAGTCAGACATGGTTGGTCAACTGAACAACAACAACTTTTCTTGGGGATTCACAGCAGCCAATTTTATCCTTCTCTTTTCTTCATTCCTTTCCTCAATCAACTTACTCTATCTTTACTCCCAAGTTCAGAAAAATCTTGCTAAATATTTAGACTAAACAATTATTTGTGCCAGAATCATGGCTGGCACAAATTCAAGTTCAAATGGCAAGAGTTTAACCCTTTCTTGTTCTGGTTGATCCCTCACCCTAAAGGCAACTCATATGGAAATTTGGCGAGAAAGGAGAAAGGGAGCTGAGCAGTGAGAATGAGAAGAAATCTTAGGGAACTTCTCAAAATACAGTGCCACCAATGGTAATTCTGTGATGCCTGGCCACATTCCTCCTAAAATACCAGAAGGGATTAAGCCTTTGCTTTATCAATATGCATAATTTAATCATATCTTAAGTCAAATTTTCTGGGTGGGTACTTTTAGGAGGATTCTGTAGGACTAGCAAAGCATTAGCTATTACTTCAAAGGTATGCTCCATTTCCAAAGATCTGAGGTATTGGGCACAACAATTGAGTTAAAGTCCAATGTATTTTAGGAGTTATTCCACTATGTCCCTGGGAAGCAATGGAACCATATGTGGCAACCCTACAGTACATGCTTTGAGAACTACTTTGCTCCCTTTGAGAAAAGCCAGGTTGCAGCCTGTGGGCTTCCCTGTGGCTTAGCCTGTAAAGAATCTGCCTGCAATGCAGGAGACCCAGGTTCAATCCCTGGGTTGGGAAGATCCCCTAAAGAAAGAAATGGCAACCCACTCCAGTATTCTTGCCTGGAGAATCCCTTGGAGAGAAGAACCAGGCAGGCTACAGTCCAAGGGGTCGCAAAGAGTCAGACACGACGGAGCCACTAAAAGCCTGTAACCCACAGAATTGACGCCACAGAACCCCAAAGCCATCTCTATTGCACTAGGGAAACCAACTTCTCAGTTTGAGATTGTAGTAGATTGATGACAAAAAATGGCCTCAATTCTCCACTCTTCTTTTATCCACGCCTTTGCTACATGTCTGAATTTTCTCTCAAGAAGTGAAATCTATTTTCCCACTCCTGGTAGCCAGGTTGGCCTTATGATTTAATGTGGCTGATAGAAAGGGCAGAAGTGGCCACTTCTGAGCCCAGACTACCAAAGCACTTGCATATTTCTACTTCTTCTCTTTTAGAACACTGTCCAGGACCATGAGAACAATCTTACGCTGGTCTGCCAAATAACGAGTTGCCTCAATCAACCAAGGGCCTCCCTGATACCTCAGTTGGTAAAGAATCCGCCCTCAATGCAGGAGATCCCGGTTTGATTCCTAGGTTGGGAAGATCCCCTGGAAAAGGAAAAGGCTACCCTCTCCAATATTCTGGCATGGAGAATTTCATGGACTGTATGGGGTCACAAAGAGTCGGACACGACTGAGCGACTTTCAGTTCACTTCACTTCACTTCCATCAACGGAAAGCAACCTACCCCCAAACATCCTATTTCAGGCAACCCCAATCCTCCTGCTGAGTGACTCAGACAAGCTCAGCCAAGATCAAATCTTCCAAGCTGACTTATGAGCTCAGGAACAATAATGAAACGCTTATAGCTTTAATGCTACCTTTGGGAGTGGTTTATTATTCAGCAATAGAGAAGGACCAGCGAGGGTGGCCCTTTGAGTACCTAATATGCCAGCAATCTCTATAGAAGTTAATACCTAGGAGGCAATGCTGCCTTAACAAAACATAAGACATATACCATGAGCTTTGGGACTAAGTAAGGAGCAGAGGCTGAAAAACAGAGAGCAAACTGTTGGCAAAAGTTGGGGAAATGGTGATGAAATTATACTGGAGGATGAAACTATAATGACCTGTATTAAAGAGAGCAAAACAGTTGATAAAACAATTGTCCAGCTTAATGGAAGATGTGAAATATATCAAATGAACTTTGGGTTTGACTCAGGAAGTCTCCAGGCAAAATGTTTAAAATGTTCTAGTTGTATATGATATGAGACAAACAAGGAGGGAAAAAAAAAAAAAAAGATAAGATAAAGAAGTAATTAACCAGTTTGGAAACTGACTTTGGAAGAAATATCATGCCCATAACATAATGAGGTAGAAAATAAAACTATTTCTCATCACCAGTTTCCTTAGCTTGAGGACAAAAGTGAAATCAAGTGTTAAAGTTTGCAAAAGAATTAGGTGGTCCCCTAAAGGTCCTCTGACTTAAACAAAAGGACTTATTGGAAACTTCAGCGTTGGTTCCACAGAAGTCATCCCAAAGTAGCAGGAAGTCTAGAGAAAGAGTAATGTTTGGTTTTTGTCCAATGGAGTGAAATTTTGTTCAGTTCATAGGAAGATCAGAAAGTTGTGAGAATACCACTAGGCTGGATTAAAAGGAACAGATTGTTCAAATTTTAAAGAAGTCTTGGTCTTCAACTTGCTATACAAGGAAACAGGCTACAAGTTTCTTATCTGTTAGTAAGAATGAGCTGCTTCTTCAGAGTCAGTCAGGGGGGTAATGGGCAGGGAAGGATGAGCAAGTAGAGCAAAAGGTGATGAAAAACCGAGGACTGCCGTGCTATTCACAGGAAGCAGCAGAGACAACGGGGCTGAGAAGACAGTTCCAGGGAGAAGGGCCCAGGTTTGATCAAGGAGCATCACCAGCCTCCAGGAGAGAGGAGGACCTGGCAGTCTGTTCCCAGCTGGATTTCAAAATCTCTACAAACCCGTGACGGCTATGTACTGCCCATTCTTCTCTTATTTAACAAGAGTGTTATCTGTCGTTACCTTGTTGTTACCTCTGTGGTGTGTACGTGGGTGGTAGTTAACTTTCCATTTCAGTTCATAGGTTTCTGTATCAAAAGGAGCTACATCTAATAGATCATATTTGAATCTGATTTAAATCTTTGAACTCTGGAATTCAATCTTGATATCATGATTGTTTAAAGCTTTTGGGGACCTGGAGATAAGGAGGCAGAAGGCAGCTTTCGCAAAATGGCCCCAGTTCTCTCCCTACTCTCTTTTATCCACAGCTTTTGTAATGTGACTTTGCAGCTCCTCCCATCAAGAAGTGGACTCTTTTCCTTCTTGAGTTGTTCTTCCTAATGAATTGTGGCAGAAGTAATGGTACACCATTCTTGAGCCTAGACCTCGAAACATTGTACAAATAAATCTCTTTCTTCCTCCTCTGTCCCTCCTTAGCTACTGGCTAGTTCACTAGAGGGACAAGTGGCCTTGTTATCTTTTTCACTGTAAACAGCAAGCAACTAGCTCCCAAACATTTTAGGGAAGAACAGATGCACCAATTGACAGCAAATTCATGAGTGAACTCTCCAAGATCAGCCAAGCCTGGCCCAGATCAGTAAAATCATCCAGCTGACCTACAAACTTCATGATCAAAAGGAAAATGTCCACTGTTTAAATCATTAAGTTTCAAATGGCTTCTTACACAGCAACAGTTAGCTGGTATAGGATGATGCTTTACCAGGAGAATCATAGGGAAAATATTATCAATATTTTTCTATCAATTCTCAGGCATACCTTATATCTTTCTGAAAAATTACTTTTCTATTAACCAGTTTCTGTTACTTGCATCCAAACATCTAATTTATAAACTTATCATATATGATAGTCAAGGAATATTTCATAAGGTTGAAATATAATACTTTGAAAATTATGGCATTAACATTGTACATGCATAATAAGAGAAAAAAAATGTTTAGAAGGCTCTTTGGGGACCTGGTATGTAATTTAATAATTCTGTCTTAGTTTTTTTTTTTTTTTCAGTAAAATTCAATTTTCAAAATTACATCTTCAACATTTAATTTTAAGACCATATGTATAACCAGTTCTATCTTTCTAAAATTATTTCTACCGTTCCATATATTTGCATACAGAGAGACATCTGAGAGCCACATATGTATTAGGATTTGTGGTTATTATGTTTATAATATGTTAAACAAGTGACTCCATTCAGTCTATGCAAATAAATCAGTTCAGATAAGACAAAGATGTTCAAACTTTCTCTTTGACCAAATACACCGATTGATCTATTGAATTAAATCAATATAATAAAACTTGTAATTCTATGAAGATCAAGATTAATTATATCAGAAGTATCCACTGATGGAAAAACTCTAATAAAACTAAAAGACATATGCCTTCATATTTTCTAAACCTTGGGAAAGAACAAACTACAGCATAACGTGATCCTTTTCTCACTTCCTGTAAGATCAACATTTTTTAATCCACTCATTCTTCATGAGCATCATCTAATAAATCAGATGATCCCAAAGAAGATACAGAATGACATTAATTGTGGGCCATCATACTTTTATTGAATAACTCTCAGTAGTAATTTTCTAATTGATTTCACAGAACAAAACCAGAAATTCAGAGAAAATTCCTAAAATATTAGTCTTTGCTTTTTTTCTAAAACAATTTTGTTTGGGATAATCAATCATTTTCTTAGGATATATATATCATAGAATTCTAGATTGCTGTCAAATCAAGATCATTGTCTAAGGTTTTATTGTTTTTAAGCTACAGTTTACATTGATATATCTTCTTCACATAGGTCATACTTCACAGTCTACAGGCAAAAATTAGGTCACCCTTGTCATCCTGTGTTAGTCACACTAGTCGCTCAGTCATGCCCAACTCTTGTCATGCCCAGAGTCCGGATCCCAGACTGAGTCTGGATCCTAGACGTCCACAGGAATGCAAAAGCATTAAGGGGTTTTATTGCTAGCTCGAGCTAGGGCTCCCGTCTAATCCATCACAGTGGAGTCTTGACGAGAGCCTGAGCCCTGGATTACAGCAGTATTTATACATTTAGCCCAGCTCAAATGTTGCAACAAAAGAGTTGGCAAACAGTGATTGGTTAGTTCATGCGCACACCGTGGGATTTTTCAAATCACACAAATCACAAAATCTCATTGACTCGGGTTTGAATAAAAATCCCAATTCTGATTGGCTCGTATTTGGCATCATTGAGGACTTTCCCAGGGTGTGGTTCCCCGGAATCATGACTTGGGTTTTAATCCAGTTTGGCTCTAACACTCTTTGCCACCGCATGGACTGAAGCCCAGAGAGGCTCCTCTGTCCATGAGATTTTCCAGGCAAGGATACTGGAGTGGGTAGCCATTTCCTTCTCCAGGGGATCTTCCCAACCCAGGGATCGAACCCAGATCTCCTGCACTGCAGGCAGATTCTTTACCAACTGAGCTACAAGGGAAGCCCATGCCAATCTCAAAACTCTGCTTTAGGGACTTCCCTGACTGTCCAGTGATTATGACTTCATCCCCACTCCATCCACTGCGAGTGCAGGAGGTATGGCTTCAGTCCCTGTTCAGGGAGCTAATATCTCCCATGCCTCCCGGCCAAAAGATCAAAGCACAAAACAGAAGCAAATTCAACAGAATTTAAAAATGGTCCATAAACTTTAAAAGAGTTCTCTTTTTCTGTACTTACTTGCAGTAGTGTAGGGGCTCTTCTTTTCCACCAAGTTGTATACTAATCTACCTAGAAGTCCCCTAGGTGCTATCTCTGTGTCTCTGATCTCGTGTTCTCTATTATTATGTGGCTGGCAATCAACACTTCACGCTTCCATTGTGCTATCTCACTGCTATACTACTATTACTTAGGCCACAGATGCCCATTACCAACATACACGCAGAAACAGAGAAGCTGACAGTGCAGCCAGAAAGAGCCAGAGAGACTGAAGATGTCTCCATCCTGTTGATAGATGGGGCTGTTCCAGCCTCTCATGCCCTCCTGACAGTGCCATTTCTCCAGGTCATACTCTTGTCTCCATCACTGCTGCTAGAGCCAGTGATACTCATGATATGTTTTCAGAGATCAAAAGAGATTTTGATTAAATGGTGTTTTTAGTGTTTGCTTTTAGCTTTTTTAATTTGTTCACTCTTAGTTTAGGGTTCCACCCTAGAGATGAATCTTGGAAGTAGCAGCCCAACTGGAGGCACCATAACCAGAAGCTTTTTTTTTTTTTTTTTTTTTTAACTTTTCAGCCATGCTGTGTGGCATGTAGGATCTTAATTCCCCCACCAGGGACTGAATCTGCCCCACCTGCTATGGAAGCATAGAGTCTGGACCACTGAATGGCCAGGGATGTCCCCAAAATAACAATTTTTATCTGATTTTCACTAAAGCAATGTGCTTCAAATCTCTTGTTAGGCCCTTCCAGGAAGCACCACAATTCCTCACATAACCTCCTGACAAGACCCTCAACTGTCAGGCACACAACCTAGGCCAGCTATTATTCAAGAATAAAACACAGCTTGGGCTCAATTAGAGTCGCCCCTAATTTCATTACAAAGCAAGCGAAAACAAACAAACAACAACAAAAACCCAACAACTATGACACTGAGTTGCTTTCTACTTAGTTGAAGTAGATTTTTATGTGTCAATATAGGCAAATACCCTGTAAAAGTTACTGTTCATAATAAACCCCACTTATCATGAGTTTATTATGTTCCAAACACTATATGGGGATTTACAGGAGCTTCTCATTGATCACTTTTTCAAATAAGATTGAGGTTCAGGGAAATATTTAGTAATTTGATGAAAGTCATAGTTAAGCCAGGCCTACTTATGACAAAACTCTTGTTCTTAATTGCTGTGATCTAAAGCATCTCCAATGGCAACCTACTCCAGTACTCTTGGCTGGAAAATCCCATGGATGGAGGAGCCTGGTAGGCTGCAGTCCACGGGGTCACACAGAGCCGGACATGACTGAAGTGACTTAGCAGCAGCAAAGCATCACAGACTCAATGGACATGGGTTTGGGTGGACTCAGAGTTGGTGATGGACAGGGAGGCCTGGCATGCTGTAGTTCATGGGGTCAGAAAGAGTTGGACACAAATGAGAGACTGAACTGAACTGAAAGCAGCAAGGGATATCTCCTACAGAAAGAATGAAATTTCGAATATGAAGACCACTGATTTTGTTTTATTTAATGACTGCTTTTACACTCTTATTTATACTTTAATCTATGCTAGACACTTGGAAGCCAATGAGCGAGATGGCCTATGCCTTCATAAAGCTCACATTCAAATTTTCTTTCCCATCCTTCTTGATAGATAATCCAAGACCAATAAATGCAACTTTACTAGAGAGAAATATATGAATTCAGACTAACCTCAAAGGGTAATGAACCATTTGGCCTGTAGAGAAACATATACTTCAACTTTCCTTAAAGTTGAAGGGATTTCTTAAAGTTGAATTAACCAGGGATCAGCATCATCATGCATGAGCTTTATTTAGTACAAGGTACAACACAAAAATGCATGAGTTACAATCTAGCATAGTCTTAAAGAAACTCAATCCTTTTTTTAGTAAAAATGTCTATCTTAGATCAATTAATATACAGAGCCATCTATAGAATGATAAACTCACAGTGTAATTCAAAAATGAATCCATTTCTGCAATATCTGCTCTGCCAGCTAACAAATTTAGAATATACTATTTGCAAAAACAAAAATACTATCTTTAAAATAAAACAAGCCTCAGGGAAACTCTGGTTTATAGTTGATATTATTTCAAAAATACTGAAATTTCTTAAACTTGCACTTACAAGGACTAAAAGGAAAAGTCAATGCTCTTTCTCCCCTCCAGAAATATTGAATATCATCTTCAATTACTGACACCNACGGACAGAGGAGCCTGGTGGGCTACAGTCCATGGGGTTGCAAAGAGTCGGACATGACTGAGCGACTAACACTTTACCAGGATGGTAACTATGCTCGATGGTTTTAGGCTACAGTGTTCCTGAATGTTAACACCTCAAAGTGCCCTGATCACTCTCACTCTATGTCCCCACTAATTTGTATCTTAAAAAAGAACTTCTGAAAACATACTCTTTTTAAGCTAAATGAAAAACTCTCTTGAGGCTGGTGCAACTATTTGGGTGCATCTGGGTCTCCATTTAAAGCTCCAAATTAGGTCAGTTTAAATATGGGATTCCCTTAGCATTCATAGACCCAATTATCCTTTCCCTGGGGAGAAGGGTGTGCCCTCTAGGTGGGAGGTGCTATGTCCTCTTCAGACACTAAGAGAATTCTAGTGTAAGGCAGCCAAGTCCTTCAGGACAATTACTGTATATTTCTAGAGATATCTCCACTGTATTCCTGGCCTGTGCCTGCACGTATTTCCTCTGTGATCTGGGCCTTGCTGTCTCTTCATTCACAAGGTGGCTCTCCTTTGACTGAGTCTCTGCTGTGTCATCTGTGAATCTGAGCAGAGTGGGGAGAGGAAGACTCAGAATGGAGGGAATATTTCTCATAATCGTGGAAGTCCTATTACTCCTTCTTGAAGAATGTGTATAGAGAATCTGGCTGAATTAGAAATACTATCCAGTGGGTGGTGGTCCAATGGAAAGGACCTGCCTGAGGACTGGAGTCCTGCATATGGGTTCTCACTCTAATAAAAAGTGTCTTTTATCCTTGGGACACGCACTCAGCTTTTTCTCTGTTAAATAAAGGACCTCCAAGTTTTCTTCTAACTCCAAGACTCGAGGCTTCTCAGTGTTCCAGTTTCACTCTTTTTACAAGATCCCTGTGCCAGACTGCTGGAGCTCACTCCTGTTTCTACCACTGATTAACTGGGTGATCTTGGGNAAATAAAGGACCTCCAAGTTTTCTTCTAACTCCAAGACTCGAGGCTTCTCAGTGTTCCAGTTTCACTCTTTTTACAAGATCCCTGTGCCAGACTGCTGGAGCTCACTCCTGTTTCTACCACTGATTAACTGGGTGATCTTGGGCAAGGTTTTCCTCGTCTCTGAGGCCTCCCCTCTTGTTTGAAAAGGGGGTATTGCATTGGTACCCATTCCAGAGGATTCCAGAGGGTTAAACGAGTTCATCTGTGTGTTTGGCATATGGCCAAGCTATGTCAGGATATAAGAACTGTTATTAATATCATTGCTGTCATCCTTGTTATAGGGTATCAAATGGTTGGTAGTAAATGCCTAAACTGTGAGGCAGTGTTAGGGTTCTTCAGGATAGAAGGCTGAAAAGAGGATTAATGAACTGAGCGTTTGTATGTGCCAACACAGTTTTCTCCTCTGTGGTATCAGATTCTGATTTCTGACTTCCACTGCAAGTAAGCAGAGGTTTTAGACTAACAAGTCAATTCACTTCATACAGAAGGCCCCAGCTGAGCACCCCAATGTTCATTGCAGCACTGTTTATAATGTCCAGGACATGGAAACAACCAAGATGTCCATCAGCAGATGAATGGATAAGAAAGCTGTGGTATATATGCACAATGCAGTATTACTCAGCCATTAAAAAGAATACATTTGAATCAGTTCTAATGAGATGGCTGAAACTGGAGCCGATTATACAGAGTGAGGTAAGCCAGAAAGAAAAACACCAATACAGTAAACTGACACATATATATGGNTTCTACATCTGAGGCAGAGCCAGGGTATCATGGGCATTCCAGCAAGAAGTCATTAATAACATCTGGGCAGAATGAAACAGAAAACCATAAGGAGAATGAGGAGGTACCTACCTTATGGAGGGAACAATACAAAATATCAATAGGACATTCAGCACGGTGCCACTACGGAAGTTAGAACTGCAATGGTTCCAGCCAGTAAAGGCTTTTATATTTTTTAGGGGGAAAAAGGAGGAGTAGGAGGAGAAGGAGGAGAAGATGTGACAGATCATATGAGGCTTGCACAGCCTGAAATATTTACTATCCAGCTCTTTACCAAAAAATGCTTGCCAATACCTGGGCTAGATAGAGAGATGCACAATACACAGATTTCACACCGGTTATTGCAAGTGGCTGCAGGCAGTTTTTTTGTTTTGTTTTGTTTTTTCTTCTCTGTGTTTTTCCTTAGGTTCCTAACTTTCTTCAGTTACCATGAATTATTTTGAAATTAGGGGTGAAAAAAGTCCTTCTACTTTCCATGTGCAAGTAATATATCTTAGAAAGTAATCAGAAGTGCAGAAAAAAAGTTTAGTAAAGAGGATGTTCATCACAGTGCTATTTACAATGATGAAAAATTGGACATTCAAATGTCAGCTACCCAAGAAAAGGCTAAAAATTATGGTATATTCTTATGATGGAATAATATCCATCATAAGTCATCACAAATTATGTGTATAAAGAATTCCCAGTGCCATGAGAAGGTGCTAGTACTCCACTGTTTGGTGAAATGGTAATACACAAAACTGTACATACCATAAGATGTCAAGTCAGCAAAATGCAACAAAAAGTAATGAAAAGAACTATTCAAGAATATTAGAAACAAACAGCATTTGTATCTAAACTGTGGATTTATGAGTGAGTCTCATTTCCTCCTTTATTTGGTTCTATATATTTGAAATACATTATTATGAGCATGTGCTGCTCTTAGAGCAATACTTAGAAAATCTGGTTTTTATTCTTTCACAGTTCTTCCTAAGAGATTGAGAAGAGGTTCGAGAGATGGAGACATCTGTGCTACCTTTTGAGGGATGAGCAGGTGTTCACCAAATAGAAACAAAGAGCCCAGGACCAAGAAGAAAGGACATGAAAAGTCACAGGCGTGCAAGAGTGCTTAGTAACATACTCGTGGTAGCTTCAGCTATAGAATATGACTAACAGGGGTTGGCCAGAGACACTTCCAGAACTGAGGTAGGGTCGGATGGATGGCAGGGTGGAGGTGTGCCCAGGAAAGGATTTTACCCACAGGCCAAGACAGACAATAAGCAAGAAGGCAGAGGCAGCTGGGAAACAGGAGGGGAGATGCCTGCTCTAAAACAGAGGGG
Organism: Neotragus pygmaeus; assembly: GCA_006410875.1. Taxonomy (NCBI): domain Eukaryota; kingdom Metazoa; phylum Chordata; class Mammalia; order Artiodactyla; family Bovidae; genus Neotragus; species Neotragus pygmaeus. The sequence continues at coordinate 92,486 of SJYV01021184.1, forward strand.
ACGATCACGAAGAACAGGCAGAGCGGGGAGAGAACTGGCAGGTGAGAGTCTCCCACTCAGTGCCACTCACAACACGATTCTCCTTCATTGCTAACACGGCTGTGCTGTGTGTGTCTTTGCACCTAGAAATAAAATTAGTTGGGAATCAAATCAACACATTCTTATTGTTTCAGGCATTGCCAGAGGCAATTCTGACTTCTTCCTAAAAGCAGACCCAATGAACACTCTGTGTGGCTTCACAAGTTACTTCTGAGTAAGACATAGATGCCGGGCAAAGGAAAAGATGCCATTCTGTCCAGCGGACCCAAGGCAGGAGGTTAAGTAGACAAGGATAAAAAGGAAGAAAGCCTCACGGGATGGAACAAGGAAGATGAGGCAAGCAGGGCCAAGAGGAGCTGGTCCCCTCTTCAGCCAGAAGTCATGATTTTGGAGAAAGAGAAGAGGCTGCAGAGAGGCTGTGCTCAAGTCCTGCTCAAGGCTGGCTTCCCAGCAGGATGAGAAATGGGGTTCCAGGAAACACGAAGGAATGGCGCTGGCAGGAGACACTCAGACCCGCTCACAAAGGCTTTAAATGGAAACATGAGCGCAAGGGAAGAATTTGGAAGTACAGAGCACACATTGAGCAAACAAGTGTGTCCCAGCTATGGACACCACAGAAAGACAGGGGCTCAGGAATCACAGGGGAAGCCAGGGAAAAGAGACCAGTCTGGCCAGCTCTCAGCCCCCAGGGGCCCTGGGGCCCAGGCAGGAAGTGAGTTGCAAAGGTGGGATAGGAGCCTGGGAGGAGATTCACAGGGTTCCCTGGGGGTGCTGCCTGGAAGAGGTTCACAGATGAGCCAGACAGAGAGGCGTGCAAGAGGAGGCCGCTGTGGAAGAGTCTGCACAACCTTCGAGGACGGCAAATTCAAAAGCCCTGGGGGTGAGCAAGCTGCTGAGATTAAGAGAGAACGTGGAGGACTGTGGCTCTGTAGAGCCTCAATGCCTTCAATATCTCACTTCCCTCTGGGGGGCCAAACATGTCTGCATGTCTGCAGGACCACGGCTCTGCAGCCCTGATGAGCTCACCATCACACTGCTGCCAGGACACCTCCTCCATGTCCCCGACACACACTCTCCCAGCACTGCTCCACCTGCTGCCCCAGCCTGGTTTGCATGTCTGTTTCCTGTGTTGACCACAACCTTGCAGACGACTGAAAGGGTACCTTATTCAACTTCTCTGCCCTGCCCTGGGAATGGCAGACAGTGGACACAGTGTTGTCACATGTCCCTTGCTACACACACACACACACAATGTAAACTAAGCCTGCATGTGGTATGCTTAGTCACTCAGTCATGTCCAGCTCTTTGCAACTCCACGACTGCAGTCTGCCACACTCCTCTGTTCATGAGATTTTTCAGGCAAGAATACTGGAGTGGGCTGCCATTTCCTCTTCCGGCATTGATTCCTGACTCAGGGATTGAACCCGTGCCTCCTCTGTCTCCTGCATTGCAGGTGGATTCTTCACCCACTGAGCCATCAAGGACCTGCTTCAAATTACAGCTCAGTTAAGTCAAGTGACTGGCACAAGATCACACAGCTAGTAAGGGACTGGGACCAGAACTCAGCCCTCCTAATTCCAAGTCACGTGTTTGCTCCTCTATTTCCCACTGTCTCTCTATTGTAGCACTCAGTAAGTCACCTATCCATGAGAGGGCGGGGACCGCGTCCTATCCAGTTTAACAATGACTGTAACAGGCCTACCAGTCAGGAAGTGAGGGCCAGGTATAATCTCAGCACTCTACCTGCTATCCTAGGAGGTATCACTATTCTCATTTTCAGATGAGAAAATGAAAAAGCCTTTTACTCAAGGTCAAACTTCCTGACGCCCACGCCTTCAGACTCCCATGCTATAATACCACCTCGGGCTCACGTGCAACTCCTAGTGCAGAGCTGTAGTCAAAAATCTGGATTAACTGAGTAAGAAAATGCAGGATGGAGAAAGCTAAATGAAAGGCCCTCAAAAATAAATTTGTGACCAAATCAGGCAAAGCTGGTAAAATCTGTCATCATCCTGTAGTAGAACTAAAAATAATAATGTTCCTGGGCCTAAAAATAATACTGTTCTGGTGACAGTATGGAAATGACTTCGAGCCAGGATTCCTGGTTTTGACTCCAACTTCACTCCTGATATCTGTGTCACTCTAGACAAGTCCCTTCCACCTACCTTTGTGTGTCCTCTCCCCATCTATAAAAACTCAACAGACCAGCTGTGGGACTAGGTCAGGGGTTCTCATCAGCATTGGCATACCCATGAGCTCGTGGGAAGTACAAACTCATGATCAACTACATCAGAAGCTCTGGGATGGGGTCCAGAACACCCTTCATCGTGACCCCAGTGCCCCTTCAAGTCTGAGAACCACTAGATTAGATGAGCTCTCTGATTCTTCCAGCCCTAACCACTCTGAGAAGCTTAAGCTTCCTCAGTTCAGCCTCAGCAAGGTCCTCCCAATTTTGCCATTCTAGTTTGGATCCAACATGAACTTCAGTCAGCTGGCTCTCTCATCTGGCCATGTCTGACACCTCCTCCTGTGATTAATACAGAAGGCCCCAAGAAACAGACAGTTCCCTGCACTTCTTGCCATTCACCACCTCAGCAGCATGCATCCTGTCTCTATATTAAGAAAATAAGAGTAGAGACTTATCAAGGAAGCCCAACCATGATCATTGTGGAATACTGGCACTACCTTTCAAAACACTGGGAAGAGGACTGGTCCCTGAGGAAAGCAGTAAGGGATCGCCATAGACCCTGGTGCCTATCTGACCCCAGCAGTATCTCTTTACTACCAAGCCAGATGAAGGAATTAGAGAGCATTCACTTTAACACAAGCAGATGAAACACAACATTTCTTGCTTGGTTCTTCTGTGTCAAAAGAAAAAAATCAATCCCAGATCAACCTTACAAGAATGAAAACATATTCCAAAGAATACTCAGTTCTCTGTGTAGACTATCAACAAATGGACTTCTCATCACTTCATTCCTGAAGTAGTACCTGAAAGTCTATCTATTGTGGAATGAATGAATGACGAAATAGCAGGTACCTCCTCAGTGCTAATACTGAGGAGATATAGAGATTAGCTGGTTAAACCCCTATGCTAAAGGAATTAAGTTTGAGAAGTATGAATGATGTCAAACCTGTCCATTCATCCATCCATCCATCCATTCAACAAGCATTTGCAATACGTCTGTCAGATTATAGATAAGAATGAACGTCTAAAGAAATTAAAGACTCCTAAATAAGATAGGGACACAGATAACTACAATAGACGGTTAAAAGTGCTCAGTGCCCCTGCACTCAGTCCAGATGGAGACCATAAGAGGAAGGGATTATTTCCTGCTTAGGACCAAGGGTGGAAATCAAGGCCTGCTTCATGGAGGAGGTGCTGGCCCTGAAGATACATTTGGATTCAAACAGGCGATGATGGCAGAGAACAGCAACCCCGACTGAGAAAACGCTGTGACAAAGCAAGAAGGAGGGAAGGCAATGGAGGTCAGTTTCTAAAAGTCAGTTGGTTACCATTCGACACACCCAAAAATGGCAGGATAAAAAGGATATTATGTGGAGACAGTAAAAAGATCAGTGGCTGCCAGATTTGGGGGTGAGAGGTAGGTATGAATAGGCAGACGACAGGATTTTTAAGGCAGTGAAATACTCTGTATAATATAATGATGGACACATGTCACTATACTTGTCTAAACCCATAGCATATACCACACTGAGAGTAAGCCCTAGTGTGAACTATGGACTCCGGGTGATACTGATATACCAATGTGGGTTCACCAACTGCAACAAACAAACCACTCCGGGAGGAGATGTTGACAGCTGGGGAGGCTTTCCCTATGTAGGGGACAGAAGGCATGTGAGAAATCTCTGTACCTCGCTCTCGGTTTTGCTGTGAGTCTAAAACTACTCTTAACAAGCTTGAAATTTTAAAAATCTTTCAAGGCTATCCAAAGGTTGATTTCTCCAGGATTCTGCCACTGCCTTGACTACCCTCAGCTTTTCTACCAAGCCTCCCCGCTGGAGGTGGGGCTCCCTCCATCTCTCCTGACACTGAGTGCGTTGCTGGACACCTCCTCACCTCCTCCTGCTTCCTGCGTCCCATGCCGTCTCAGCTACCACACCCTTGTCTTCCTCCTGAGTGCCAGTGCCTGCCGCGGGCTTCACTGTACTCACTATGCCGTGTCGTTACACTACTGTTTTCTGTAATTTATAAAACACATACTGCCCACGAGTTTGTATTTTTAATTCCTGTAAGAGGTTTGGGATCCAATTTGTGTGAAAGTCAGACTGCAACATAATGTAGTATTGTATGATAAAAGCCTCCAAGAATAAAAACAGACAGTATATCCCGCTTATCAGAAACTCAAACAATGATTCCATTTCTGAGTATTGCAGATTTCCTTATGAATGACTGGTTTTTGTTTCACATCAATTTGTCCCCGCCTTCTTGAAATTAGTTCTAAGGATAAAGTTTCCTAATTTTCAAGGCTTCTTTCTTTTTTTGAAATATATATTGAGAATCTACGCTATTTCAGGCTATGCTAAAAGTAAGCATCTTTGCTTACTTAACTTTCATAAGGTAAATGGTGGTACTTTGTCAATATCAATTACTGTTTGAGGTATCATTGACCACTGAACCCACTTTACAGATAAGAAAACTGAGGCATATGGCAGAAGAGACTGGATCCAAACCCAGATCTTCCACAGTCCCTAACTGTTGTTCACTCATTCATTAAACAACAGGGACAAGATTGGGATATTTCCACAATCCTTTTTTTGGCCCTCACTGGGCTTCCAGCTTCACCTAGGATCATCACTCCCCATTCTGGGGCCTCAGTCTCTTCCCTGGAAACAAAGAGACTGTATTATGGTGATATTTAAGCCTTACTTTACCAGAGCCTGTTCAAATACAAACAGTAGGGAAGTGCAAGAAAGTCAGTCCCGTCCTGCCCCATTTCAACCACAGTTGCTCCAGCTTATTGGTTCACCATTACATGTCGTAATAGGATTTTGTGTAAAGAATTCCTCCTTAGCTGTTAAAAAAAAAAAAAAGTGTAAAACCACTCTAAGGTAGTGAAATATCAACTAAGTGTAATGTGGTACCCTGAGGTGTATCCTGCAAAAAAGAAAAAAGACATTAATGGAAAAACTGGTGAAATCTAAACTGAGTCCAGTTTCATTAATAGTCATGTACCAACGTCCATTTCTGAGTTTTGACAAATGTACTATGCTAATGTGGTGGCACAGTGATAAGAATCTGCCTGCCAATGCAGGAGACACAGGAGACATGGGCTCAATCCCTGGGTGGGGAAGATCCCCTGGAGGAGGGCAAGGCAACCCGCTCCAGTATTGTTGCTTGGAGAATCCTATGGACCAAGGAGCCTGGCGGGCTGCAGTCCATAGGGTCTCAAAGAGTCAGACACGACTGAGCACACACACAGTATGCTAATGTAAGATGTCGAAAATGAGAGAAACTGAGTGAAGGACAGATGGAAATTCTCTGTACAATTTTTACAACTATTCTACAAAGCTAAAACTATTCCAAAACGAAAAGTTTATTTAAAAAAACCAAAAAAAAAAAAACACCACAGAGAAAAAACAGAAAACCTCATTCACCTGTAACATCTTCTCCAAACCACAATTATCTGACTTTATAACACATATAACAGCAGATAATATTTAATGGTTACTTGGCATGTGTCAGGCTCTGTTCTAAGCGTTTCACATAGTTCATTTAATCCTCACAACTAGAAGACAGGTAATTTTCTTCTCCCCATTCTGAGAATGAGGTAACAAAAGAGTCTAAAGAGACTGGGGAATAGGTCAAGTTAACAATAGTGGAGCCAGGACACAGTCTAGCTCCAAAACCCATGCTTTCAAATGTTATATAGATCAAAGCTTTCAAAATGCTTCTGTATTTTTCAGGTAGGCCTATATAACCGGAGAAATCCAAACGACTAATCACAAAGACCATGAGATGAGAACTGTTTAATACAAAGAAGAAGTCAAAGGATTCACAAGGTAAATTCCTAACTTTGGAACAGTCTTTCCTGGAGCAGAACCAAACTTGACTGCCATTTCCAATGGCAACTTCACATGTCAATGACGTCGCTGGGTCTATCTATGCAGTGTCCTACGTGACACGTCCACCTTGATAGTATGCACCACCAGCCAATGTTATGGCCTCTGGTCTGTCACTTGCCAAGCTGCCTGCTGACATTTTCATCCCTAAAGTGTCTGTCCAGGTAGGTGGTGAAATGAAACATGCAAGCTGCCTTTTCAAGGTCTGCAAAACAAGCTTCAGCTTTCCAAGTGATTAGTTTCCCTAGATGCTTAAGAATTCATGCTGAGACCCTAACAGTGCACTGCCCAGTTCTAGAAGGCAAAAGTCCTTCCTCTGCAATGAATGATGTTCCTCACTGGCTGTGGTTTCCCCCAGGTGTCAAGAAGTCAAAAAGCTTCTCAGTTCCATTGTGGGCTCCCCCAGGGCAAGACTTGGTCTCATCCACTGAAGAATATTTATCCAATAAAGAAATGGTTCTGAAGAACAGTCTCCTGGAAGGATCTGCAGCTGGCCAGGACCACCATTCCCTGATCTGCCCCACCATGGTAGCCGTCTGTCTTTAGAAAGTTCCAGAGCAGACACCCTTCATGGGCAGAGCCAAGAGGGAAAAAGGAGACAGGAAGCTATCTGGCTGGGCAATAGAAGAGGAGCATTTACAGCAGGAAGTGTGTCGGCAAAGAATAGATAAGCCTGGATGGCAGAGGAGGAGGAAGTACAACTAAAAAGTAACAGGCAATATAAGGAAAAGGAGTCCAGTAGAAGGCTGCATGTAGGAGAACCACACCTCCCATGTGTGGACAGGGAACTCTGCCCACTGCCCATATCCTCACATCGCCAGGCTTGAAGATACATGTCTCATCAAACGGCCCAGACCGACTCCAATGAATGTTGACTTCACTGGACCAAATGCTAACAACACTCAACATGTTTAGTTGAAAGGACTGGAAGAAGAGACCTAGCCTACCTGAGCATTTCACAGATGGGTAAACTGAGGCTCGCGCTGGGGAAAACTCATGCCCAGAAACACAATCCTGAGCTCCCATTCCTGTGCCTATGCTGCCTTCCATACAGACGTGGTTAACAAGGTAGGGACTGGAGGAAGCCAGCCTGGGGGCAAATCTCCCCGGTATGGAGGACCAGATCTGTAGATCATCCTCCATTCCATCCAGCAGGTTCCATCTGCTGGTTGCTCCTGGAGAGGAGAAAATTGGTAGCACTATTTTCGGTGAAGTAAAGTACTTGTCAGGAAGAACATAAAGGGTACTTGCCTCAGAGGGAGAGGATGATACAGATGGATGAGAATGAGAAATGCAGACAAGGTGACTCATCAGAAGAAGGGATGCTAAGGAGAAAGGAAAGGTGGAGAAAGTGGGATGCGATGAAGCAAATGGAAACTGGACCTGCCAGATGCAGGGGGCCGACACTCACTCTTCACAGGACAAAGATTCTGCCCCAGACACAGCATCAGGATGCCTCACAGAAGGGACCCCTCCTGCAGACGGGAAGTCGCTCAACTGAAACAAGACCTAAAGCAGAGCATTCTGCACCACAAAGGCTGCCGCCTCTTACCTCTCCAGATTTAGGTTATTTAACAAAACTGGTCTAAGTTGGATCCATGTGCCGGGATGTCGTGATCAAATCAGCTGTGTCAGAATTTCACGGTTCTGTTCCTGAAGACTCCTTGGCAGTCCTCCGGGACTCTCCACTGACACAAACTGTGTCTCTCTCACAAGTCCAGCTCTCTACCAGGAAAGTCTGCTTTGAATTTCACACCTTCAACCCCACCAAAAGTCTGAAATCACCCACTTTTCCCGTACATCTTTCTTACAAATTAGAACTTCCAACCCTGTATGGGTTACCAGGGTGTCTGTCTGATAGGCTGAGATGCCAAGAGACAGGATCCAGGGCTCACAGTGGTTTTTCCCAAAGCACACTGAAAGACTAAGACCAACAAACATTCTGAGAGGGCAAAAAAGGTTGGTGATATAGAGAGTCTAGGATCTAAGACTTTGAGAACAAACCTCTTGGAAGGTTACAATGCACATTAGTTTCCTAAAGACTCAGAAAAGCCCCACAGTAAAGATACCCATTTAATTTTGCTTAACTTGTCTGGATTTCTCCAAGCTTTCTTAGCTACAGGATCCTTCCTCACAAAACACTAGGGACCTCAGTGATTCTACAGCAGTATCTTACCCAATATTTCCACCACTGCTTTTCTCAAACTAGCCTACGTGTCTTCCTTAACAGCAAGGACCTTGTCCAAATCATTATGGTATCTCTGACACCCTGCAGAGTGCCTTACAAGCTGTAGGCCAAAAAATACGTGCTAACTGAAGGTACCAAATCCCATCATCTCATTTCTAAGATGAGAACATAAAACCAAATATGTCAACATGACCTCCTCCACATCTTCCCAAGTGTTCAAAAGAATGTCTTACACAGAGAATGTGCTCAACAATTCTTGAAGAATGGAATGAAAAATTTCTCAGCTGTGCCCCCAAGCCAGAAATTCCCATAACACAATAGACTCCTACCTCTTTCCCTCCTCCTTCATCCAAGCTGGGTATCAAGCAGGTGAAAATGAAGATGACAAGTCAGAAGAAGAAAGCCATGGGAAAACCAAAGGCCCTTTGGGGTGAGAGCTAGGGAAATGGTGTTTGCAAACCGATGGGGATAAACAAGACCTGTCTGTATCTAATTTAGACTTAATAAGATAGTTTGCTGAATGTTAATTAAATACTCAGTGGTTGTTACCAACTGTGGTAATTAACTTAATTTTGAGTTAAATAAGCAATAAATGCTTAACTGAAGTTCTATTAAATTTTACCCAGTAAGTGAGGAATATGAGGCTCTTAATTGACTTTAAACAAGACAGTTATGGCAAGTTAGTTGAATTTTTATCACCTGATGATAACTGCCTTAATAAAACTAAATTGACTATTTTATTCAATAGAGAACTATGTCACCTCTTCTCATTTACCACAAACATGTCCAGGAAGGTTCACAGTTGGGCTAAACAGCTTAGATGGGGTAAGTTTATCTTCTAGCCCTATTTTAAAAACAAGTTTATTCATTTAAGAATGCATGTAGATATAAGGGGTAAAGGGCTGTAGGAAGAAGTTATAAATGAGACTGAAGAACTGCTGCTGCTGCTGCTGCTAAGTCGCATCAGTCGTGTCTGACTCTGTGCAACCCCATAGACGGCAGCCCACCAGGCTCCTCCGTCCCTGGGATTCTCCAGGCAAGAACACTGGAGTGGGTTGCCATTTCCTTCTCCAATGCATGAAAGTGAAAAGTGAAAGTGAAGTCACTCAGTCGTGTCCGACGCTTTGTGACCCCCATGGACTGCAGCCTACCAGGCTCCTCTGTCCATGGGATTTTCCAGGCAAGAGTACTGGAGTGGGTTNAAGAATCAAGGGATGGAGCCAAAGCAAAACAGCACCCAGTTGTGGCTGTGACTGGTGATAGAAGTGAGGCCCGATGCTGTAAGGAGCAATATTGCACAGGAACCTGGAATGTTAGGTCCATGAATCAAGGCAAATTGGAAGTGGTCAAACAGGAGATGGCAAGAAGGAAGGTCAACATTCTAGGAATCAGCGAACTAAGGTGGACTAGAATGGGTGAATTTAGCTCAGATGACCATTATATCTACTACTGTGGTCAGTAATCCCTTAGAAGAAATGGAGTAGCCAACATAGTCAACAAAAGAGTCCAAAATGCAATGCTTGGATGCAATCTCAAAAACGACAGAATGATCTCTGTTCGTCTCCAAGGCAAACCATTCAATATCACAGTAATCAAAGTCTATGCCCCGACCAGTAATGCTGAAGAAACTGAATTTGAATGGTTCTATGAAGACCTACAAGACTTTCTAGAACTAAGACCCAATAAAGATGTCCTTTTCATTATAGGGGACTGGAATGCAAAAGTAATAAGTCAAGAAACACCTGGAGTAACAGGCAAATTTGTCCTTGGAGTACAGGANGACCAGTAATGCTGAAGAAACTGAATTTGAATGGTTCTATGAAGACCTACAAGACTTTCTAGAACTAAGACCCAATAAAGATGTCCTTTTCATTATAGGGGACTGGAATGCAAAAGTAATAAGTCAAGAAACACCTGGAGTAACAGGCAAATTTGTCCTTGGAGTACAGGATGAAGCAGGGAAAAGGCTAATAGAGTTTTGCCAAGATAACACACTGGTCATAGCAAACATCCTCTTCCAACAACACAAGAGAAGACTCTACACATGGATATCACCAAATGGTCAACACCAAAATCAGATTGATTATATTCTTTGCAGCCGAAGATGGAGAAGCTCTACACAGTCAGCAAAAACAACAATGGGTGCTGACTGTGGCTCAGATCATGAACTCCTCATTGCCAAATTCAGACTCAAATTGAAGAAAGTGGGGAAAACCACTAGACCATTCAGCTATGACCTAAATCAAATCCTTTATGATTATACAGTGGAAGTGAGAAATAGATTTAAGGGCCTAGATCTGATAGAGTGGCTGATGAACTATGGACGGAGTTTTGTGACATTGTACAGGAGACAGGGATCAAGACCATCCCCAAGAAAAAGAAATGCAAAAAAGCAAAATGGCTGTCTGAGGAGGCCTTTCAAATAGCTGTGNTTTTTTTTTTAAGGCTCACATAATATGTCTAGTTAATATACAGTATTACAATTTTTTTTCTTGTAGTAAGAATGTTTAAGATTTACTATCTTAGCAACTTTTATTAAATTAATTTATTTATTTGTGGTTGCACTGAGTCTTTGTTGTTGCTCAAGCCTTTCTCTAGTTGTGGCAAGCGGAGGTTACCCCTCTCTGCAGCGCACGACTTCTCATTGCCGTGTCTGCTCTTGCTGCAGAGCACAGACTTCAGGCACACAGGCTTCCATGGTTGTGGCTCACAACCTGCATAGCTCGGGCTCCGTAGTTTTAGCGCACGGGCTTCGTTGCTCTGCAGCTTGTGAAAGCTTCCAGGACCGAGAACTGAATCCGTGTCCTCTGCATTTAGCAGGTGAATTCTTATCCCTTGTACCACCAGTGAAATCCCTAATCATCCATTTTTAACTGTCTCTGCCTTTTGTCCAATTTGGCTAAAATGATCTGAGCAGCCAAATGGACAGAGGTAAGTCAGATAAGATTGTTAAGTATCTTTTACAAGAAGGGAAGAACGGAAAGGAGGGAAGCTGGGAAGAAGGAAGGGATTCAAAAAAAAAGTCAGAGCTAACAGACCCCAAAGGGACTTCCCTGGTGGCTCAGACAGTAAAGAATCTGCCTGCAATGCGGGAAACCCTTGTTCAAACCCTGGCAACCCACTCCAGTATTCTTACCTGGAAAATCCCATGGACAGACGAGCCTGGAAGGCTACAGTCCATGGGGTCACAAAGAGTCAGACACGACTGAGTGACTACCACTAACTAGCTAAAGATATTCCGCACCAAGTCTTCAACCAGTGCCTGATGTCCACTGTAACATCCCAATCAGTCACTGCTTGAGTATCTCCAGTGATCCAAGAGTTAGTAACTCTAGAAGGAGACGATTTCTTTCAAAATTAAGAGGTTCCAGGACTTCCCTGGTAGTCCAGTGGGAAAGACTCCAAGCTCCCCAGTGCAGGGGGCCCAGATTTGACCCCTGGTCAGGAAATTAGATCCCACATGCCACAACTAGTTCACATACTGCAACTAAGACTGTCGCAACCAAATAAACAGTTAAAAAAAAAAAAAAGATTTCATAGAATTAAAAAGTGACAGAGATTCTCCTCTTGACAAATGGTGATCTCAGCCACTAAGCATCTGTCACCCTTCTAAAGACACTAGGCAGAGGATGGATTACTTAGGGGGTTATCATGGAACCAGGGCTGTGGACTCTTTATGTGTTACCTGCTCAGGACCTGGGGTTCCTCTTGTTTACGTGAGGAGATTGGGTGACATCTATTTCCACCAGTGAACTGTCCCTCATATCCACTGTCTCAACTCCTTTTCAACTTAGATCTTGGGACTAGACCATGACCACACATCTCACCATCTCTACTACCACCACTTTTGAAAGTGAAAGTGAAAGTATTAGTCACTCAGTCAAGTCCGACTCTTTGTGACCCCCTGGACTGTAGACCGCCAGGCTCCTCTGTCCATGGGATTCTCCCAGCAAGAATACTGGAGTGGGTTGCCATTTCCTCCTCTGGGGGTTCTTCCTGACCAAGGGATCGAACCTGGGTCATCTGCACTGCAGGCAGATTCTTTACCATCTGAGCTACCAAGGAAATCCCCTTTAACCACCCCCTTTAAGCATCCATAACCCATCACTTTCCTAAAACACAGACCTAATCACCTCCTTTCCCTAGGTGATTCTCTTTTCATGGCACAGTTTTAAGTCCTCAGTCAGCAATCAAGACCTTTCTCAACCTAAGCCTGTCCTTGCACCCTCATCTCCATGGCCGTTCTACTCTGCGGTCCATCCCCAGTGAATCCAATTTCCAAGGATTCGGAATTTCCAATTTCCAAGTGCCATGCACTTTGGCCTCCCACGTGGCACTAGTGGTAAAGAACCAGCCTGCCCATGCGGGAGACATGAGAGACATGAGTTCAATCCTTGGGTCACGAAGATGCCCAGGAGGAGGGCATGACAACCCGCTTCAGTATTCTTGCCTGGAGACTCTCATGAACAGAGGAACCTGGCGGGCCACGGGCCATGGGGTCGCAAAGAGTCAGATACCACTGAAGCAACTTAGCCCACTGTACAGCACATGCACTTTCTCACCTACTCATGTTATTTCTCTTGCTCGATGATCCTCTCCTCCTCTGTTCACTAGACAAATCCCCATTCATCCTTGAAGGCGCCATCAAATAACACTTTTTATCTGTGAAGCTTTCCCGGAGTCCCTAGAGTTAGTCACCGCTCAGTTAGAGCCACCAGATATTTTCTGCAGATACTTTTACATCCTCTCTGGACTTCTGGAGACAAGGATGGCACAGCATTCATGTTTCTATCCCCTAAACCCAGACTAGAGTTTCACTCATTCATTCACAGATACACCTGGCATCTGGTGTGGAATGAATGAGCACACAAATGCATCAAACCAATAGACAGAGGGGTCTGGAGGGTCCCATCCAGCTGTCATTACTGGCACCCTCCTAGTCTCCAAGGGAAATTACTGCAGCCAAGAAGAGAAATCCGGTTTGGAAACCACCAGAATACAGGCAAACTGACCTGCCTTTCACCTCGTTCTAAGAACAGGTCTCCTTACCCTCCAGGTCACTGCACAGTTTGCCTTTCCCACGAGTTGGGGCGCACCCTGCCCTTGGGGTAGCAACGCCCTCCTCCAGTTCCTGAAAAGGACTGGTTTTCATACCAAACAAAAGAGAAGCTCTAGGTGCCAGCTGTTTTTCATGTTTTTGTTTTCTTCCTGGGAATTAAACAAGAAGCATTTTCTCTGGAAATTCATTAGAAGAATAAGTATAGGTTACTCTGGTGACCTTTTGGCACAGGACTTGGTACCACACTAGGCTTTCACACTTACAGCTACAGATCTTCATGAACGTGGGCTACTGGATGGAAAATAATAGATTAAAAAACCCCGCTACAATACACATATGGGGAATTCTCTGGAGATCCCAGGGTTAGGACTTCAAGCTTCTGCTGCAGGGGCTCTGGGTTCGATTCATGATCAGGGAACTAAGATCCCTGGAGTTGCATGGCCAAAAATAAAAAATAAATAAAATACACACTTGGACAAAGATTTGATCTTATTTCTTAACTATAAGTAGCCAGAGCAATTTAGCTGCCCCATGGAATCTTGGACTAAGCCTTTCTGTCCCTCAGTGTTTACTTCAAGACCCAGCCGCTCCAACAAGCTGCTGCACACCTTCCAGAGATCTGCAGTAGTCCATCCATACCACTCTCCTGGCGCTTCCGTATATTCTAAACAGGTATTAACACATTTTTATCAATCTTAATAAAGTCTAACTGCCTACAAGCTAGACTTTCCCTTCAAATATCCTCAAACTTAACCTTTATAAAACTAGTTCACTGAACAAACATTACTTGAGCACATAGCATCTCTTCTGACAAAACATTTATTGGTGTTTTACTTTAGGCCTACCCTTTATATATACTACTTATACAACCCTACTCAGTACTAGCCAAGTAGCGTAACCTTCAATCAGAACACCTCTGAGAGTGAAATACTCTTACTACTACACCAGGATACAGGCATACCAGGGATGTCCTGGGAAAACCAGATAGTATGGTCCCTTTACCTCTGAAGCAAGCACTGTTGCTACAGTCCTTTTTACAGACAGGAAACTGAGACTAACATTAAGGGCAGGATTCCCTTAAGAGTTCAACAAGTGGTCTCCTAGGAACTTCCTTGCTGTTCCAGTGGCCAAGAGTCAGCATTCCCAGTGCAGGGTACCCGGGTTAGATCCCTGGTCAGGGAACTAGATCCCACGTGCTACAAGTATGCATGTCAAAACTAACGGTTCCACATGCTGTGATGAAGATCAAAGATCCTACCTGCCAAAACGAAGAACCAGTGCAGCCAAATAAATATGTTAAAACAAACAAACAATAAAACGGGCTCCCCAAAATGCCAAGGAACTGGCAGGACACGTGCCCGCAACCATCTCTGAATGGGGTAGGCACCTCTCCCTCCTGGAGCTCTCTGCAGCACGGCGACAGAGCTGCTGGTTGATGGCCTGAGTGACTAAGGAATGCTGACTATGGCTATGTCGGGAAAACTGCCCACAGTGGGGATGGAAGGAGGCCAAAGCGAACTTCTGGACTCAGGTGAACCTGAGTGAACCAACCCTGCCCTGTCGTGCCCCGGGTGCTTCCCTGCCCCATGAAAGCTTCCCACACAAGTGTCTGAGGAGGGCCTGAAGCAGCCCCTGAGTACCAGCCTTCCCTGTGAACTACAGGGGGCTTTGATGACAAGACGGACGAGCAGTGACTGCAGAGGAGCAGAGCACAAACCACACCCAACAGCGGCCCGGGCCGCGGGGGGCCCCGGTCTCCGTCTCCACAAGAGGAGCTGCCGCACATATGCAATGGTTGGTCAGGAGGCTGGTCGTGGTCCAGCTTCGCCCTGGAGGGGAATATGGACGCACAGCGCCAAAGCCAGGAACCTACAGGCCCGCAACTGCTTCCACGGTAACGGACTCTTTCGCCAAAAGAGTGTGGATGTGAAGCCGGCAGCAGACGGCCAAGGGGTCGCAGCGGCGATGAAGCAAGATATGGCCCCGGAAAGCAGACCACCTATGCGTGGACCACCGTCAAGGAGAACGCCTGGGTCATCCTCAGCAGCATCTGGGACGTGATCCGAAAGAACAAGTACCACCCAGATTTGCAGAAAAACCGCCATCCCACCATGCCAGAAGTCTGTGATGGTGAAGACAAAGTGGACCTGCCCCACTAAGAGCTCCTAAGTGATCCTCTTCGACAAACCAATAAATATCAGCTCATGATACTCGTGCAAGCTCAGTTGTGTCTTTGTGATCCTTTGGACTGTAGCCCACCAGGCTTCTCTGTCCACGGGATTTCCAGGCAAGAATACTGCAGCCGGTTGCCATTTCCTTCTTCAGGGGATCTTCCCGATCCAGGAATCCAATTGGAGTCTTCTGAGTCTCCTGCATTGCAGGAGGGTTCTTTACCTGATGAGCCATCAGGGAAGCCCCTGATTTTTCTCAAATTAAAAAAAAAATTAAATAAAAATAAATTTAAAAACCGAGAGAGATTGGGATGGTCACACTGGAGAAGAAGAAACACTGGACAACCATTCACTGGTGACAAACCATCTCTCTGTGCCGCCTGGAAGTGCCTGTGAAGGTCTGTGGCTCTCACCCCACTTTGCAACCTGACATTTGTCAACAGTGGTACCCTCATGAACAAGATGTCTAAAACTGAGTAAGTCAGTACACCAAATCGCCTGTCATTCCCCCAGGGAGCACCCTCCATTAAGTAGCACAGCTAAGACTTGAACTTGTAGCCTCCCGAGTCTAAATCCCATAGTCTGCTCCAGGAGGACAAGATGCCATTCCTGTGGGCTAGACACTTCACTGGGCACCAAAAATTAGCCACATATATCAAGAGTCCACCTACCAATACAGGCGACAGAAGAGACTTGGGCTCGATCCTTGGGTTGGGCAGATCCCCTGGAGTATAAAACGCAACCCACTCCAGAATTCTTGCCTGAAAAGTTCCATGGACAGAGGAGCCTGGTACAGTCAAGGGGATCACAAAGAGTTGTTCCCAACTGAGTGACTGACCATGCACCCACTTCACAGTCACATTACACACTACACAACCGTTTAGCACTGGGGTAGATCATACGATCTATAATCAAACGTAACAGAGGCTCAGGGATGTTCTGGAACTTGCATAAGATCACAGGGCTGATGGGTGGCGCAAACACAGGTCTTGGTTTTCTTACCCCTAAAACCAAGTTGGTGATGGTAGATAGACTGCTGAAAAGATAGCATCTGAAGTTCAGACCCTCAGACCCCTCTGGGGCCTCCAATCAGATTCTCAGTTGCCTTCCGAAGGCACCAACACAGCAGCTACTGTTATTAATTAGCGCATTATAAAATAATAAAAGTTTCTCAACCTGAGCTTGCTCAGGACTTTCACATCAATTATCTCCTGCTCCCCAGCAAAAGTGAAGTAAGGAGCAGGACAGGAGCTTTAGCTGGGGATCTGATTCTCACACTACCACTTAAGCATCCCACCAGAGGTTCCTCACCACTGAACTTTTGCCCACGCTCTGGGAGACAAGACTGATCCTGCCGACCCATCTCTTGGATGGCAATTGGGAGCTAAGTAATAAAAACAACCATAAAACACATTCACCACATAAAAAGTGCTCCGAAGGCTGTTTAATGCTAATGGGTTCTATGAGATGGGTTGTGATGGACAGATTTAAGACAGAAAGAAAAAAGAGCAGGATCTACCCTGTAAGGGATCTAATACTGACAGCCTGAAAACCTTTAGGCAAGCAAAAATAAGTAGAACTAGAAAAGGAGTGAGACTGCAGACAGTCACAGACAAGGAACCTTGAAGTTATGGAGTCAGAAGCTCAATTCTTGCAAACAAGTGACGGGCATAACTGGCAGAAAAAGAAATAAATCCCCAAACAACAAGGACACCGAAACTGAACTCTCTGAATCACTTTGTTTTCTAAGGGCAAAGAGCAAAGTTCAGGCCCAGTAACAAGGATCTCCAAGTTATATTCCCTCTCAAATTCTCTCAAGCAAAGCCCCTGGGGCTGGGAGTTGGGTAGGGGTGGAATGGAGAAGGAATGTGTCCAGCCAGGCTCAGCAAAAAGAGAATCAAAAACACTCTTGAAAGAAAGAAGACAGGAAAGAGAGTAAGGGCCAAGCCCAGCTCCAGCTCAGCTGACAAGGGTGTGACTGAGCACTTCCGACCTTTCCCTGGGGCCTCAGTTTCCTTACTCGCAAAAGGAGGAATAGGGTCCCTCTGACCATCCAGACCCCAGTCCTCACTTCCAAGGCAAAAGCTGCGTGCCAGCCTGCCACTTCTGCTGCCTACAAGCTTTGGTGTCCATAACACAGTTGTTTCAGTCAAGGCTGATAAGCTGGCAAATAATTAGAAGAACAAGAATAGGAACTAAGCTCCCTGATAAGATTTTAACAGCAACCAACTTTTTCCCTCTCTGCTGACCTGAGGCAGGCTCGGCATTTCCCGACCGGGAACATTTCAGCAGCCTCCTAAGCGGTGTCCCCATCTCTGGCCCTGACCTGCTGTGACTCTGCCACCAAGGTTCTCTGAAACACAGACCTGACAACACCCTCCTTTGCTCAGAGTAACAAAAGCCCTCCTGATCCCCACCCACCACCACCACCACCACTGCCATCATCTTTAGCTCATCATCCCAGCCCTTGACCCTCTACTCCTCCCTGGCTGGGGCAGCATCAGCACAGAAGTGAAAAGTCTGCTGGCCCAGGGAAACCCTCGATTATGATCCCACTGAGGCCCCGTGAAAGTGAGTTCTGAGTGAAAATCTGACGAAGAACCCTGACGATGGTGATTCTGGGAAACAAAATTCATATTTTATGGGAAGAGAAATGTAAACATAGAAACTCTTCTCTGCCCTTTGGCCTTCTCTCCCCTCCACGTGCACCATGCTTCTGCACTGTGCCTCCACCAGACCTCCCCTGCTGGCAGGAATACCTGTTCAACCATAAAGAGCAACATTCTCCTAGCACCAAGGAGACAACTCCTCACAAGATAACATTCCTTCTTGATCTGGTAAGGTTTCACATGACCCACCAGGATGATGCTTAGATCTGGATTAACTGTCGATGATACATCATGTGACGTACAGCCCTCTGTCTCAAAAAACTTAGAAAACTGAGCCTTGATTTCTAATTGGAGAAGGAAATGGCAACCCACTCCAGTATTGTTGCCTGGAGAATTCCGTGGACAGAGGATTTCTAACGGGCAAAACAGTTTTCAGAACTTTCTGAAATGCTCTTTCAAGTTATAATCATCAAATTTGGCTCAAATAAAATTTTCCAATCCTTTCTTAGATCGACTGATTAATTTTTCATCCACAATTTGCATTTTTCCTTCTGTGGAAAAAGAAGAAAGTGGTGAAGAGGCTGTAGATCAGGCAAAGGTTCAAAACTCGGCCATTTCACTTAGGGGTTATGTAGCCTTACTTATGGCTTCCCTAGCGGCTCACTGTAAAGATTCAGCTAATGCAAGAGACGCAGAAAAAGCGAGTTCAATCCAGGGTTGAACTCTCCAGGTTGAACTTCTCCAGGGTTGGGAAGATCCCTGGAGAAGGAAATGGCAACCCCCTCCAATATTCTTGCCTGGGAAACCCTATGGACAGAGGAGCCTGGTGGTCTACAGTCCATGGGGTCACAAGAGTCAGACACGACTTAGCAACTAAACAACAACAAATCTTATTTGACCACACTCACTTACTCATCTGCAAAATGAGATTGATAATCATAAAACCTACTTTGATGAATCGGTATGAGAATTATGTAAGTACACAGTAAGTAGGCAAAAATTTTATATATTACTATTAAGAAAGAAAGATCAAAAATCAAGTGTTTTCTAGCCTCAATTCTGTGGTTTACCAGTTTCCAAGCATGAATCCCATTAACCCACGGCCAGCCACCCACCCTATTTGTAGTAAGTCAGGAGAGTCCTCATCAATTTATCAGTGTCCTTTCCCATTTCTGTGACTTGCCTTAAGAAGCCACCACCGTTTTCCTCCACACATCGAAGCCATCTACAACAGACTCCCACATCACACTTCCGTTTCTTCTTCTCTTTTCTACCTCTGCTTCACACACACCTTTAAGACCGTGAATTTCCACCCAGATAGGAGCTTTGTGCATGCACCACAACTTTGCCTACTTTTTCCTCACCTCTTCCAACTCACTTCTTCCATCTGGGTGCAGCCTTACGATGCTGAATTCCAAGAAAAGTCCCCACCCATCGAAGCACAAGTTGAGCTAAGAGTCCAAAATACTGCCCCGGGTCAAAGTCTCAGCTCCACTCAGTGGTAGTAGTAAAAGCCGCTCAGCTCTCTATGATCCCATGATCCCATGGGCTGTAGCCTGCCAGGCTTAAGAATACTGAAATGGTGTGCCATTCCCTTCTTCAGGGGATCTTCCTGACCCAAAGTTCGAACCCGGGTCTCCTGCATTACAGGTAGATTCTTTACCGTCTGAGCCACCAGGAAGCCCACCAGCTCCATTCAGCCAGTTACTAAATGTGTTACTCTTCTTCCTGTGGTTACCATCCCAACACCTAATCCCACAGATGCTTCCAGAGCCCTTAACGGGCCTTGTTTTCATGCGAATCTCTAGAGAACCCCATAATGGCCCCTACAACCCACAAGATAAATTTACATCTGCTTACCAAAAAGTGAAAGTCCTCCCATTTCTCCATTTCCCACCACTCCGTTCCTGCTGGCCATTCAGACTCAGGCCTTCTTCCCTACATCTGTTGGCATACACCTAACAGGCTCATCTCTATCTGTCTTTTTTTCTACTTAGGCAACTCCTGCTTCAGTCGTGTCCGACTCTGTGCAACCCCAGAGACCCTACAGGCTCTCTTTAGGTACCACTCCTTCTGGTAGCTTCCCTGAGGTTGAACTACTTCAGTGCAACGAAAACATACCCCTAGAACAGCACCACACACTCACACACACACACACAAACACACACACGTGCTCCCCCAGAACAGGAACCGACCATGTCCTCCGAATCTTTGTATTCATAGGGCCAG
This sequence comes from Neotragus pygmaeus, assembly GCA_006410875.1. NCBI lineage: Eukaryota > Metazoa > Chordata > Mammalia > Artiodactyla > Bovidae > Neotragus > Neotragus pygmaeus. Next base: position 112,865 of record SJYV01021184.1, read on the forward strand.
CCAGTTCCTGCTTCACAGCAGGTAGGCTCCAGAACCCATGTGTCTCATCCATTGCTCCTCTCCTTCGGTGTAAAAATAGCAGCGTGCTCCATCCTCTGTTTTTATTATGTCACCTGGCATCTTCTATCCCTCTGCCCATTTTCTATTTAATGCATTATATCTCTGGGCTAACAGAGCCTCCCAGTCATTGTGAGTTACATTCTGCCCTTGGTCAAAACCCCCCAAAATAGTTCTGAAATTAAATTCAATCTGACTCTTCCTATTCCCAATTAACCCATGCTAGTTCCACCGCAGGGTAGTCACATGTTAACACCCAGAGTCAAAGTTCTGGGCTGTTATTTTGAGTTCATTTCTAATTAACTGGATGACCTCAGACAAGAGAAAAAATTGAGATAACAGGGTCACCAGGCCCAATTCTCAGAGGATTTTTGAGATTCAAATGGAATATTTGATGGGAAACTTTTATAAAGTGCACAGCACTGTACATTCATAAAGGGTATGATTAACAAATTTTTCAGCTCTAAGCTGTCAGTGGTAAAATACACCGTTATCAACTTAGGACAAAGATCTGTTCAACTATGACACATCTATGATTATAAGACAACCCAATGTCACTGATATAAAATGTGAAAAAGTATATTTTTTTCTGATGAAATACAAGTTATCTGTCTCAATAAAATAAAGAATCTGCCATAAAATTTTCACATTTGCCAACGGCATGTAGTAAGCAGTAATATATGTGGAGTAAATGAGCAAACACTCACTGATAATTCTTAGGCCAGATTATTGCCTCTTTCACTGGAATGGGCGGCAGAGGATTACCCAGTGCCAGTTCCTCCCTTCTCGCTCATGTCCCAGCTTGCTCAAAACCGTCAAATGATGACTTCAAGTCATATCCATGCCTGGCATTTTTAAGGACCTTCATAACGAAGCCTCCTCTCCCATCAACCACTGTCTGGAACTGACTGTTCACTGGAATATGTCCCGCCAAGAAGGGTCCTACTCTGTCAGTCCCAATCACAGTAACCAGCTCAATAGCAGTTTCTCCTCCTGCCAGTCCTCAAAGCCAGGTCCAGGCCCACCCAGTGTGTAGGAGGAGCATGACACTGAGTGGCTGCCTGACCCAAGGGCTCCAGGTTTGCACCCTCACTACTCAGACAGCTAACCCCAATTACTTATGTCTTACCTAGAATCTATACTCTAGGTTCTAAAGCCTGGGTGCTGAGGTTGGAAGTCTGCCTTGCAACCTTTTGACTGACCCTGGTGCAGACAAAGACCCTGAAGGAAGAAGGCTGGTCATGGGATACAGAGAACCCTACTGAGAGCTCTGGCCTTCCACCAGCTATCAGAATTTACCGCAGACTTTAGAACTGACACTCACCTTCTCTAGGCCTTTACTTATATTTCCCTATCTGTAAGAGCAAGGGGTGCTGAGGAAGGAGGGGAGGGGAGTTGGAAGTAAAAGGGTGTTAGCTGCTTTTTTCCCTTTCCACTTAAAGGCTTTCTTAAATGCTCTTGTGTTCAAAGAGGTAGGCCATTAAGTCACTAAACACTTTAGTGAAAATGAGGTTTATTGGGAAGCAAGGAATTTAGAAAGGGGGGTAGGAGACAGAAAGATAGAGGGGATTGGATACAAAGTTAAATGAGTCTGGTACTAGAAAAGAAGCTCAAAGGTGAAGCTAAATTTTTGCATTTTGTGTTCATGGTGAGCAGGCAGTGGATCACTGAGAAGGGAAAGAAGCCAGAAACATCCTTCAGCTCCCCCAGCACCCCAAAATCCCAAAGACACCCCTCTGTCCAAGTGCACTCAAGCACAGTTCCACTGACCATCCCATCCAGTTACAGCTTCATCTCCACTCTCCACACTTGAGTCTTCTCTGCCTCTGCAGTTCCCTCCAGCACATGCCCTCATTCCTTGTCCCTAGTTACTAACTTCNATTCTGGATGTTGCAGAAGTTTCTTGATGAACAAAACAGAAAAAAAAAGGGGGGGAGGGGGGAGAGAAACAGTTTCAAAAATCTAGAAGTCAGGAAAACTACATTAAAATGATTTTTTTAACCAAGAACAATTTTAAATCTTCAAAAGCTATTTTATATTCAGAATAATAACCAGATACATTTATAGAAAGACTATCACACAGCAGGTAAGACTCTTATAGTCAAACACGAAAGGCTTTGAATCTGCTCTTCCTTCTGCTAGGTAGATGTCCCTAGAGAAGTTCCTATATTGCCTAAGAGTCAGTTTCCTCATGTGTAGAAAGAAGATAACACTACTTACTTCTAGCATTGTTAGNCAGGTAAGACTCTTATAGTCAAACACGAAAGGCTTTGAATCTGCTCTTCCTTCTGCTAGGTAGATGTCCCTAGAGAAGTTCCTATATTGCCTAAGAGTCAGTTTCCTCATGTGTAGAAAGAAGATAACACTACTTACTTCTAGCATTGTTAGATAAAGCATTTTAGCTCAGTACCTGACACACAGGAAGGAAGATTAAACATTAGCTAATATTATTTCTCAGTTTCTCAACTATGACACAATTATTACAATATCATACATCTTTCTTGATAATTAAACATAGTTGGTATAAAGGGTTTTGCAAAGAACTAAATGTGGAAATGACATAACTTGGACCCTACTGTCTGATCTTCTTGCAACACTATTTTCTTACAAGATAAAACTGATGTTTTAAAGACAAATTTAAACCAGTCTTACCTAATATTCAGTTCTGTAACTAAGAAACAGTTACAAAACTCTATGAGCAAAATCTATATAAATGAAATGCCAGTACTGCAACATTTAACTCCATATTACTGGAAAGTATTTCTTCTAGAAAGAGGTTCTCTTGTTCTTAGAAAAAATTAGTTGGTTCAAACAACAGGCTAATGATATCAACGAAGAAACAGGTTAAGACTAGCACATGCTGTGTTCAAATATCCTTACAGTAGTCAATGTATACTTCGTATTTTAATTTTCCTACCACCAAAAAATTAAATAAAAAATACTTTCTGGATTGAAGTATTCATTGGTTCAAATACAGAAATTAAAATGTAAATACGCTTTTACAAAAAGTACTTATTATGGTTACTAAAAGGCATCCAAATAATTAACAATTAAAATTACAAAATGGCATGTCCAAGTAAAGGAGATTTTTTAAAATAAAACAAAATCATCCATTCTTTGGTCTTAATCACGTGATTAAAGAAAAATGGTCTTTAATTTTAGCCAAGTCTCAAGTAAGTAACTTTAAAGCAGATGGTACCAATAATGGAAATATCAATTACATTGTTTATACAACACAATGTACACACTGAAAAAAACGGAATTCAATTCCAAGTGGTGGATGGTAGAGAGTCAGAAGATTCTAAGTAACTGGAAAAACATCTACGATTGCAACAACAACAAAAAAGTTGAGAAATTAAACTAGGAGGGGAAAATTCCAAAGTTCAGANGCGTGCTGCAATTCATGGGGTCACAAAGAGTCGGACACGACTGAGCGACTGAACTGAACTGAACTGAGGCAGACCCAGTCAGTGCAAAGGCACAGTCAGTGCAGACACACAGAGGTGCGTGTGTTCGGCATGGCTGAGGATGAGCAAGGAGTCCAGGGAGGCTGGAGAGAGGAGACAGAGGGCAATGGAGGTGGTGAGAAGGGGCCAGATTCTAGATATGGAGGCAGAAGCAGAACTAAGGGGATTGCTGGTGGTTTAAAGAGGGGTTGTGAGAGAAGAGGCGTCAAGGAGGATCCCCAAGTAACTGAGAAACCGGAATAGTAGGGGATTTAGAATGATGCTGTAGCGCTAAGAAGTGGCCCGTTCTCCGAACTGACGGTTGCTAGAGGGAAGGGATAGTTAGAGAGTTTGGGATGGACAGGTATACGCTGCTATATTTTAACTGGACACCCAAGAAGGACCTACTGTGTAGCACAGGGAGCCCTGCTCGACCTTACGTGGCAGCCCAGATGGGGAGGGGTGTCTGGGGGAGAATGGACACGTGTGTCTGTTTGGCTGAGTCCCTTTACTGTTCATCTGAAACCGTCACAGCATTGTTAACTGGCTATACCCCAGTACAAAATCCAAAGTTGTCTTTTTCTTTTTTCAAAGAAGAGGCCAGTTCTCGTCCCTGTTGTCCATGGTCTCTCTAGACCTTTGCCCGGTGGTCTGGATGGCATGACTGTGCCAGAATTAGAGGGGCAAACACACAGGCAGAATGACAAAATTACTTCACAGTGTGCCAAGATACTGAAGCCAGCACCTCCTTTTATTTCCATGAAGAAATATACACAATTGTAGAAACTTTTTATTTTAAAATAATCTCAGGCTTATAGAAGATATGAATTGTACAGTTTCTATGGTGGCTCAGACGGTAAAAGCGTCTGCCTATAATGCCGGGGACCTGGGTTCGATCCCTGGGTCAGGAAGATCCCCTGGAGAAGGAAATGGCAACCCACTCCAGTACTCTTGCCTGGAAAATCCCATGGATGGAGGAGCCTGGTGGGCTGCAGTCCACAAGGTCGCAAAGAGTCGGACACAACTGAGCGACTTNGCTTCAGTCGTGTCCGACTCTGTGCAACCCCAGAGACCCTACAGGCTCTCTTTAGGTACCACTCCTTCTGGTAGCTTCCCTGAGGTTGAACTACTTCAGTGCAACGAAAACATACCCCTAGAACAGCACCACACACTCACACACACACACACAAACACACACACGTGCTCCCCCAGAACAGGAACCGACCATGTCCTCCGAATCTTTGTATTCATAGGGCCAGCCAGTTCCTGCTTCACAGCAGGTAGGCTCCAGAACCCATGTGTCTCATCCATTGCTCCTCTCCTTCGGTGTAAAAATAGCAGCGTGCTCCATCCTCTGTTTTTATTATGTCACCTGGCATCTTCTATCCCTCTGCCCATTTTCTATTTAATGCATTATATCTCTGGGCTAACAGAGCCTCCCAGTCATTGTGAGTTACATTCTGCCCTTGGTCAAAACCCCCCAAAATAGTTCTGAAATTAAATTCAATCTGACTCTTCCTATTCCCAATTAACCCATGCTAGTTCCACCGCAGGGTAGTCACATGTTAACACCCAGAGTCAAAGTTCTGGGCTGTTATTTTGAGTTCATTTCTAATTAACTGGATGACCTCAGACAAGAGAAAAAATTGAGATAACAGGGTCACCAGGCCCAATTCTCAGAGGATTTTTGAGATTCAAATGGAATATTTGATGGGAAACTTTTATAAAGTGCACAGCACTGTACATTCATAAAGGGTATGATTAACAAATTTTTCAGCTCTAAGCTGTCAGTGGTAAAATACACCGTTATCAACTTAGGACAAAGATCTGTTCAACTATGACACATCTATGATTATAAGACAACCCAATGTCACTGATATAAAATGTGAAAAAGTATATTTTTTTCTGATGAAATACAAGTTATCTGTCTCAATAAAATAAAGAATCTGCCATAAAATTTTCACATTTGCCAACGGCATGTAGTAAGCAGTAATATATGTGGAGTAAATGAGCAAACACTCACTGATAATTCTTAGGCCAGATTATTGCCTCTTTCACTGGAATGGGCGGCAGAGGATTACCCAGTGCCAGTTCCTCCCTTCTCGCTCATGTCCCAGCTTGCTCAAAACCGTCAAATGATGACTTCAAGTCATATCCATGCCTGGCATTTTTAAGGACCTTCATAACGAAGCCTCCTCTCCCATCAACCACTGTCTGGAACTGACTGTTCACTGGAATATGTCCCGCCAAGAAGGGTCCTACTCTGTCAGTCCCAATCACAGTAACCAGCTCAATAGCAGTTTCTCCTCCTGCCAGTCCTCAAAGCCAGGTCCAGGCCCACCCAGTGTGTAGGAGGAGCATGACACTGAGTGGCTGCCTGACCCAAGGGCTCCAGGTTTGCACCCTCACTACTCAGACAGCTAACCCCAATTACTTATGTCTTACCTAGAATCTATACTCTAGGTTCTAAAGCCTGGGTGCTGAGGTTGGAAGTCTGCCTTGCAACCTTTTGACTGACCCTGGTGCAGACAAAGACCCTGAAGGAAGAAGGCTGGTCATGGGATACAGAGAACCCTACTGAGAGCTCTGGCCTTCCACCAGCTATCAGAATTTACCGCAGACTTTAGAACTGACACTCACCTTCTCTAGGCCTTTACTTATATTTCCCTATCTGTAAGAGCAAGGGGTGCTGAGGAAGGAGGGGAGGGGAGTTGGAAGTAAAAGGGTGTTAGCTGCTTTTTTCCCTTTCCACTTAAAGGCTTTCTTAAATGCTCTTGTGTTCAAAGAGGTAGGCCATTAAGTCACTAAACACTTTAGTGAAAATGAGGTTTATTGGGAAGCAAGGAATTTAGAAAGGGGGGTAGGAGACAGAAAGATAGAGGGGATTGGATACAAAGTTAAATGAGTCTGGTACTAGAAAAGAAGCTCAAAGGTGAAGCTAAATTTTTGCATTTTGTGTTCATGGTGAGCAGGCAGTGGATCACTGAGAAGGGAAAGAAGCCAGAAACATCCTTCAGCTCCCCCAGCACCCCAAAATCCCAAAGACACCCCTCTGTCCAAGTGCACTCAAGCACAGTTCCACTGACCATCCCATCTTATGTACCCACGCTGCCCCCAGCAAGCACGGTAACAGTTACAGCTTCATCTCCACTCTCCACACTTGAGTCTTCTCTGCCTCTGCAGTTCCCTCCAGCACATGCCCTCATTCCTTGTCCCTAGTTACTAACTTCAGAAAAACCCCCCATCCTTCAAAAGCCTCCCATCCCTCATGACGGACCAGATCAAACTCCTGTCTCCAAGCCCCGCCCTGCGCCTTTTCCCCAGGACTTAGCAGGGGTCAGGTTTGGTTCTTCGGTTGACTGAACGCTTCCTGAGGGCAGAGTCTAGGCCCTAAACGCCTCTGGATCCAATAACCCGGCACAGGGCGGCACACAGTGAGTGCTGGAGAACTGCTTGGAGAAAAGGAACCAGGAGTCGGGAGCCATTTATTTTAGTTACGGCTCTGCCTCTAGTGAGCGACTTTGGGGAGATTCAGCTCTCTAGGCCTCAGTGGCCCCAGCTGGGAAATGGGGGAACTTGATGCCTGGGTTCCTAGGCCCCTTCCCCAGTGGCAACTGTGATTCCGCGAAAGCGCAGAGCTGCTGGGTGTGGCCCCGCCCCCTGGGAGTCCTGAAAAGCCCGGGCAGGGGGCGCGCAGGGAAGGCCTCCAAGCCCGCCCAGCCCCCGGTCGAGGCTTCCCAAAAAACTTGGGGTCCCCCTCCCCCACGCGTGCACCCCGTGATCGCGCCGCGGCCGGCACTTCCGCACCGCGGGCCCTGCGGCCCGGGCCGGGCGCGCGCCGGGTGCCCTGCGCCCGGCTCTCCTGCCACCCCGGAGGCGCTCTTGCCGGGGAGGGCTGGGGGTTCCCGAGGCGCCCGCGGGCGGAGGGTGAGGGGAAGGAAGGAGGATTTGCAACAATACCTCGGGGAGGAGGCGGCCGGGGCAGCGGCGGCGGCGGCGGCGGCTGGAGGCGGAGGCAGCGGCGAAGGAGGAGGTGCCCGGGCACTCCCCCTCCCATTGTCCCCAGCCCCAGCCAGGCCCGGCCCCGCGCCCCGCAC